>JAKLNE010000029.1:0-440263 GCA_022814615.1 Waltergamsia citrina
CACACCCCCAGTCCAGGAAAAAATTAGGATGTTTGGTTGTCGTTCAATAATAAAAAATTTCACCCTTGTCAACCGCCCCCCCCCCCCCCCCCCCCCCGATGCACCCAAATAATGATTATATCATCATCTGAGCGAACCGATAGCTTGGGCCATTCCTGTGCCCCAGCTACAGCAAGATGCAGCCTCTGCAACTAAGACTGCGCCGTTTACATGCTTGTACTTCTCTCATAAGGGACTAAACACCATTAAATAGTGTTGGGTCTCTCTCCCTGCGTCTTGCCAACTCCATCTTTTCCCCCCACCTCCCACCGCTGTCACAACATGTCGGATGCATGTCCATTGCTGCTGGGGCCATATCAAGAAATAGACATGACGACGAACCTATCAATGGAAGGACTCCGACGAATGTAGTAGGGTACAAGCAATAATCTGTAGGAACAATTCATCCATCCCTTGACCGGTCAGTGAGCTGCAGGCTCTTGTCTGCGTATCACCAGCAGGCGTCGTGCTCCCACGCCACGTCACGATCCCTACAGCCAGCAGCGACCCTGAACAGAATCCGGACGCAAAAGCCTTTAATGATTATTTATCCAAAATTATATTCATATGCAAGAGATCGGCCTCAGCTTGAACCTGACAGACATGTCCGTGCTGTGACTCAGCCTCGGCAGGAGCGGGCACAGACCATTAATTACAGTATACCTCACGATACTGATACCGATGTGCTAAGTCTATCTTTGCTTTTCATGATAATGTCTTTTCTTTTCCTTCTTTTTTTTCTTTCTTTCTTTTTTTCTTTTTCTTTCGGCTTCGCCTAACTGCCATGTCTGTCTCTCGTCCATCTCTTCCGTCCTCTCGGATACGTCTCCGTAACCCTTTGCATTGGGCTCAAATTGGGTAGAACAGTCCCAGACGGCGGAACCCGCGGCGAGACATGATCGGTATGCGACACACCACGAGGTTTATGCCTACTTGCTAGCTGCAGATTGGCCTATGAGGCAATAAGATCAGTCAACAAAGATTCGGCACGAACAGCAAACTAAACAAGGACCATTGTGGCACAAAACCGGCAATTGCTGCTAGTAGTATCACTAATCCAACCTACGTACGCCAGGGCCACCCGATGCCGCTGGCCATGGTACTTGTAATACAAATATATTAGTATATGTAGTACTGAGTAGTGAAATAAATAGTCGTTTCAGGAAAAATCAAATTGTACGCCAGTCTATTTAGTTTTGCCCCCCTGTGCTGAAAAAGAAACCGAATTCTACCAAGTGTCGAGAGACTACATGTAATACACCCCACAAGCAATCCATAGGCAAGCCTGCCTATGACCATATGAATGATTTCTATGTATCCGAGAAAAGCGCACAACGCGCATTATTGCTGGCGCCTCAAAATGGGCGATGAATCATGGCCTTTTTTTGCTCACAGAAACTCCGAACCCTGCATGCAATATCATGCCAGAAATGTGTCCGTAATCATCATCGCATGTCCCAGCCGCCGGTCTATGATTTTTTGTATCCCAAAAAGCAAGAAAACACACAACAGAAGTATTAAACAGAGTGAAGTGTTGAGAAAGCAAAGATAGAATGAATGTGTTGAATGAGAATTTGTTGCTGAGCCAGCATGAACAAGATTCACGTCGGCTTTCATCCCTGTCCCCGAACGACCGGAGTGTCGGGACGGGAAACTTTGGGCTTCGATCAGAATTATGTCCTGTCTAGCCAAGGACTTCCAGTTTTGAAGCTGCAGACCAGGTTGATATAGAAGGGTATATGCCCTGCAACGACTAGCACGCCTCTTGCTAAAATCCGGCGAAGGCAAAGGGGTCTTCCTAGGCCATGTGTACCAGCCCGGGCTCGGCGCTCTGAGGTCTTCGCATTTGAGGCGCAGCTCCATAGTACATCTGGTTCATAGCCGCGTTGTTGGCATACCCATCATTAGGGTCGGTGTAGACGTAGCTGTTCCCATTCTGAGAGGTAGGAGAGGCCATGTGAGTGGGCGACTGCCATCCCACACTTGACATGTGCGGGCTTCCGCCCGCGCTGCCTGAGCCTGGTTGATGCTGATCCACGCTAGGCTCAAGGGTCGAAGGAGGCCCATAGCCTGTGGGGTGAGATGTTGGGCGGATGGCATTCCCGTATCCAGCTGAAGTGGTCGCTGCTACCGGACTGCCAACGCGCAGATGCACGGGTAGCGATCCATTTTGTTGAAGATATTGGAGATCCCCGTTTTGCCGGGGCATGCCCGCGCCGGACAGGTCAACGCTCGGTGACATGGACATTGTCCGTTGAGCTGGGGATGGCGTAGATACGGGCGATCCATGGCTGGACATCTGGTCGCCCTCTGACGCAGCTGAACCAACTGGTCTACCCTGAGATCCCTTCGACTCTGCCAGAGCCATCTTGGTGGCGAGACGGGCATCTTCGATGGTTCCTGTATGGTGTTTCTGGTGTCGGTTGAGAGTTGTTCGGCGAGTGAATGTCTTCTGGCAGTAGGCATATGGGCACTTGTACGGCCTCATACCAAGATGTGTCCTACGATGACGGGCCAGAGAGCTGCTGTCGCTGAAGCGCTTTGCGCAAATTTCGCAGTGATGTGGCTTCTCGCCGGTGTGCACACGTTGGTGAACCGTGAGGGCTGATCGCTGAATGAACATCTTTCCGCAAGTGTCACAGACATGAGGTCTGACACCAGTGTGGATGCGCTCTAGATTTCGGGTTTAGTACTTGCAGAGATTGGTAGAAGGGTTGCCATGCTTACCATGACGGGCCAAATCACTCCTCCGAGCGAAATGCTTCCCGCAAGTGCTACAGGGATAAGACTTTGTCACCGGCTGGGGGCCTCGGACCTGTTGTGGTTGTTGCGGTGGCTGTTGTGGTTGTTGATGCTGTTGCTGCGGCGGCGGCGGCGGTTGTGCTGCTTGTGGGTGATGCATGTGTTGCAGGGTGTGCATGCCATGGACGTTGGTCATCCCAGGCATGTCTGGGAATGAAGGCAAGGGCATTTGGGTCTGCATGCCGTTGGATAAAGGCATGGGAGCCTGCATTGCGCTGGGAGAGCCGTAGGAACGAGACATGTGTCCTGAGTAGTGGGAGTGCTCAGACCCGTGGGGTGAGACTGATCGTTCCATGCCGGGCTCTGACTTGATAAAAGGAAAGTGAGAATGGTGGTCGAAAGGTCCGTTGAAGTGATGCTGTACTGCTTTGTTGTTCAGCATGGTTCCAATGTCCATAACCTCCATGGCCGCAAGAGATGCCATCACTGGTGCCGCTGAGGAGGCGTTGTCTTAAAGGACGTTGATGAAGCTCCAGCAGACTAGCCAATAAACCTCAGGACCTGTCGAAGCGATTATTAGCCTTCTGGTGGTTCGCCAATATTGGTGAGCTTCCAGAGGCTGCCAAAAGCTAGCGTCCAGGTCGGACTCGTTTGCGTTGTTCTTCAGATGATTTCTGAAGATCAACGGCGAGTTGTTCGTGGCCACTCTATGATGCAAATCGACAAGACCAGCTGGAGTGAAGGAATTAAGAACGTACCGTCAACTTAGAGTAAGACTTATAAGACCAAGGACAAGATCGTGGGAAACGCGATGCTTCAACGGTTAATCACACCGCCACAGGGTGTCTCAAGTCGTGTGACCGCCAATGCACGGGAACAGTCGGTCTGAACCAAGCTGCGAAAAATCTTTAACGTTTGAGCCCAAGCTGTTTTCGTCAATGACGGGATTTCAGCGAGGCTCCTTGTTACGAGCGTGGCGAGCCCTTAAATTGCAGATCTGGTGTGTGGTGCAGAAAACTCTGCGATGACTTCTGCACCCGTGTGTTCAAGCCGTTTGTGGAGTTCTCGCGATCGAACGAAGGCCTTCCTTTTCGACTGATTGTCAGGAAATCGATTTGAGGACCGAAAGGAAGATGACCAAGAAGCAGATCGACGTCTTGCAAGAGTCAGGAAGTGATCCTAACAATGTCGCGTGGGGTATTCCGGGGTCTAGCGACGGCAAGGTAACGTCGAGGCTTCGGGGCAAGTGCTGTCGGTCGCGGTTCGAAAGATTGGATGGTGGTACCAGCGCTTCGAATCCGTATGCTAGAAACGTTCTTTTCGAGGTCAAGGTCAGCCACGACGCGAGGGTGTATAGATTGCGTGGTTGTGGAAGTAAGGGAAGAAGAGAAAAAAAAGAGGCTGCTCGCAAAGAGGAGGCTCGAAAGAACAGAAGATTACCTAGACTAGGTAGGCGGGGTGATTTGAAAAATATGCAGAAAGAGCAAAGGGTTCAAACAAAGGCTCGGGAATGATGCAAACCATAAGAGAATGGGCCAAGAAGCGATCCAAGGGAAGATATTCAAAGACGCCGGGGCCAAGTTGTCTTTAATATGTTCCGAGGTGGAAGGCGGCCATAATTTTTTTGACAGGGCAGATCAAAGGGGAAAAAAAGTTGACCCTGGGGCAGGGTCAAGGGTGCGCACCAAGGCCCATCGACGGGCCCATCGACGGCGCAGTGAGCAGACAGGGGTGCGTGTTTCGAAACGTAGTGAAGTCACGGCTCCTAACGGAGGGCAGAGATGGGTACTAACCAGAGGTGCTTTCGGCGTGTCCACTCCGCTTGAAAAGGGAGACTGGAGGATGGCGGTACCTGACAAGTGGCGATGGGCCTCCCGAACGTGAAATTGAGCTCAAGGTGATACAGATGGAAGGCGGAGGAGGAGGAGGATGGATTTGATCGGAGATGCCTAGAGGCAAACAGGCGCTAGTGGTAGCAGGGCAATGCGTACTAGGTTGGTGGTAATTACAGCGCTGATGTTGCTGCAATGCTGTTCCTAGCCACGGACTTGGTTGTAAGGTAGTAGTCCGTCGTATCAATTTGAAGTACCTAAGACTGCTTGCTGCGCAGGAAATGAAGGTGGCCAAGATGATTTAGAAGCCCAGAGTCCAAGGTCAAAAGTCAGAAGCTTGGAGAGAAGAAGGAGCGCAGAGTTCTGATCGCAACAAGGTCTGGGATGGGCTCGATGTTATAACAACTTGAACAAATGAATAGACTCGTAAGGTAAGTACTAGTAGTACGTACATGTAGGAATTGGTGGTTGGTTCAACTCAAATGGCCGTGGTGGTGGTGATGATGAACGGCTGCAGGCAGGCTCAGGCAGTTAACTACTAGTAACTGCTGGGTTCAAAAGTATCTTGCACCGTGTCGCGACACAGTGCCCAGCTCATCATCCATTCATTGCGCGGCGAGTCCTGGATGCACACCAGCCAACACGCCAACACGCCAATCACGGCCGCCTGCAGCACGGTCTGAATATGTAGCGCTGTTTTCTCGGGACTAGACCAATAGAAATTACGGATGCAAAAAAAAGCACGCTACGTGTTGGTCATTACTGCTTGCTAGTAAGAATATTCATTGATTGTTTTCATTCAATGAATACAGTCCATGCGTCCCGATGGCGACCTCAATGCAAGCCCTACCTTACTTGGAGTGATGCTGGGCCACGTGAATAGTTGATCGCTGCTAGTGATAAAGTAGCTTATCACTAGCTTACCCCATATGGCCATCGAGGCTGCCCTGGCGGCTCATTGCAAACAGCACTTGTTGTTTGTCATCCCTAAGCAGGTGCTGTCCATGAAGAGGTATGAAGGTGCTGTTAGATGCAGCAAAATCCTCCTGCTATTCGTACAGATACTATACGCAGTAGTATGAACATGCCCTGCGTCTTTCTAGCAGGATTGTAATTCAGATTACCAAGCCACTTTCCTATCTAGTAAGATTATGATGCTCAAACTACAACCGTGGTAAGGGGGTGCCATAAAAAAACGACCCTAGGAGTAAGGTAGGACCGGCTTACAATTTGTACGATACGAGTGGTACTAACTGGTACTAGTAGCAGTACTGGTATCGTTATCAGTCTTATTGAAACTCTCAACCTCTTGCTGTCTACTAGGTTACTGGGACTTTCTTGAATCGCTGGTCCATTACGAGGCAAGTGAGGTAACACGACAGACAAAAACGAGAGCGCAGTAGCATGTGACAGGGCCCTAGAGATGTGCTAGAGATGTGCTAGAGATGTGCTAGAGGTGCGCTGGAAGGGTGCTAGAAGCATGCTAAAGGTGTGCTGTGGTGGCAGGTGCGCTGCACTAAGCCTTCCAAATTCCAACAACAATACAGCGGCTTCGCACATCAATCAGCGGTCAATATTTCTATTTCTACCTTAGGTACTACCTCTACTGACCTTAGAAGCAGTAATATCACTTTCCGCCTTTTTGCTGCGGGCGTCCGAACCAGAGAGCCGGGTCGAGCTGCAATCAATCACACCTTCGTACTCGTAATGGCCACAATAATACTACCAGTAATACCTTAGCCCCCAATGGCTGTCGCGTGACAAAAGCCTGCATCCTCCCTTCACATTCACGTTTACCTTGGTGGAAGCCCGTGTGGAAGCCTTCCCTTCTACGACAGTGTCAATACATCTGTCCGAATTCCAGCTGGTACTGTTAGCTCTACGTTAGCCTTGCATGCCGATGCGCCGTTGCACTGTGACCCAACCTAAGGTACTAGGTAAAGATGCTACTACTTAGTACTTAGAGAGGTAAATCCCAACGTGGTAGCAGCGTCTTCCCCCCTTCCCCACCCCTCTTTGGGTTTGACATTGGGGGCGATCGTGCTTCTAATTTTCTTCCAGCACGATTCTACGATCCCTGTCGCACTCCTGTACGTACATACGACTAGCGCCCCCTGGTCTGACCGGTCTCCAGTCTCTCAAGCCGTCTTGCCGTGGTGCTTCTGCCTCCCGCGACGTGTTACCCGGCTGTCGCTACTAGTGGTATCAACGTTTTGTCTGGAGTCAAGCCGCGCAATAGGGCTTGTCCTAGAATCGCATGGAGTTGGTGAGTGCCCAGCAATGGGAAGCTGTTCTTTTCTTTTCCTTGTACTTTTGCTTTTTTTTTTTTTTTTTTTAATTTTCACTTTTCTCCCTTTCCACTGTCTCTCACCCCGTTTTCGTACACATGAATTGCCCGCAGATAGATGAGACGCTGATCGGCGGTGACGTAGCGATGGTAGTGTGAAGAGCGCAGATCACTCACGGTGGCAGCACACACACCAGGCCACGCCACGCCACGCCAGAGTTGATCTGGAGCACATGGGCGTTGGCGTCGCACGCCGATGCAAATGTAATCCTACGAGTGCGATGAAAGAAAGATGCAGTACGGGTACCCAACAAGCCATCCCGCAGACTACTCATCTAGCCAAGTCGCCAAGTCGACTGACTAACAGCACAATCACAATCACCATCAAGGCCGTTCGGCCAGAATGTCCAAGTCCTAGATTGAATGGAGGGCACACTGGCAGAAAGCATGGGCCAGAAAAGCTTAGCCTAGATCCCTTCCAGCACTGTGCTGGGTACCTCGAGCCTACGCCAAGGAAGCGATTCTCAAACCGGCGCCAACGCAGAATCCCCGCTCTCTTTGCCGTTACCATTGCCTTTGCCGTCTATGTAATTACTTGTAGGATCCGAAATCCATGATCGGACCGCGAGCAAACGTCCATTTCCATTGCGACCTGGTTGATTTTCTAGTATTACAGCTACTGCATTGTACATCACATCGGGCCTTGTCCTAGGGTTCTCAACGCAGATTTCAGTTCGATCACACCGCATCCACATGCTCGGGTGACGTTTGCGCGAACAACACCGGGGTCAGAACACCAACAGGGATGGGATTCATGCGGGTGGGTGGGTGGAACGCTGGATCAGTGGGTTTTCTTGATTGATTCTGTGCTTGTCACGCTTGTCAGCAGCGGGTGCAAGGGCATGTCTGGGAGCTCCGAGTGCCCTGTGCGCGCTAACCTACGCTCGGCAGTCTTCCAGAAGGCTTCCACATCTTCTGGCTGCCATTCTGGTCGTCTGTGTTATTATTATTGTCCTCCGTCTTGGGCCTCCCCTGCTTCCCTCTAGGCTCCAAGGCTGCAAGCACAGGCTCTCCCCCGGCCCTTCACCCTCTCTCATGCAAGCTCTCTCCACATCCCACGATGTGCGATGAGGCACACTTGGCTATCTAATCCGTGGGTCTGACACGGGGCACCAGCTGGCACATTCACATTCCCCAAGTCGACTATGTCCAGCAACGACTAGTCACGCTCGGACTCATCTACAGATAGGATGATGTGAGTGCCAGTCTCCCTGGCTCATGCGCCTTTGATTCAGCCACACCAGCCATTGTCTTCGAAACACCTTCGATAAACCTTCTACATCATCCGCATCTACCGGAATGCCCTCTCGCCTAACAGGTACGTCCTAGTGGTCACGTTGGGGAATGGGAGCAACCACCGGTAATTAGATTACACACCGGACCGAGCGATACTTGGCCAAGAAGCAATGCGACTTGAGCATCTCAGCCACTGCTCTTCTGCTGTCCCGGTATTCTCGCAGGGGCCTTTTCCTGTTGCCTGCGGATTGAGAAAAGCCATGTCCAGTGATCCTTGACGGTCCTCACTATTACCCCAGCAGACGAGGAACCGGGAGTCTACTATTGCGAAAAAGATATCAGCTTGGCCCTTAATTCAGGGTCTCCATCAGCATTTGCCCAAGAACTAACCGCTCTGCTCCCAACCGGGTATGTACCTGCAGCCAACCGTCGCTGACACTAATTATGCGATGACAGGAACGATTAATATGGTCACTGCTGAGTGGCTCGGCAGGCCCGCGAGTCAAAATACCCATGAACGCCATCTTATAGCCCCGTCGCATCCATAATTAGTATATCCAAGTCAATATGCTTACAGCTAGCAACACCGCAAGCCTCTATGAATAGGTTATGGCTTGCTATTGTTCTTTGTCTCAAGGGTGCTAACAGCTAGCCCTTCCGCCTGGTAGGCAAGCTCCCTGACGACCTGGCGAGCCCTGGCCTCAAAGAATGTCCCCAATCAACTGTGCAGCAGTTACGGAAAGGTACAGAAAGAATGATGACATTTGAACTCAGCCCTTTCGGCGACGGCGAGACGTTTCCACTGGCCTGCGACCGTATCTCATACTTGTACGGTGCGGGTGGGAAACGGGGATCCGCCGCGTTCCGCTTCCTTCTGAAATCTGAACCAGTTTCGTCCTCACGCGGCCGGCGTTTAGCACCGGCTGACTTGCCATGTCTCGGGTCCTTTGCATTCCAGATACACCCGCAAGCCAAAAGAGTCCTTAAATTGGCGCCAAGTGGACACAGTAGTGTGGCATCAATGGCGCGCGTCAAAGGATTTGCAAAAGTCGCGGCAAATCTGTCTGCCTGCCCCCCAATCGCTCGCTTATGGTGGATACCCGTCTCTCTTGCACGTCTCAAGGAGTCGATACCAGGCCAGGCTGAAGAATTTCGTCTCTCGGACCACAGCCAATTGCCCTGGAAGTGCCTCCAGGGTTCTGCTGTTTGTTCAATCCTTCCCTAACGTTATTCAGGGCTACTATACACGAATTTCCGGTTTCATGCTCCAGGTACACTCTTCTGTTGCGCTGGTACGAGTACCAACGCCAATATCTCACGGTTAACAGCCAACGCAACTTACATTCCCACATACTCGAGAGTGACCAAGCATTCAAGAGCTGGGGCTCGGAACAGATCTCGCTTGGCGCCAGCGTTCGCGCTCTTGACCAGTAGCGCCGTGTGACAGCTGCTCTAGGGCGGGAGGCACAATGGTAGCAGAGTGGCCCGGGCTCCCAGCAGTTACTATTGTCGATCTGCCCAAGCTCCTTTACCCACTGTGTGCCAGCCTGTCGTGCCAAACTTTAACCAACAATTTGTGACTGATCTAGCCTACAAGCTACCAGCTAGTCCGCCTGCCCGCCTGCCCGCCTTTCAGCCCTCCACTCCACCCATCTGGAAGAAATACTCGTGAAAACGTCATGCATTAGCGGTCAATCTCGCCTCAATAGCGAACCTGAATGGAACGAAGGGCCTGTTTCACCAAAGATCCCTATTGACGTTCGAATTAAGCCAAGCGTCCCTGGATCCTGCCATAGTTACGTCGCCGTTGCTACTTTCGCCGTACCATACGCCTCCGTTGCACAATGGGATGGAATTAGCCTCGACTGGGGGGTGATTGATCCTCGGTGATCCCGCAACGCAGTGCAACACACTGAAGAGGGTGGGTGGGTCACAATAGAAGTTTTCCAGAAGCATTCCATTTCGGTCCGCACGGTACCTTCGACCAGTTAGCATAGGCCGGGGGGTGTAAGCAGGGCGGTCGGTGTGGTAGTAGATCCAAGGGTGCCCCTACTCTTAGGATTCCAAGGGACCTGCTCCCGCCGCTACTCGTACTCGTGATGTCCGACCGCTACATTCTGGGTGCGACGGCATCCATCTCTTGGAATATCTGCAAAATCCCCATCTGTGTCTCCAGGCACCCAGACCAACCCCTTCCCTGAGCAAGCATCGCGATCAAGGGGGCACCCAAGGGCGATACCACCCTGTGATCGCCATAACTGCCGACGCGATTCGTGACGCTTCGACGCTTCGGTGAGAGCTTTGACTGTGTCGGTCGGTATGCCCATGTGCTAAACCCCAGCTAGCAAGCACGTAATAATCAATGGCAAACATGCAACGGACAGGGCGAGATGAGAATTTAGTCTTACACAGCTACGCTTATCATGCGTTTTACCGTTTACGGGAAACAATCACTTACTAGGCCATTGACCTCGAATGGACTTCCATGATACTATCTCATCATGCTATACCTCCACCAGCAGGTCCTTGCCTTTCTTGCTCATCAGCTTCGACATATCTGTCACGTTCGCACTAAAGTATGAGCTGCAGTACGTGCCACCTTGCCACATCGGATGATCTCATTCGTCCCACATGGCATTAACGGGTGCCTGAATATCTTCCCCGGGACCTATTGAGCTGATTTCTGCTGTATTCGAGAGCGTAGCAACTCAGAGCCTCACATACATAGAGAGCGACAGCTCAGTCATTGTTGTTTTTCTTCCCATAATCGTATCCCAACCTGCCCCCGTCCGTCTTACAGCCTAAGTGGCTCTCGTCTGACAGTTGGACCCTGGACCTTGTCAGGTTCCTCAAGGACTAACACCTGGTGCATAAGCCTTTGAGTTATTTACCCAATAATAGTATCAAGTGTTTTGATTTTTCTCATTGCCCTTGACTATTCTTCTTGACTGTTTTCCGGTTTTGATCCTCTGCTACCGTATGATGCCATTTCATGCGAGTCGGATAGGCGGCTGCCTGGTCAGCAGAGCATATTGACCCAGCTGCTGATCCTCCGGATTTTTGCTAGGGTATGGCAAGACCGGCATATCTACTAGCCCTTCAATAAAAGCCTTTCCAGAGATTTACTACGTCTTACACGAGTTACCAAGATGTCTTGCTTCGCCTATTGGCTGAAGCTGAAATTCCAGAGAGCCGTAAGATTGTCTAAGCAGTGGAAATTCTGCCGACTAGGCGAGCTGGCTTCACGTCACAGTGGAATCTTCAGCAATAAAGTATTCGTGGTAGATCTGTAGTCGTAGGACTTTCCAAAGTCTTCTCGCCTCCCTCGTACTAAGTCTATAATCAAGGATATTGGAAGATCCGTGCAATATGGATGCCGGTTGGGTCGGGTTGGATTCTGTAGTGGCTACTTGTGCTTTGCTCGCCTACCCTGTACACTTGAGCGGTGGAATTATTATTGCCCATCAAGCTCCTATGACAGAGAAAAGACTCGTGCAAGAAAAAAATGTCCTGGGGAAAGAAAGAACATAAACTTTGTTCCTGCGTGAAATAAATCTTGGCGGGATCTCACATTGAAACAGTATTACAACAATTGCGAAGGGGGATACAATAACTTGCTGCGATAATGATTCGAAATTTGAACCTGCGTCCAACACCATCTAAGATATAATATCAAATCTGCAACGCTGACACTTCATCACGCTGGATATTCCCCCTACAGCCTCACACTTTGATCCATCAAACATTTCAATTTCAAACTCTGACCACCAGAATCTCGTTGTGTGTCGATACTAGACTCCCCATCTCGGCTCCCCTTTCTCGAAGGCGGGAGTCTCCACGACGTTCTTATCGCCGAAAGGATCATTTTCATCCTCTGGCTCCGAGTCAGGTTCATTAGCGGCTGGTCTTGGTGGTTGAATTGGTGCTGGCGCTGCAGGCTTCGAAGCGGCAGGCGGCCTAGGGGGACCAGCATGAGGGTTCAGACTGAGACTGCCTACGTCCGGAGGTGGTGAGCCGGTTGGAGATGTCTCTTTGCCTTTCATCGTTGCCACTGTGAAGGAGTATCAGTAACGGTGGTTCATGTTGTACTTGATGGTGAGACTTACTTCGGTACATATGAGCTTGTTCGGCGAGTTCGTCATCAGAGTCACTGTCAGCGTCAATGGATCGATCCAGCTGTTCAAACGACATGAGTGCGTGAACAAGCGCGTCATTTGCATTGAGAAGACTTCCAAGGTATTGTTCATGCTCAACATGGTGAATCTGTAGGAATTCAGGTTAGCCAGCTAGGCCCTCCCCTTTTCATAGTGAGCATTCAAAACCTACGTAACGCAAGACTCTTCTCCTCAGTTGCTTGCAAGTCTCGAACTGTCCCAAAGCTGCCGGATTATCCGAGATTCGCTCTGTCTCGCGATTGATTGTTTGTAGCGAGTTCATGAGATTTGTTGAAGTGATGGACGAGTCGGCAATGACGGCTTTCATCTGTTCCTTCTCGGCTTCCAGGTCGAACGGCTTGCGCTTAGACTTGCTCTTGTCTTTCTTCTTGTCCTTGGATGACCCGAAGAAGGAAGATCCGGTGCTAGATTTGTGACTTGCCATAGTATTGGCGGTGCTGGATGATTTACTCTGGAAAGGCCCCATGCTCGAGGATCCGCCGGAAGCTTGTTGTTGAGCAGCATCCCGAGCAGCATCCTCTTCGTCATCACCAAACGGATTCTCTTCAGTCTCACGAATGACCCGAGATCTCTCTTGTGTCACAGCGACCTTCTTTTTGGGAAGTTCCTACGTAAAGTCAGCGTATGCAGGCCTAAGATGGAACCGGGACCTGCTCACCTTGTGTAGTTGAGCAATCTTCTGTAGGCCTGGTGTGGTAGCGAACGCTGACCACTGGCGGAAAAGCTCCCTACACTTATTCTTGACGTCCGGGTCAGAGAGATCCGAGGTCCCGCAGACTCGGAGTCGTTCCAAAAGGGGCTCATCCACGAATGCCCGCTGGAACCTTGGACCGGCGTTCTGGATCAGGCCATCGAGGATGACGAGGGCGCGGATCTGACGATGGACACTACCATACTTGAGCTTCTTCCGCAGGGCGCGGGCAGCCTCTGTAGGACCGGTGCTCTGAAGCTTGATGACTTCTACTAGTTCCGGAATGCCGCTGAAGTCATCTTCTTCGTAGGCCTCACCCGTGAGATTCTCGATGGTAACGGTCACCGCCGAGTAAGGCTTTTTCTGTAAAGGGAGTTGGCTTAGAGATCACCGCGATGTATGGTACTGGACGCGATTCAGGAAGAAGGAATTAAGAAGTACTTCCTTATCGCGCCGCTTGAGACGTGAGAATGGGACAGGCAACATACCTGCTGGAACATAGACATGACTGTTGAATGGTCTCGTCGAGCTGGAGAAACTTTGGGCGCTTCTTCTCAAAGAATGATTGACGACAAACTCCCGCAGATGAGGCTATCGCGAATAGCTATGAGACACGGCCGGTTCCGGGCAAACCCCGCGTGACCTCTGCAAGTCGAGCTTGTGGCAGCCGCAACGAGCTTATCGCCTTACACGCAGGAACGAGGCGATGATTTTACCCGAGAGCGCGTTATGAATGGAGTTTAGAACGAGGGCTGGAGGCGATCACCAATCAACTAGTAGCTATGGATAGGAATGACAAAGTGAAGCTGTCACGATGGTTTAGCTGGAGCTTAAGTCGGGCCAAACAAGCGCAGCGCATTCAGCACTGCCCGGTAACTGATAGTGGGGGAGGTAAGGTAGTAGGCGCGGGGCGCGGCAGGTGGAGGCTTTCCAAGTTAGTACCTTTACGCAGCCACTACGAGAACGGCACGACACGAGTACGACTAGTAGTAAGGTGCTATATGATCGCCCATGTCATGGCTGCTGATACCGCTATCTTTGTTCGAGCAAAGATCCTATTCATAATTCGGTCTTGTTAGCTGACGGAGAATTGTACCATGGTGCAACTCGGCTTTGAAACCACCAAATACTGCGGTAGTGCTAGTTAGTACCCAGCAGGCAGGAATATGACGTCGTTGAACGCTTATCGTGGCCCTCAGATCGAGTACCTTTATGATTTCTCTCACACATCAGTGCCTCAATCTTCAATCTTGAAACTAAGTAATACTAACTAAATGTAACTACTAATGTTGAAAAAAATAATCACCTCACAACATGTTCTCGTGTGTATCCCCTAAATCTGGGTTCTTTTGGTATATCTCTAAAGTGCGGCGAAACTCCATCGTGCCTGTTGAAACGGCTTCGTTGTGGCCCCCCAAACTCCATGCAAATGTCAGCGCTTTGAAGGTTGAATTCGACAATGTAGCGGTCAGGGGAGCAGCATTGTGAAGCCCGCATATTCACCAGCCATATCTGTCTTTGGGCTTTTTAGTAGATCACGCTTGGCCCGTTTGTTGTGTTCACGATGGCGCTGGAACGACGACAGGTGGCAGGTTGTCTACTCGTGACCCTTTATTTCGACTTCTTGCCGGACTTGGTGGCAGCGCGCTCGCGCTCGCGCTTGGCGTAAATCTCAGCTGTGAAGGGGTCCTCGAAGTTGAGCGCGACGAGGTACACAATCACGACCCAGCCGGTGAGCAGGATGCCCGCTGGCTTGGCGAAGAGCAGGGCGGTTCCGAGGAAGCTCAGCGATGAGCCCCAGTACATGGGCGCACCAACCACGTTGAAGGGAAATCCGGTGACCATCTCGTCAAGAAGAATGCCAAAGTAGTCACCAAGGAACGTGCCAGTGATACCTAGTTGCCATGTTGAGGTGATGACAAAGGTGTTTCCGAGGGCAATCAGGGTGTAGGCAGCGGCTTGCGAGTAGACAGACAACAAGAGAGGGTGGGTGGGCTGCTCAGAGATGGCCGTCTTGTACAGGTAGTCACGGAAGAGACCCAGGGAGAAGATGGTCGCAGCAAGGCCATAGCAAGCAGTCACGGAGCGACCACCAAAAAGGTTGGTCAGAAGCTTGTTGTTGTACTCTATTCGTCCGGGATCCTAAGTCAGTCTGCGGCAGTTTTGGGGGACAGCTCAAGGGAGATTGGCAGACCTTGTCGGGCAACGATGCTAAGCAACAAGAGTTAGTAAAAACGTTTAGGAGCATGCATCATGGGAAGAATTATCACCTACTTCCAGAATGTGGGGTTGAAAGCAATTGAGCAGGCCGAGACTGTAAGGATAGCAAGCTTGGGTTAGCTTCTGGTAGCTGGAGAAAAAGGACCGCACAGATCATGAGCCGGGCCATGCCGTGCCATGCCCTGCCCGTTTCCGAACTTACTTAGCAAGCTGCTTTTGCTAAAATCGATGTAGTTCACAAAGTCCTGGATGACGTCGGCCATTGTGAATTATGTGTATATGTTTCGAAGAGCTCGGTGTGTCAAGTTCAAGGCGTTTGTTGGCTGCAATTCGCGCGAAAGGTCGATTCGGAGAGGTTGAAGGTTGCAAGTTCGGGCGGACAGGCAGCGGACGCGGCAGAGTGCGGGGACCGGTTCTAGTCAACCGTTCCTACTTTACCGTAGACCGTACCGTCCCGTGGACCCGACAACCTTGAACCTATGGAAGCTGCCAGTCAACTTGAACCTAAGGCAGAAGGGACCACAAATTCTGCCACCGTCGCTCTCTTCAACGACAATTAAGTGCCGCATGTGATGTGACTGAGCACTTTAAAACAGATCACTTATTAATGGAGACCATTCCAAGCGATGTGATTAATTGCATTGTGTTCATCATAGGTACCCCGAGAAAGCAGAAGCTATGCCAGACTCCAAAAACGCTAAGCTAAGACTCTATCAACAAGGCAGAGCTCCTAGACTCTGATCATCCTTAGTAGCACTCTAATGCCCTGCAAGCAACAAGTGCATGTCCTGTGTTCCCAGGTTTGGTACTTTAACAATCCCCATCCACCGGCCCAAAGTTCCTCCTCGAGCTGTAGAAAGAAGTAGAAAAATAAGATCATTACATCGTTATCAACTGGGGGTATATCCTGCGAAATTCCAGACTCAACAACCGCCAGACATCTAGCGCCGGGCTCTAGTCTTCTTCCCCGTTGTCGTTGTGTCTTCCTCTTCGTCGTCCTGTCCCTTCTTCAAATCCTCGGTCAACCCCCATTCTTCCTTGTCGTACCAATCCTCCCCGTCGGACAAGTCCCGATTGACTCCCGAGTGCGCCTCGGCCTTTGACCAATGTAGAACGTCCTGACGGAGTCTCTGTGCCTTTGTCAGACCATCATGAAGCCTTGTGACACCACGGCAAACCTCCTCTTGTTTCTGAATATAAAGAGTGAGAAGCCTCCGCACGTCCTCTGCCTCAGCTTCTGGCAACCCGAGATTGCGGTCTGGCCGAGCACCGGTGGGTGGCAAGAACATGGGATGAATGAATTGCTGCTCAGTATCCGAAACCACGGAAGCAGCGCCGGTCCCAGCGGCTGCTGATGTCTGTTGACCCTCGGTGCCTGCGTCTTCCTTCTTCGGCTCTTTTTCTTCGTTTGCTTCGTCCGTAGGACCCAGCTCGCCGTTTGCCAACCCGCCTTCCTTATTTGTGGCGGTTTGCTGGTCTGCCGTTGGTTTATCTGCCGTCTCGCTCTGCGAATGGTCGGGATCGTGTGCCTCGGTGTGTGACTCCGAATTTGCTGGGGCGTCCTTAGACTCGTCGTTCGTGCCAGCGTCCGTCATCGTCTGGTCCGCATCCGTATTCTCACTGGCAATCTGTTTCGACGCTTCTTGAGCATTGCTGTCTTCCTGGTCATTCTGGCCGGTGCCATTGGTCAAAGCTTTAGAAAGGCTCAGGAGATGCCTTGCCACGTGGTCATCGGTATAGAGCTCTTCATCGCGGGGGCCGATCATAGCTTCGCAAGGTGCCCAGATGTTGTCTCCACACAGCGCCGTCCACATGTGCCGCACTCTCCATAATGATCCATTCTCTCGTCGCATCATCGCGCTACTCTGTTGGACGAGGTTCGTAAGATTCGGTGAAGTGAACGGCGTTGAGAGAGTTGGATGTGTGGATAGATCGGTCGATGCAGTTAGAGGCGCGAGAACATCTACTAAAGTTAGCGAATCGAATCACGTTGAACTATGGTGAAGAAGTCTGGCGTACGCTCAAGGCGAATATTTGAGTATGGATTCATCTCTGCTGCGGATGCTATCGCTTCCTCGATTCGGGCTTGGTCATCGTCGCTGTCGACTTCGTAGCCATCCTCGTCGAACAAAGGCGGATTGCGGTGAATGATGGATCGTCGAACGCCGGCATAGTCCACACTCTGCGATAGCACGGTTAGTCAAGCATGAGCATCAGGACAATTTACGATGGTGACTTGCCTCTTTATAAGCACTGGGTCCTTCCGCCGGCACCAATTGACCTTTGTGTGAGAATCGCGCACGCCTCTTAAGCTTATGGCCGCGGTTCCCATAGCTTTCAATTTCGGAATCGGAGTCGGATTCTAGGTAGTGTGAGATGAGGGTCCCGAAGAGACAGATGCATTCGAATATTTGACTTACCGTATGATTTCCGTTTGAAAGCCTTCTTCATGCCAGCTATCGTCTCGGCAAAGAGGACTTGCTGAGACGCCATGGCCGGCTGTGAGATCGGAGGCCGACCGACAACAGAGCACAGATGATGGCCGATTGGAGGTCGCCAGTAAGCTCCCGGCAAGGAGGGTTGTCCAAAGAAAACTAGAGGAAGGAAATCAAGTGTACAAATCGCACAGAAGTCAAAGAGATCGCAGACAGAGGAGTGCGTAGAGCCAGCAGGATGCAGGAAGACGCTGGCGGCTGTGATGTGGGAAATCGACTTTAGCGGATCAAGAAATGGGCTTTTCGGCGACGCGAGCAGAGGCGGCAGAACGAACTGCTTTGGGCGGGAAGCGAGGCTGCCCGCCTTCCCAGTGGGCCATGACAGCACAGGATCCGACAGCCAATCAGCGTGCCCAAAATGGCGACCGCTTTCTCCGCTTCCGTGGGCAGAGCCGGGGTTTAAGCGTTATCAGCTATCACGGAAGCCCGATCACGGGTTGACTTCCGTGGTGGTTTCGTCTTGAATTCAAACATTCATGATGTTCGTTGATTTTCGCTTACAACTCACGAATCGCTCCGCTTACAGAGAACTGTCCCCGATTATCTAAAGCCTTACTTCGTTTTGCAAGTTCATGATGCTTTTCCCAGTCCAAATTTTGATTCTCTTTAAGTATCTTTGAGGCGATATCGGATGTTTTCCATAGCTCATCATCAACGACCAATACACCTTTTCATGATACTATTAGAATTCTTGACGAGAACTCAAAGCCGAATCGGCCGATCGGCTCCAAGCCTATGGCGTCTTCAAGCAACCTTTCTTCATGCACGATGCAAGTGTCTACATGCCAATGCCGGTCCCGACCAACATGGATCCCTTGGGTGCGCTTGAATTAACCGGCCGGTTGAATTCGAGGCGAGTCTATCCACCAATTGCCGCACTGGTGGCACTTACACATGCCCTTCGCCTCCAAACGGTCGAATCGTAGTGTTCGCATACTGCCACTAATGTGGTTTCCCACCGGAAGTCTTGTCCGCTATGTGGACCGAAGCTCACGATGTAGAATGCGCCCACCGGAGCGTGTGGGGTAGAAGCATGAGGAGTCAAGAAGGAGTTTGTTGTCTGTGACCCCATGTTTGGTAACACTGGTTAAGATATAAGTATGGCGGCAACTGAGATCGCAACCTTGAGCCCTTATACTACCAGTCTGATGATATTTGATATCAAGTCAGAGCTAGACATGGTTCTTCTTGACCTGCAAGAAAAGTAAGATCAAGAAATCTTGAACTATTATCTGGTTCTGGGATTGGGTCAAACGTCGACTGCGCTGAGTTTTTGTGTGTTCCGTAACCGCTTGCAGAATGATTCAGCTTCGTGATGGAATGTGGCTGCCCGCCGAGGGCGTCCGCACGGAATACGCCGAGGACATGCTCGATACTGTCGAGGCGAATGACCAGCAAGGGCTGAGCGTTCTCTGTCCTACAAAGAAGTTCTTGGCGAGGAGCGACTCGCTCAACCAGCCAACAGTTACTCTTGTAAGTGGCACAGCCTAGGTGTCGTTGAAGGTCACCATGCTCACTAATCTAGGATATCGAACCTGAAATTGACGGTGTTATCTCCGTGGAAGCAATTCACTGGGCTGGTGCGCAGAATAAGGGGCCGCATTTCGACCTCTACCCTGATGGAAAGCCCAACGTTGAGTGCAAGATTTCCAAGTCTGATCAAGGCACCACACTGAGTTCTGGGAGCCTCTCCGCTACGCTGAATCCTGGGCCGAACAAGTTTGGCGTCAACTTCCATAGCACAGATGGTTCGAAGCACCTCACGAGCTTGGGCAACCGCAGCGTGGGTTTCGCCTATACGCCGGCGCCTAGCAATCCCATGCAGATTGGGGACATGCGAGACTTCAAACACTACATGTTCTTCCAGACAAATTTGTCCGTCGGCGAGTCTATCCACGGCTTAGGTGAGCGATTCACAGCTTGGAACAAGGTTGGCCAGTCTGTGTCGTTGTGGAACGCCGACGGAGGCACCTCAAGTGACCAGGCATACAAGAACATCTCGTTCTGGATGAGCAACCGCGGTTATGGTGTCTTCATTGATAACCCAGGAAGAGTCGACCTTGCTATTGGAAGTGAAAGAGCTTCCCGCGTGCAACATGTCCTCGAAGGCCAGCGACTCAAATGGTATGTCATCTACGGGCCGTCTCCCAAGGAAGTACTCAAGAAATACTCCATCCTCACAGGAAAACCGGGCAAAGTCCCGGGCTGGAGCTTTGGGTTGTGGCTCACGACTAGTTTTACCACCAACTATGACGAGGCTACTGTCACATCTTTCTTGGAAGGCATGAAGCAACGGGGATCGCCAGTAGACGTCTTCCACTTTGATTGCTTCTGGATGAAGGCTTTCACGTGGACCGACTTCACCTTTGACTCAGAACGATTTCCAGATCCCAAGGGTCAGATCTCCCGTCTCAAGGAGCAGGGCCTCTGCAAGAAAGTGTGCGTCTGGATCAACCCCTACATTGCACAGCATGGCGTCCAATTCAAGCATGCAGCGGAGAAGGGATATCTGCTGAAACGAAAGAATGGAGATGTGTGGCAGTGGGACATTTGGCAGGCAGGCATGGGTCTCGTCGACTTTACGAACCCGGAAGCTTGCGCCTGGTACACTGAGTGCCTCAACAAGCTCTTTGACACAGGTGTGGATGCCCTCAAGACTGACTTTGGTGAGAGGATACCGAGCCAGGATGTTCAGTGGCACGACACATCCGTCGATCCTCACAAGATGCACAACTACTACGCCTTTTTGTACAACAAAGTCGTCTACGAAGCTTTGCAAAAGCGGTATGGAAAGGATGAGGCCGTCCTATTCGCACGAACCGCCTGTGCGGGCACACAACAATTCCCACTTGTATGGGGAGGCGACTGTGAGTCAACACCCGAAGCTCTGGCAGAGTCCATCCGAGGCGGTCTCTCTATGGGCCTAAGCGGCTTCTCATTCTGGAGTTGCGACATTGGCGGCTTCGAAGGGAAACCTCCGCCGTGGGTGTACAAGCGCTGGGTAGCCATGGGTCTTCTGTGCAGTCACAGTCGACTTCATGGTAGCGGCTCCTACCGCGTGCCCTGGTTGTTGGACGATGACGACCAAACAGAGGAAGGCTGTTCAAAGACCCTCGCCAAGTGGACTAGTCTCAAAACCCGTCTTATGCCGTACCTCTACGCCCAAAGTATGGAGTCAATCGAAGGTGGCATCTCGCTTTCTTTACGACCACTAGCTCTCGAGTTCCCTGAGGATCCTACTGCCTGGTACATTGACCGTCAATTCATGATCGGCTCCCAAGTTCTGGCGTGCCCTGTCTTTGATGAGGCTGGAGAGGTAGAATTCTATCTGCCCAAGGGCAAATGGACATCGTACTTTACCAATGAGGTGAAGACAGGACCAGGTTGGTTTAAGGAGAAGCACGGTTTCGGGACATTGCCGCTGTATGTCCGCGAGAACACCATTCTTGTTCTTGGAAACCGTAAGGAAATTGGTTCGGTATACGATTACGAGAAGGATGTGGAGGTTGCCCTTTATCAAGTGTCTCAAGGGGCGAAAACAACGGTTGTGGATTACGATGGGAAGGCAATTGCCGAGCTGGAAGTCGATTCTAATGGTAAGCTCAAGGATACATCGAATTTGAAGGGAGAGATCACTGTGAATAGCCAAGGTCGGAGTCTAGAAGGAGATCCACCGGTTTATATTCAGTCTGAATAAGTAGCGGTAGAAACAAGCAAAGCTTAGCTATTCTTCAAGTAATACACGATATCTTCTTTCAGAACTTGCTATGGGGAGAAAAAAGAAGCGAGCATGTAGCATAACATATCATTCAGATCGCCAACATAGTTCGTAGTACATTCAGTCACCAGTCTTTAAAACAAGAGAAAATCAAGAACACCCCAAATGAAACTGGAATAGATTAAATCAGAGACGCGTTAGAGGCCCATATAGGAGTTTCGAAAGATGGACTAGACTTCAGAGAACTAGATATCGTTAGTTTGAAAAGCGCAGTGGTATTTTGGACGTGGGAACGAACAGTTTCAGGCGAGTTTGTGATCTCTTCGAAGGCTTGTAGTATCTCAAAGCCCATCGCCAGTAACGGCTCGTGTGCATCGTCGATTGCCTAGGAGCCAAACTGTTAACAGGCGCTATCAAGAGTCAAGCAAGATTTGACTTACCCAGCTAAAGACACTCTTGGATGCTTTGTGGTTTTTGTTTTGCCTCACACCCATAAGTGCAAGACCTTGAAGAATGAGGGTAGACGAAGCGTTCGGAGGAATGATAGGGGCGAGAATGCCAGCAATATCCTCGCTGGGGGAGCACAGCGGGGGGATATGTGCAGCAAGAGAGCTATGTTGTCTGGCAATTATGATTGTGCCGAGAAGGTTGCCCGACGGATCTTTCGCACGAACAACGCCACAAGATTTTGTCTCAGATAATGCTGCTCTGTAAAGTTCGACAACTTCGGGGTTGGCGTTGGATCTCGCATGGTTAAGAATTCCTTCAGCATTATCTAAGCCGTGGATAAGATCAAAGCTGATATTGGCCCTTTGAATACTTTGCAGGAGACCTTCTGGAGCAGTCCAATTGCCAAGATCCGGTATGATCATGTTAGTTAGTCGTCGAGGGAACTGGATATCGAAGCCGCTGTTTCCGAACCACTCTTTCGTAGGGTTCACGCCCATATCGATCGGAATACCTAGGCAGACTCCAGGGAAAGACATCCCAACCTGTAGTTTCTTGATGCCCTTTTGCTGCTTGAGGTTCTTCAGTGCCCTTCGAAGCAAGGACCGACCGATGGAAACGTTCCGTTTGTTGGGATCAACGAAAAGTGCCCCAATAATGCCCACGCCAGAGGTAAAATACGTCGCAACGAAGCCATACAAAGCTTGTGTGCTACTGTTTCTCACTACGAAATGCACCTCTTTGATATTGGAATTGCCAAGCTCAAATGTCGCCGCATTAGTTGTACGAAGAAATGCGAGATCTGGAGCACTGGCTCGATGAGTTGCTCGCAAAAGATCTTCGAGTCCTGAGCCGTCTCTTTCACGATCGTACTCCTCGACAAGCCAGTGCTGCCTTGCTTTTAGGACCTTTTTGCTCTTACGCAAAGTCCCTGGGAGGCTGCCTGTAGGAGTTATCTCTCCCACAAGTGCTCGCACAAGAGCGTTAAGAGAGGTCTCAGTGAAGTCGAAAGTGCAAATGTAAGTGCCGATCGATTTATCCATGGCAAAGTCATAAGGTGAGCTCACGGCGACGACGATGAGCTGCTTTTTCTGGCCCCGACTTCGCAGCATTGAGCACATCATATCGACGTGTTTTGTGAAACCTGCCTGATACAAATTCCGGTTGGCGTCGGCGGTGACGATAACAATACAAGATGCTCGGTTTATAAGATTCTCGTGCACTACGAAAAGTCAGTGATGCCTTTCGTGGATTCAAGCATCAGGAATTCTTCCTTTCTTGGGGAGTCCTTACCTGGTCTCACGCCGTTGGCTGTGTAACTTGTGTGAAGCAATTTGCCATTTCGACATCTCGCCAACTCTTTACCAAACTCTCTGAAAACACCCTCTCCACTCATGATAGAACCTCTGTCCCTGTCACGATGAACCCACGAATCGTGATTTGTTGGTCGTGAGGCTTGACCGTTGGTCTTGGACTCTAAGATGCTCTTGGTGAGTGAAGAGGCTGGGAGTGGCTTCACCAAAGGGGTAAGAAGCAGAAGCTCTTCCGAAGGATGCATTGATGAAGACAATGGTATCATCTGTTCCTTGTCGCGAATGACGGTGATGGATTCATCGTAGGCTCGGCGGGACAAGGCAAGGTGGGAAGGGTGAAGTTGAGAGAGCAGAGATACGCCCGGAGGTTGCAGTGCTTTGGACCAGGAAGTGCACATAGACTTTAGCTGCAAGACTCGCCTAACAGATGTGAGTAGACGTTCCTGTGTAATGATGCCGTTCTCGACACCGAGTTTGAGGCCCTTGATGGCTTCAAGCTGTATATCGTAAGCCCGACACAAGAGAATCAAGTCGCAGCCAGCTTCCATGGCCATTACAACTCCATTCTGCACACCCAACTCATGACTGAGAGCCTCCATCTCAAGACATTCAGAGATGGCAACTCCTTTGAAATTAAGCTCGTTGCGAAGCAAGTCATCTACAACTTGGTTCGACAAACAGGCATGACTAACATTCATAGATGGATTTGAAATCCCACATCCGCCTATGAACATGGCATCAAGTCTCCCAGAAGCGACTGCATTTCGGAAAGGCACCAGCGCACTAAGACTCAACTCTTCAAGTGTCTGAGTGATGATGGGTACGTCCAGATTTGAGCCAAGGAAATCCAAATTTCCATATGAGGGGAAATGTTTGCCGCAAGATGCCAAACCAGCGTCTCGGATACCTTGCAAGGCAGAAAGAGTGTATTGAGAGACCTCTTGAGGATCGTCTCCAGTAGCACGCACTCCGAGCGGTTGGTAACGAGCATTGTTCAACACATCGAGTACAGGCCCGAGCATCAGATTCACTCCGCAGGCGGAAATCTCAGTTGCAGTAGCCTTTGTCACTTCGTAGGCAAGATCGGCTTTGCCCGTGGCGGCAACGCCCATAGCACTAGGGAACTGACAGACATAGTCTTCATCAAAAAGACTGTTAACCCCTCCATTCTCCTGATCAAGGGCAATGAGGAGTGGATACGGATGGCCAGAGTTTTGAGCAATCGTCTGCAGTTCCTGCACAAGCTTTGCAGTATGTTGGGCGGCTGACCAGGGGGTTAGCAAGATCTCGATATGACTTGTCTAGTAGTTGAGTCAGGATAGACATGATGTCGAGAATGAGAAGCTGCTCGGACCACATGAAAACTGAACCTGGAAAGAAGAATGAGTAGGTTAAAATGGAAGTAGCTTACATTTGAGATTCTTGGCTGTAAGAATGATGGAGCCGATATGGTGATCCTCAATAAGGTTCCTGATCTGGGGGGTGACTTCTGTACCATCCCAACCCATAATAAGGGCCTGCCCGATTGCCCTGCATTGCGAAAGCAATTGTCAGATTATCATTATCCTTTGAATGTTCTCGGATTGAGTGTAGTTGCTGTTTAGAAGAGCTTGATCAATGCTGGGCTGGCCGGGTCTGAACCATCCCAGCTTACACGACACGCAGCATCTTGCAGCGAAATGCAAGCCACAGCTGCCACCGCAAACGAAGCATTGAGACTAAACCAAGATAACGCTGCTACAAGACTCTACATACCAATCTGTATTCTGCCATAGTGGGTCTAGGTCGGTGTTGTTTGCATTGCTGTTGTTGGCCATGTTTGCCGGTTGACAGGCGGCAAGGGCCGCAGGTATTAAGGTATAGGATCGAGAGACTCCAGGGCGGCAGCAGCAGCAGCAGCGATCACGCTAGCAGTGACATAACAGTCGCTCAGACGTGTTGTTGCAAGCCTCTCAAGCCGGACAGGTATAATGCGGCTGCTGGCTGCGGTACTGGTAGCAACAGAGTGGTCCCTGTGATCAATGGTTACGATGAGGTGGTGCTAGGTTGTTCTACCACGAAAGAGTGCGGCTCCAGTCGGCGTTGGCAGTGGCGTGGCAGTATTACAGCTACCTTGCCTTAGGGTAAAGGTAAGGTAAGGTAACCTCAGGCTAGCTTTGTCTACGGGCCACGGCCGCACCTACCTACCTTAACTTCCTGCCGTCCCTTACTGTTGCTCTTGCCGAGTGGGCGAGACAAGGGGCTGCTGGGCGAACCACCTGGAGAAGGAGAGAGGCTAATCTTCGGCAGCATCCATCCTATCTAGCACACTTAATTGGTTGTTGATTGGTCTTTGATCGGTCTTTGATTGGCCTCGCACCTCAGCTGTGTCTGGGGTATCGCCAGATCCGACAAGGAAGGAAGGAGCAGTGGACCTCATCATGGACCCAGACCTCATCACATGCCAAGCCAACATGGGAGTGGAAATACCCCTGCCTACTAATAGTAGTAGTAGTACTTCAAGTTGTTCCCTTTCTCACATTTCCAATTCAAAATGGAACTGATGGATTCTCAAATCCTGGGCCCGTCATCCAACTACCTAGGTACGTACCCTGTGTCATCTTCAAGAGCCTGAGCGTTAAGGACAGAATTCAGACTCTTAGTGGACACACGGGGGCGGCACAGCACCACCTCACGGTTCCAGGTGCTTTCCAGCGCACTACTCCCCTGTATCACCACCGGTAGGTATCAGTAGGTAGTGGCCATCGGGATTCAACGTTACATGGCACGTCTTCGACCTCGCCATGCTCCGTCTTCAACGTTCTCATGACCGGGAACACAGTGATTCACGGTCCATTTTGATATGGGTCGACTTGTTGCTTCGCAAGTGGCAATTATTGATTTCTCACAGCGGGTTCCTGCTGGCAATCGGGCAATGTGAATGGGTCCAGAAACAGATACCGTTGGGAGGTATAGTTGCACTTTTCACTCAGAGGCGACAACGCTACAGGATGAACGACGGCCGACCACTCTTACTGTAGATATGGGCCGACTGACAACCTCCGAACGGCGTCTGGAATCCTTCCTATTCGTTCCGGTGGGGGCTTGACCAAGCCTGGCTTACACCAGTCGGCGGCAGCAGCATGGGATCGTGGACATGATACCGACGGATAACCCGGGCTTTGATGGCATGGTGACAATTCAAAGCTCCCGCTACCGTACCCTCCACTGCCCGATCCGGTCATACCGGATAGCGGATGCCACCAGCGGCGCCGGCCAGCTTGACATCGTCATTAGCTGTGACTCCGGCTTGGTGCTGTGCTGTGCTGTGCTGTGCTGTGCTGTGCTATGAGAAATTCTACTACTAAGTATTACACGCCGCGTCGCCCAACTTCTGACGTCGCTCTTGCTTTTGCTATGGAGAGACTTCAAGATCACAGCAGGACAACCAGTCCAGCCATCACAGCTCGCGCGTACATCGCATCTGTCGTCATATTCCCTCCTTGATTTGACAACCCTCAGCAGATCGTTGCGACCCTCCACCATTATGCCTATCGCCCTTTCTCCTACCCAGCCTAAGAATGGCCTAACCAAATTCACCAACTGCCGCTTACTGAGAGGCAACGAGCTGGTGCAAGACGACCTGTGGGTCAGCTCAGTCTCAGGCAAGGTTATACACAGCCAAGCCTCGTTCTATGATGAGCTGGTCCTGCCAGACGAGACTATCGATCTCGGTGGGCGTATCGTCGCACCAGGGATGATCGATGTTCAGCTCAATGGTGCTTTTGGATTCAACTTCTCCACACTATTGGAGGACATGTCTCAGTATGGAAAGAAGGTTAAGGAAACGAACCGCCTGATAATCCAAACGGGCGTGACTTCTTACCTTCCCACTATTACAAGCCAAAAGCCAGAGCTTTACCAAAGTGTACGTTGCTAATCTATAAAAAGTATCCCCAAGTGAGGTGGGGGGATTTGCCTGGGGATATGCATTTTACTCTGGTAGCTGACCTTGGTTGTCGAATTTGCAGGCTTTGCCTTTCCTCGGACCATCGGGTGGAAAACGCCTGGCTGAAGACGGCGCGGAGTCGCTCGGGGCACATTGCGAGGGCCCTTTCTTGAGTCCGACCAAGAATGGAGTTCATAATGTCGATGTTCTCCTCGAGGCACAGACTTTTGCTGATCTGGAGGCCTGCTACGGCGCAGAAAACTTACGCCCCTCCTCGGAAGGTGCTGAGATTCCCATCAAGAAGATCACGGCGGCGCCAGAACGTGGACAGATGATGAGTCTGATCCCAGAGCTCCGCTCAAGAGATGTCATCTTCTCCATCGGGCACTCAGAGGCGACCTATGAGGATGCATCAGAAGCTGTGAGCAAAGGGGCTTCTATGATTACGCATCTGTTCAATGCCATGCGGCCCCTGCATCACCGTAATCCCGGTGTTTTCGGCGTTCTCGGAAGTGCTGAGAATGAGCCAAGGCCGTACTTTGGCATCATTGCCGACGGCATTCATCTCCACTCCACCACCATCAAGATTGCCTTTAACGCGCATCCAGACGGGTTCATCCTAGTGACGGATGCCATGCATCTGGTTGGTCTGCCGGATGGTGCATACCCTTGGAGGAATGGCGAGTATGTGTGTAATATCGTCAAAAAGGGTTCAAAGCTGCTTTTGGAGAACTCAGACACTATTGCTGGAAGGTGAGACGAACCGCTACGCCCACGCCGCATCGGAAGCTGGCCTCATTGGCTTCGCCGCAAAGATGACGGCCTATTCTGGATTTTGACTGACTTGCATAATGTAGTTCGATTACTCTTCTCGAATGCGTGAATAACTTCCTTCGATGGTCAGGGCACAGTGTTCCCTCAGCCTTGAAAGCTGTCACCTCGACGCCGGCTTCTCTGCTCGGATTGGACGGTGTCAAGGGTTCCCTGGATGCGGGAGCGGATGCTGACTTGTGCATCTTTTCGGAGGAGACGGAGGACGGTGCGAGTCAATTGGTATTGGACGAAGTATGGAAATTTGGCACAAGAGTTACAAGTCCAGGAAAGACCATGTAGTTCCGGCCTAGGAGACGATTCGACATATGTGGGCGTTTGGGAGATCAACAGGTTGTCTGAACACTTTGGGATTCAATATTTAGAAAATCAGGCATCCGCCAGCGGGCTTCGTTTCACATAGACCAGCATCAGCAGATTGTACCTGCTTTAAGTCACGATTGGATTAGTCAATATGTCGCGAGTTGGTGTGTTAGATTATGTGCGTATTGCAGATTTGTGCGGGCTAATCTAGCTCCTGCATCTGTAAGTGAAGTCGCGCGTTGGGCGGCTTTCGCTGAGCGTGCCCCTTTTTCCTGGTGGCGGCGAAATGCCGTCAGACGGCGACGATCTGGGGGAGGCTCCTACGGCAAAGACGTCTCGCCGTGATCGGACTGTGCATGTAGATGTCTCTTGTTTTTGAGATCCTAGACAAGCTTAATACAATCTACCTGTACGAGGATGGAATCGCCTCCCCCTAGTACACACGTGTCTGTTACGTGCACCATCTCAGGTTGCGGACGCACAGGCCATGGAATCTTCTCAAACCCATGCAAGCAGGCAGAGATGTGTTTTTCAGCTTATCGCTTGGACCCCAATTATATCAGCATGACACTAGTGTTATCAAGAGAATGCTCTGGCTTCCTACCCGAGGCCACCGGCACGATGCTGATAGGCAATTTTATGACGAGTGTGTAGCCTGACAAGAGGCCACTTGATAATATAATGTAACCCCCAGAGGATCAATATTGACCGAGCAAGGCCAAGTAGAAACAGTACGGGTACCTTTCCTCCCACCCTCCACCAGCTTTGCTAGCCCTGACAAGTTGGCCCAGCCTGGGGAGCCTGACACGGTCGTTCGCTGGAGCGACCCTGATCGACGCTCAACCCACACGGAAAGGGCTTAAGGTGGCGGCCAAAGATTGCCCAGGTGACAGGCCTGTCGGCCGCCTGTGCTTTTTACTCCAAGTTGATTCTGCTGCCTTTACTGCTACTGCTGTGCCCGAAACGCCTATCGCGGACGATACCCCAATTTCCCTTCTTTGTCCGCCACGGAATCAGGTCATAATTCTGAGTGATTCCTGGTAGCGATGTAGGAGCCAACGATGCCTCGAATGGGAATAAGATAATGACGATCATTTATGACTGCCGGGTGTTAGAGCTTTGCCGTATTACTAGTAATAGTAATAAATCTGCCGTAAGCTGAGATGAAGCATGAATGAGGAAGCCGGGCAGACAGTGAAATAGACCCTTCAGGTCACTTTCGGTCGAGGGCCGGGATCCTTAGACGATGTTTTGGGGAAGTGCGGGAAAGCGTCAAAAGCCGGCCTTCCCCCCCTTGGAAACGGTGATCGATTTCTGGCAGTAAATGACCACGAGCTTTACACCAAAACGGCAATAGTTCAGGGCAACCTACGTTAGTACGATTCAATTCCGCTGGCAAGTCTTTAGGTCTAAGCTCTTTCCTACACGACCAGCTTAGCCAGAGGAAGAAGTCCACCAGAGGCCATAAAACCACCGAAGCTCCGCAGATACAGGCATGCAACCCCCGCTATAACGGAGACCAGTGGAGACCCCTGATCCCTCAAGTGGCTGCCGCTAAGCTGCTTTGCCCCGCCTCCAACGGCCAATTACAGCAGGTGCTTCCCGCGGTCTTGATAGGCCTTGCAGCCCTTGTTAGGTCATTGTTCACTGCGAGTGCGAGAACAGCCCGCCGTTGGGACAAGGTCAACCGCTGAACGCTGGACGTTATACCGGCCGGTACGCCACTGAATCGCTGCCGGCGTCGGCTTTTGCTAGCGGTCTTAGCGGATTCACATGTACTGCCAGGTACTACAGCCACTACCCGATTTCCCCCCCGAAGCCTGAGAGCATCCTCCTCCACTTTCTAGCAGCATAGATGGAAATAGCGACGGCCCTCGCCAGCCCCTTCAGGCCAACTCCATACCTGATTCACCATCGCGGACCTCCTCTGAACCAGTTGTCAGCCTCATCCCCGCTGGCGAACAAGTCTTCACCTACTCAACCAAATTCAGACCGCTTACAGGACCCTCTCGTCGAGGACAACACGATATCGAATACACGAGACCAGCGCTGCGCCGCCTCGTCGAACCACGTACTATACAACGAACCGGGCATCGCCCCAGTCGCTTCCTCCCACCGCCGCCCTCTCCACTCCCCACGACTCTTCCCCAGATCTCGACCTTCTTCAACCCGCCCAGTCGTGGATCATAACTTCGACAATCACCGATGCAGCGCCGCTGACGACGGCTTCGGTGATGCCATGGCGGCTTTCAACTCTATGCCACATATGTCTGGCGGGCCGGGCGACGGAATGCACCACCATCCTGGTCTAAACCACCAGCAAGGACAGCCTGACCTGAATTTACACCCATTCGATCCCGAAATCACCTTTGACGACGCACTTCTGTAAGTCGCATAAGCAACCCAGAGCCCATGGGTCTTGGAATTCTTTATGCTTATACCGAAATCAGTGACGGCGGTGCTTTACCTCATCTCCCCTTCACTCCCTCCTACGATTTTGACAACTTTGCGACAACCTTTGAAGATCCCTTCTCTTACTCGACAAGAGCTTTTGAGCCTCCGCCGAACCAAGATGCTGTTCACGATGAGGCATCGCCGCAGGAGCTAGACAACAAGCTCCTAGGCTTTTCAGACACTATTGTTTCTGCGACTGTGGTAGATGAGATGGGGAAGATCGGGGACATGAATATGACTGCTGAATTATATGGCATGTTCTTTGTTGCTGAAGATGTATTTGGCGTTGACAGCTCGGGACGCCCGCTCGAACTCACCTGCTACCGTCGCAACCTTTGGCAGTGCTCTGGCCAGATTACGTTACCGCGTATTATATCCCATGTTATTGACGAGACGGGCCGCCAAATCCCGTTGATGGATTTGTCGGCCTCTATCACTGCCATCGAGTCCATCGAAGGCAAATCCACAGAGATTATTTCAATACCGTGGAAGAGCTCTAACCCACAAGCTACTGAGGAGTCTAAAGTAGCTGGACCTCCGCCTAGCATCTCTCTAGACTTGACTGCTAGTCAAGAGCACGATTCTACAAGGATATCTCTTCCGATTTCGTGGAAGCGTCTGCAGTTCAAGCACGCAACAGCTAACAACGGGAGGAGAAAGGGTTTACAGCAGCATTATGTGGTGCAGATTAGCTTATTGGGTAACACCAAAGCTGGGGAGATGGTGAAGATTGCCGAGATTCGCTCAGGACCTGTCATCGTCCGTGGCCGGAGTCCTCGTAACTTTGACAGCCGAAAAGATGTCCCTCTGACGGGAGATAAGAGGATGGAGAGGAGAAATACTGCGAGCTCAGCTGATACCACTATTAAAATCGAGCGCGATAACTTCCAGGCTGGCATGCAGAAGCAGCCTAGGGGCTCTGTCTCGGTGAGTTTCTGCGTTTCATATCCAAATTAACTTCAACTTACACTTAAGTTAGCAGAGCAATGAGTGGGCAACACCACAAGCATTCCCACAACCTAGTCAGAGCCCTCATCCCGCCAAGAAGATGGCCTTATCGCCCACTGTCAACAAGCCTCCGGTCCCCGGGTGGTCAAAAGACAACATTGCTTCACAACAAGGCCGTAATGGAGCACACACCAGCAAAGCCTCGGCGCAACGGCAAAATTCATCTGCCCCTATCAATCTCTCCCTGTCAGAAGACGAGCGTAGCCCAAATCGCTCCAGTACGGAGATATCAAGTCCGCAGCTTGGAAAAGCCAACGCGGCAGTTGGGCAGGTTCCCGGGAGCAGCCCTCCCGAAGAGGAAGAGCTTCTTTACGAGTACTTCCCATTGAGTGTAGACGATTGGTACGCCTATGTTTTCTATAGCCTTGAAATTCGTTCTCGTCTTTGCTAACGCCATAATAGGATGCCTCCTGTCGATGCCGTATATAGACCACACGTGGTTCACCATACTATCGTACCGCCAGAGGTCAAGGCGCAGCAGGTTTCAAGCAAGACTAAGCGTTATTTCGCTGCCGATTAACTGTGGGGCCGATGTCATGAGCAATCCCTTCGCTCACGGACGAATGTTATTTTTCTTTTCCTTTTTTGGTATTGAATGATGTATGACGCATCTACGCTTGGATTATGGACATGTACAATATCGGTGTTGTTGCGGTGCAACTGTCGTCATTTGCGTTGGTTTGATTTGATTGCTAGGTCCCTTTTGGGTTACTTTCGAGGTGGAGAGCGACGTTTCTTGTTGCACTGATATACCCGTAGAGGTAAGAGGAGGAAAACTGATATTAGCCAAGGGTCCCAACAACGTGGAGTCTTTTATTGGAACTTGTTTCTGTCTGTTCGAAACGTGAATCGTCTGAGCGACACATAAACATCATGAACATAGTCACACGGATAGCACGAAAACGTAAAGTATAAGCTCGTACTTTGATCTATATTGGATGTACTCTTCCACGATGCATGCGAATACAGTCGTTACTGCTAGGTTATGAAGCTGGTATCTACAAATTTTTCAAGAAAGCATCTAACTCCGTACATGAAATCCCGTTCAAAGAATCCCGGGCAATTCGTGCCCTACAAGAAGATGGTAGAAAGACAGAAGCAAAATATCCTCCTCAACCCATCTTTGTCGTGAAGTTCATAGCCCGCTTTTGGAAGCTTAGGCGGTAACAGTGTTAGGCTGCTGCCTCAGCGCCTGCTCCTCCGGGTTGGGCGTGAGTCTCTGGTTCAGCTGGGGTTCAGGAATGCGCGAGGCCATGCGGTCCGGGATCAAGTCCGGGGATACGGAGCGGACGGGGTACTCGGTCGCCGGGGTGGCGCGGAGTAGGCGGGATGTTGTCGGCTGCGGCTGGAGGATTGTGGGAGAGGTGACCTCGTCGACCTTGGTCCGGGGAGCAATGGCTCCGTTGCCGGTGCGGACCTTGGAGGGGAGGATTTGTTCGAAGCCCTCCTCTAGAGCTACCTTTTCGATGCTCTTGAAGTACTGTGGGGAATGTTAGTAGGTTTGTCTCGGGAGTGGGCAGCGGGATATCCGGAAACAGTGGAGATCCCGGGTTTTACGTACCTTGACGGTCTTCACCTGGAGCTCAAGAGTGGCATCCTCATCGGCGACAATCATAGGGTGAGGATGCAATTGCAAGCTCGAGAGTGTCCACATGTGGTTGACGCCCTGTTCGATGCACCTCTGCAAAGCTAGGGATTTGCGCTGGCCGAGAATGATGCAAACGACCTCGCGGGCCTCAAGAATAGTCTGGACACCAACGGTCAGGGCCATCTTAGGGACCTTGTCAACATCATTGTCGAAGAAACGCGAGTTGGCGAGGATAGTGTCGTAAGCGAGAGTCTTGACGCGAGTGCGGCTGGCCAAGCTGGAGCCGGGCTCGTTGAAAGCGATGTGGCCGTCCTCGCCAATGCCAGCAAGGAAAAGGTCGATGCCGCCGACAGCCTTGATGGCGTCCTCGTAGGCAATACATTCGGCCTCGAGGTTTGGGGCGTTGCCGTTCAGGATGTGGACGTTGGAAGGGTGGATGTTGACGTGGGAGAAGAAGTGCTTCCACATGAAAGAGTGGTAGGACTCGGGGTGGTCGCGCGGGATGCCCACGTACTCGTCCATGTTGAAAGTGACGACATGTTCGAAGGAGATCTAATTCACCTCTTCATTAGAATACACCACTTATTTTTACAGAACATTCGAGGAATATCAAGGGGCTTTCTTACCTTGCCGGCCTTGAATAGCTCGACGAGCTTTCTATACACACCCTGAGGGCTGGAGCCAGTAGGCAGACCTAGCACGAAAGGGTTGTGGGGAGTCGGATTGAAAGCCGTGATGCGATCAACGACATACTGAGCAATGTAGGCACTGGCGGCCTCGGGCTCGTCGCGGATGATGAGTCTCATGGTGGGCTGTAAGTGGAATAGTGTATACCCAAATGGAGGCTTGGCCTAAGGGTATGCAGAAGAAGCGTTCTAGAAGAGGAACTGGGAATATAGAAGGGACAAGTAGTAGGCAAGGTTACTATTCACTTTTGGGTGCTCAATCTGTTGCTCGAGAGATCGAGGGGGAGGAAAAAAGGTGTGAGATCATACGTGAGCGAGCGAGCATCATATTAAAGAGAGTCACGTAGGAACGAACGGGTGGTGACTCCACTGCCGTCGGTAGCCACCGGCCAAATGACCTTTAGGTGTACACGGCTCATCCGGCCGTGCTACAGGCTTGTCGCCAGATTGACTTCCGCTGGCTATTACAAAGTACTACTACTCCGAGAATGATACAGTGCTTGTTGCCGCCGCCTCCGCTGTCGTAGACGTAAGACTCCTCACTACCTAAACCAACACCGGGCTTGGGCAAGGGGCCCCTGGGAGTCCATGAGCCGTCGGAGACGCAGAAGCGTACGGGCAACGTGCCGGTGGGATGGTGGCCGGGGTTGCTCAGTGTAGTAGCTCTGGTGATGGTGGGCATCAAAATGGGATGTAAAAAGTCTTGTGATGGACAGATAGGATGTCGTCGGGGGCGGGTACCATCGCCGAGTGCAAGTGGTGATGTGAGAGATTGGGGAAAATGGAGGGGCAAAAAGTTTGGCTCGGCGTTGGATGCTGGATGGAACGTCACTGCGGGAGACCCACTTGCAGGACCGGCGCCGGCCCCGCTTTTTCCAACGCTGCGTCTAAGTGAGTTTTCTAAGGAGCCCCGGAGGCTGTTTGGAGTTGGTGGACTCATTTCCAGGCGCCCGTTGCGCTTTGCCACCGGAGTTGTCGAGGGAAGTATTGAATAAGTGGATATACTGCTATCATCATTCTCCTCCGACGACGACGACTGCGGGCCTTCAAGCCGACAAAACGTTGCTATGAAGTTCTCTACCCCACTATGATTGGTTCTTGTGTAGTTTCTTCTTGTCGCTAGCATACCCCATTCGAGACATTCCGAAGACTTTCGAGATATTATACTATCATCAGTGGATCATAAGAGTTTTTCTCTAATGTGTTTTCTCTTGACCCCGATGACTGACCGGTTGACCGGTGCTGCCAGATTCGGGTTATCCGCCTCCCTCTTCGGTGAGACGTCGTATTGGCTAGGGTGAGTCTTTTGACAGCTTCAACGGATCCACTTGGTAGTAGCCAGCAGGAGTCAAAGCCTACGTAGTCTGAAATAAGTTGTATTATCAGGATGTCCTGTATAATCAGGGAACTTATGTCGAAGGCATTAGCACTTCCAGATCCCATGCCCGTGCCACCCAAGTATAGACACCGGCTAAGGGAAGCGCATTCAAGGTGGGATGCAGAAGTTGCTCCTACAGCTGCTTTCGGCATGGGAGCTTGTGTTCTATAACCCATTCAGAGCACACCAGGTTGCCGCGTCCCGGGCGGCTGGACGTGAGTCAGTCTTTAGCCTCATGAACAAAATTAGACATTGATCCTTCGTCTGAAATCCCTGAAGGACTTTTATAATACTGAATCCTTACGCGGCTGTCGCGTGTTCTGAATCACAGGCATCGGAGCTTGACCACACGACTGAGTTACCAAAGTGCCTTTTTGCAGCACAGAAACTCGTGCAACCGATGATTCATGCTATTAACACCAGCGAGTCACTCTGGTTGGTAACCTGTTATCTGCCTACCTTATTGGCTACGACCCAGTGGTAGTCCATTGAACAAGACCTGCCATATGTTTCAAGGTCGTTGCTGACAAGACGATCCGGGATTGACTGTGGCCAGTTGGTTGTTTTGATGCCGAAGTATGGGCGGAGATCTCCACCATTCCGGAAGATCTTCTAGAAATTTGGAAGCATTCGGGGCGAATAGGCATGATGGCTTCTAGATAGGACCGACTTAGGTTGCACAGATAGAATGGATGAGCATTGAAGAAGTGGCTCAAACAGACGCTGCCATGCCCTGCAGTAAGACTGCAAACAGCACAGACACGCGTTGTTGGGGGCTGAAAAGAGCACTGGAGGGCATAACTCCAGGCGTTATAGCCCTATTAACGAATCGCTACAGGTATAGCAAGCGGCCATCCAACCACTGCAGGGCATTACGCGAGGCCTGCAATGCACTGCAGCTACAGCGCCCGAGCGGCCACAGCGTCGTCCACAGCGTCCAAAGCAGGAAACGACAAGCTCCAATCTCAAAGAGATATCGCAACGTTACAACCACCCAACTCCACCCCGCCTTCATTCTCCCCCTTTCACCACCACAACCACAACCACAGCCATAGCAATGCCCATCCCGCCATTCAGCCATTCTCCCATCCAACCGCCCAAGGCCATGGATCCCCCAGCGGATGGTCCCGCGACGATGGCTATCCCTTGGCCTGTCCATCTAGAACCGGGCCTGTTGGCTTCGCCATTGGCTCCCCCCAGGAATCCAGCTTGATCTCCTCATCCATTGGCCACCCCTGGCTGTGTGAGCAACCTCCAGCTCACGCTCTTGCGACGTTAGCTTCCAACCGGGTTCAGCAGATCGGACGCTAACATCGTTTTGTCGCTCACCCTGTAACGTCAAGCTGCCAGGTTGCCTGCCTGATTTGCGCTTGGTCCTCGTACTCGACTCGAATCGCATACGACCTCGGGCATCTTTGCCCCAGCTTGACTGTGATTCACTGCCCATTGCAAAGCCTGGACAGGGCAGGTTCCATTGGCTCGTATCTCGCCCTGGTGTACATTCGCCAGTGCAGACCAGACCAGAACCAGAACCTCTTCAGTGCCAGCACCGTCCGGAACCACTTGGGGCCGCTACCCGTTGATCCGTGCAGGTTTCCTCTTCCTCGTGTTGCGTGCTGCCAGGCGCTGTTGCGGTTGCTTGTTGCTGCCATTACTATCCACCTCGTGTTATTGCTGAACGGAACATCCTTCGCAGTGGCCAGTCGCCTTGCAAGCTTTCCCTGATACACCAGTCAAGTCAACCTGCCAACGAGCCCTTGCTTGCCCAGAGTCGACTCTGCAACTCTCTTACTCGTGATTATGCCGTAAGCCCTTCTGGCCCATTCGGTATTTTATCCGCGCGGACCCGTCTTTGGTTTGACTTCTTTTCATTCTCGAGCTCCGCTTTTTCGACTTGTTCAGCATACCCATATCTACTTTCACAGCTAGCAGCCCATCCCCTGCGGTTTTCCCCATCGATCGCCTCAAGCGCAGTCACTCGTTCCTGCCATGGCGTCTCTGCAGAAGACCGTTTTGGCTGTTATAGTCAAGAGCCTGCTTCGGGGCAAGTCCTTGATTCAGGCCATTCTCGCCTTCTGGACGAGCCCGCTGCTCTTCGATGAAGCTAAGAAGAGTCGACTCGCAAACCCGGTCACCGCCAACATCCAGGACTTTCTCAAGGAGGCCGAGACAGAGTTTCTCGGTCCTACCAGCGGCGATGGACTTGCCCGGCTATCAGCTGGTCTGAAGAAGGAGATGCTTGACCGCCTTCAGACCGACGCGCAGTGCATGCTACCCTCGTACAGCCATCAACTACCCACGGGCTGGGAGGCTGGAAAGTTTGTGGCTTTGGACGTTGGAGGCTCAACTCTGCGTGTGGCTTTGGTGGAGTTGACAGGGCGCGATGAGAACGGCGACAACGAGAGGAGAATCCTGAGCATGCGCAACTTCTCTATCGCCAAGGACACCAAGGATCTGGTGGGAAACGAGTTCTTCGACTGGATGGCAGCGCGGATACATGAAACGCTTTCTGCGCAGGGAGAGCACAAACGAGAAGGGCCGCTCCCCATGGCTTTGGCATGGAGCTTTCCTATTGAGTAAGTTACTGAAGTTAATGTTAGAAGTCCGTTTATCGCTGACTCTTTCCAAGACAAATATCTATGGGCGATGGTAAATTGCAAGGAATGGGTAAAGGATTCAAGGCCTCTGATGGTCTTGAAGGTCAAAATCTGGGCGAAATCATCACAGCTGCGTGCCAGAGGCAAGGCTTGAATGTTCAAGTGGATGCTCTCCTTAACGACTCGAGCGCATGCCTCCTCTCCGAGGCGTACACGCACACCTCCACCCGTTTTGGTCTCATTCTCGGAACTGGTGTCAATATTGGCGCCTACCTGCCTGTTGAGCTCATTGGGAGGAGGAAATTCGGTACCCGCCCGGCTGGCTGGTTTGATCGTGCTAGCCATGTTATCGTCAACACCGAGCTAGGCATGTATGGCCGTGGCGCGCTACCTGTCACGAGATGGGATCAAAAGCTCCTTAACAACCTTCCTCGTCCTGACTTTCAGCCACTGGAATACATGGTCAGTGGCATGTACCTTGGCGAAATCGCTAGGTTCGCTCTCATTGAGGCCATCGAGACTACTGGAATCTTCGGTGGCATCGTCCCCTCATCTCTGAACACACCTTACGCCCTTAATACTGAGACTATTTCCATCATTGAGAGGTTTGTTTTCTCTTCTTTCCCCTTAATTCAAATAGATGCTAACTATGACCAGTGATACTTCCGACAATCTTTCCAAGGCCAAGCAAGTCTTTGCTGAACGTCACCCTTCATCTCACAAGCCCACCACTTCAGATCTATTCTACCTTCGCTCAATAGCCTCCTTAATCTCTGTCCGCTCAAGCGCCATAGTGGCCACGAGCGTTTACACACTGGGAGCTATCCGCCTGGATAGTCACAAGATCTACGTTGCTAGCCTACCCAAATCCGCGCCTGAGCGTCAAGCAGCGGAGGCAGACCTCAGCCTGGAGAAGACCATGGTAGCATTCAACGGCAGCGTGATCGAAAACTACCCCGGCTACCTCGAGAGTTGTCAGCGCTACATCGACGATCTTATTGAGGGTAACAACGATACGGACATGGGGCGAATCGAGTTAGTTCCCGCCAAGGAGAGCTCCCTAATCGGGGCAGCTGTAGCCTCCGCCTGCGTGAAAAGGGACGAATAATCGCAGGGAAAAGTTACAAATTTGTTTCAGTTTTTCTCGAATGGAGTAGACTTGTGTTGGTTGTCTGGTGTTGTGTTTCTATGGGAAGAGGGGCGGGCAACATACCCGTTGAGTTTCACTATGCGGAGAAGAGAGCATTCGGGTCATCTTTCATTCTAGAGGCGCACATAGGTTTTAGCATTGACTACATACATATCTGAGCGCTACATCAGTGGTCTGGGAGGGGTTTTTGATTAGTTTAAACAATCTACACTAAAATCATCTCGATCTACAAACTCTCACGACAGCTTCGTTGGCCACAGAGGGGAGGAGCTTGGGGGAGAGGCCTCGTATTCAGCCACATGCCCGATTTGCAGAGCCATCGTGATCATAATGTACAAATGCGGTAAGGCAACCTGGTCGTCCGCCCGTTTCCGCCGTTGTTGTTAGCCATACCACCTACTTCAAGAGGGTGACATCGTCCATCAGAGCCGCCATGATGGGAAATAACGTTCCAAAGGTGTGACAGGCCCTGCAAAGCGGCTCTCTGTAGGACAGTAAGAAATGACAGAACCTAGCAATGCTCTCATTGAGAGCTCCCATACACTTTCAGAAAATAATTTATTGATAAATACGATTATGAGAACGCGGATAATGAACCGCAACATAGCCTGTATGCTACCACGGACGTCTAGTCTAGGCTTACACGCAATGGTATTTTATACCCCCCTGTACCAGGTCGAACGTTACACTCAGTCACCCACCTACCCACCCACTGAAAAAGCTCAACGGGTGGCTTGGTCTTTTTATAGAGTGTGTTGGTCACAATGCGTGATGGTGTTCTGCATTGACTTTCTGGACGGTCTCCACGTGCGCCACGTAAGTGAGGGTGGGATGTATAATCTCGATGATTGCTGTACAGCGAGACTTCTTGGGCAAATAAGCTATTTGATTCTTCTTATACGCAGGTGCATATAAGGCTAGCTCGTTAAAGGTATGATCTGTCCAAGGATTGGACCTGCTGGGGGTATATTTGTTGGCTTGGAACAAACCACATAATCTTTACGTTACAACACTGCGTTTGAGCGTATAGAACAAACGCACCACCTACTATAGATAACCTTGCGCTTTGAAGCGTCGCCATGTATAGCACTCTATTGTTTTACAAGCAAACTTAGGGTGACGGCCCAAAGTGTCAAGGGCCAAGAACGAGTTATGGTGGATTGGCATGTTACGCTCACTAACTGGAGGATCTCTATGTTTGTCGTTGCCTTACAGCATGAATAAGGTTCGGCACATTAAGTAGAGCACAGTCGTATCCTCTCGGCACCCTTTCCAGATTCCAAAATAAAGAACTTCTAGCTGGTGGATTGGTTGATTCCCTCATTCCCAGCCGAGGTTTCAGTTGATAGCGGTAAAGATTACCTGTAGACAATACGCAGCCAACGGAAGTACCATACTACACAAGGCTTCAATGAGAAGACTTTGAAATAATGACCTTCCGTCTTGTTCGACAATCTTGTCTCCTTATCGCATCTTGTGTGAAATCTGGACAAATACAGAATGGTGAATTGCCTTTCGGGGGCCATTGCTCTGCCTGGAAAATGCATGAGGGTTACGGGGGGTTTAATCACGGACACGTGACTGCCTGCAACATTCGCGTCCGCTACTGAAAACGCGTCTCATCACAATGCGACGCGAACCGTGACTTAATTATTTCACGAACCCCACCAACATTCATTACCTCAACGTCAGTCGACCCGCGTGAGAATTTGGAAGACAACAAGAGGACGCCCACGTCGAAGGCTTGCGCTTAGAAATTTCGTATTTCTTGCTTGAACGGATACTGATTTCAAAATGGGTGAGGCCGAGGGCCTGTTCGCCGAGTGCTCTCTCGCGTTTGTGCCTAGCAGCACTTTAGCTCCCAAGCAGATAGCTGAGGTATGTTGCCAAAAGAGTCTTGTCGCAGACTTGTATTGACTCGTCCAGCTCTCGAGCATCGTCCAGGATAATGGCGCTGTCGTTTGTGAGCCCCGACGCGATGGCTCCATCCCTATCGAAAAGGTCACCCATATCATATCAAACACGATCGACTTTGCCCAGTTTACCGAGTCACAAGCTGTCATGATCCCGGTAGTGACGACACATTGGATCACATCTTCAGTTCACCGGAGGAAACAGGCAAATGTTCGCCCATATTCGCCCGATCCTCGCATGATCTTCTCGCAAGTGGTCGTGACCTGTGGCGATTTACCATTAATGGACAAGGAGAGCATACTCGGAGCTACGATGGCGCTTGGTGGCCAAGAATCAAAAGACGCGAGTCGCCTCACAACACACATCTGCGCGCTATCGATGGATCATCCTAAGATCCAAGCTGCTTTGGAGAGAAATTGGAAGGGCAAGATTGTTCTGCCTCACTGGTAAGCCCTCTCTCCTAAAATCACTTGACTCACTCTGACCAGTTTCAGGTTCGATGACTGCTTCAAGCTTGGCAAGCGCATTGACGAAGGACCATATTTGCTGCCGAATCCAGAGATTCTTCAAAAGTCTCCCGATGACTCGCTCGATATTCCGGAAAACGACAACCTAGAGGGCGCGACATCCGCAAACCCTCAATGGCTTCCCTTGCCTCCCAACTCAGATGCTGCGCGCCCACCTGTCACCGTATTCCAGGACCAGAGGATCATGCTCTCAGACGATCTTGAGATTACGCCTAGGTTGCTGAAGGCAATCAAGGACATCATCGAAAACGGAGGTGGAAGGTTAGTCGATGAAGTTGACCACTGTAGTTGGTTCATTTGCAAGTACAGAGATGGGCCTCAATATGTCCGAGCGGCTCAGTCTTGCAAGGACGTTGGCAATCTATCATGGCTCTACTTCCTCATTGTGCGCAACGAATTCTCCTCGCCCCTACGCCGACTCATGCATTACCCTATTCCTCGCAACGGAATTGAAGGCTTCCAGCAGCAGCGCATCACCGTTTCCAACTACGGTGGCGAAGCTCGAATTTACTTGGAGAACCTCATCAAGGCCTGTGGTGCCGAATTTACCAAGACCATGAAGGCAGACAACACACATCTTATCACGGCACGCAACACAAGCGAGAAATGCAGAGCCGCCCCAGAATGGGGTGTTGCTGTAGTCAATCACCTGTGGATCGAGGAGTGCTACGCGAAGTGCGAAATGAAGCCGTACAATGCGAAGAAGTATAACCACTTTCCCCCACGGACGAATTTAGGCGAGATTATCGGTCAAACATTCTTAGACGAATCCAAATTGAGAGAGCTGTACTATCCCGGGGGAGACGACGACCTGTCCCCTGGTTCTAAACGGAAACGCAAAATCCTCGAGGATGCGGAGGATAACGCGTACAACCACGGGCCTGCTGAGGGAGTGGTCATTGGTCAGCCTAGGCGTGACAGGAGTGCGGACAGTGAGCCAAGGGAGGACGCAGACGAAGTAACTTCAGCAAAGAAGCCTAGGAAAGACGTCGCAACTCCAGTCCGTACTAAGCGTGTGGCATCTGGAAAAGAGAACGATACCCCTTCAGTCGCTTCTACTGGCGGACGGAGTGCGAAGAGCAAGGCGCGCGACATGCTACAGAATATTGCTCCGGATATTGCTCTCTACGAGAAAGAGAAGAAACGTCACAGTAAAGCTGGAGCACCATGGGGAGGGAAGCGAGCAGCCGATCTAGCTGAAAAAGAAAGGGAGGATAAGCAAAAAGCAGCGAGCCCTGCACAAGAGGAAGACGATGACGATGAGGAAGAGCGCAAACGACCTACCAAAAAGTCAAGGCCATCGCTTCCGGAAATCGACCTCCGAATCGTATTGACGGGTTTTGACCGCTGGGTGGGCGACAAGACCAAGGAAGACCACGATCGGGTAAGTTGTATTGAGAGACATGGTTCTAAATCTATGTGTACTGACAGTCTCCTGCAGAGGAAACTTCGAGATCTGGGCATTCAGATTGTACAAGAAGGCCAACCATGTGATTGTCTGGCAGCTCCGCACATTGTACGGACAGTCAAGTTCCTATGTGCTCTCGCGCGAGGACCCACCGTGATTTCTTCGACCTTTATAAACAAGGTTCTTGAAAGCGGAAAAGTCCCGCCGATTGAAGATTACTTGCTGAAGGACAAAAAAGCCGAGAAACAATACAATGTTAACCTTGAGCGGTCTGCCGGACGAGCCAGAAGTTACCGGGGTAGACTGCTTCGGGGCTTGCCCATCTACTGCACTGAGAAGATCAAGAACGGGCCCGACAGCTACAAGGCGATAGCTGAAGCCAATGGGGCCATCTTCAAGATGTATCGAGCACGGAGTGGGACCACGATTAAGCCAACTACGGCTGAGGAGGACGGAAACCGCGAGCCGGAACCAGTATACCTCTTGAGCAGTGTCAACCCCGAGGAGAAGCAAATGTGGAATCGGTTCAAGGATATGGCGGAAAAGGGCAACATGGAACCTCGAATTGTGGCGCCTGACTGGCTGCTGGATGTCGCTATGGCCCAAGAAGTGAGATTCAACAAGAGGTTCTTGGTGGAAAACTTCTTTGGCGCTGAGGGCCAGTCGAAGTGAGCCCTTGACTTATGTCGTAGCGGGGTTGGTGTGGCGCGTTTCTGAGCGTTGCTGAGCTGTCTAGGCACATTGTTGTCGATAGGTTGTGTGTACATAGGTGAACAATGTAGCAAAAGTGTAACGACGAGCAATGTCTTTACCTTCAGCCGAAGAACTTGACGCCCTGGGAACCGTCTTGGCCAAAAATCTGCGCTCGGCCCCTCTTCACGAGGTGCTGTAGCGCCTTTAACAGAACGTCACTATCCATGCCGTGGAATTCGGCTCCTCTGGTACTTTCACCCTCTACCAGCTCGTACAGTGTTAAGACACTGCCCTTCTGACCTGTTTCATCGACATATTTCTCAATCAGGCGACCCCATTCCTCCGGCTTGCGCCAATATATAAACACCACATCGCCGCTGGTGGCGGCGGCCCCTCCACTGCCGGGTGAAACGTACTCTGCACGCCCATCCTTCCGCAGAAACTCGAGCAGCTCACGGATATCTGGCGGCTGCAGCCTTCGGTCAAGCTTGCGGTTATAGAAGAGGTCAGAGTCGGCGGCGGCGGAGACGGAGAGGCGGAAGATGCGGTGGTGGCGGGCGTAATCGAGGACGATGGCGGACCAGCGGTCGAGCTGGGCGCGGTGGGTGGAGATGTTTTCCTGGCGGGAGAAGAAGGCTGGGAAGGAGTGGGCGGCGGGGAAGGGGAAGGGGTTGGCTTCTGCTTCGGCTTGGGTGGCCATGGTGGGTTGGAGGTTGACCTCAGGCTGATTGTGAGTGAGATGTTGTGAGGTCGATTAAAGCTACGGTCCAGAGTGCAAGCAAGTGGTGATGGTGGTTGGAGGGGTTCTTTTTGGTGGGATGACGCAGGGGCCACGTGCTGGAGTCCGACTTGGGACCCTTCAGGCACGCTACGACAGACACCCGGTTACAATCTAAACCAAATGCTTATGCGGCCATCCTTGAAGGTCACAATAGTCCAAAGATTTTGTATTCATTGCTTGCAGTTGCCATACCGCTTTCCGAGTTGTTTGGTCATTGGTGTTTAGTATGCAAACTGGACGCAACCGATATTCCGGTCAACAACCGGACAATGCCTGTCCGATCCAACCAGACTTGGGAAGAATCATCGCTTGCGGATTACTATGAAAGCCATCTGATTTGCTAAGAAGTTGGGAGCTTCCATTGCTGATCACTTATCACTCACTCATAAAGAGCCGGAGAAGCAAAATTCCATGCTCGTTCGTATATCGGAAGTCCCGCAGAGCCTCGAATGAGAGTTGCAGTATTATCAGCTGTTGTTATCGAAAGATGCCCCACGTAAAGCGCCGTGTCTTCTCCGCGGAACCCTGACGTCTAAGACAACCATCCTGATTGGCCACATTCGCCCCGTCGTTGATTTATCCTTATCAGGGGTCCTTCGTCGAATATACCACTTTCGCCCGGGCACGCCCGTTCAGCGTATCATGTATCGTCTGTTGTCCCGTGGAGATGCGCCGCGCGACGTCACGGAGCTTCGATCGGAGATGTACTTTGCAAATACCATGTGTCTTGTGGTCGATCAGTGGTCCCTTGCGCCACCATGGCCTTGTCCATGAATTTGTCGTCTAAATCGCCCTGAGCCTTGGAAACTTGACTCTTGATGTATCCAAACTATTCACCGAGATTTGAACCCTTTGAGGTCGAATAACACTCTTCACAATGACAGTAGGAAGGCAAAGGCTTGTTGTTGTTGGCCTGGGGATGGTTGGTGTTGCTTTCATGTGAGTATACCACCACCGGGGGGTTTCTGTGAATGAATCAATCACTGACTATGCTAAACAGAGAGAAAATTCTGAAATACGATGTCCGGACAAGAGAATACGACATCACCGTGCTTGGAGAGGAACCTCATCTAGCCTACAATCGCGTAGGACTGACCAGTTTCTTCAATCATCGGAAAATCGAGAATCTCTATTTGAACCCAGCAGAATGGGTCCGTACTATTCAGAAACTCATGACCCTTGCCGGAAAAATCCAACTAACATGAAGAGATAGTATACACAAGCCCCCGAGGGCGCCTTAGGATACCATGTGAACACCAGGGTTATCTCCATCGACTCTCAAGCCAAGGCTGTCCACTGCGCCAACGGCGATGTGGTCCCATACGACATCCTAGTCCTCGCTACCGGATCCAATGCAATTCTCCCCCGAAACACGCCCGGCTACAACGCTAAAGGGGTCTTTGTATACCGCACAATAGACGACTTGATGAGCTTAATAGATTTCGCCGGCACACAAAAAGGCTCGGTTGGGGCCGTGGTTGGTGGCGGTCTCCTGGGGCTCGAAGCTGCGAAAGCCATGATGGATCTCGAATGCTACGAAAAAGTCAAGCTCATTGAGCGCAATCGCTGGGTGCTGAGTCGACAGCTGGATGGCGATGCCGGGTCCATGGTCGTTCAGCAAGTCAGAGATCTTGGCTTGGACGTTTTGCTGAGCAAGCGAGTGGGTGAGATCAAAGTCGACACAGACAATAATGTCACTGGAGTTCTTTTCGAGGACGGGGAGACTATGAGCTGCTCGACGATATGCTTCGCCATCGGAGTTAGGGCAAGGGACGAGCTAGCTAAATCCTCGGGCATCGAGTGCGCAGAACGCGGAGGCGGTATCATTGTCAACGACGACCTCTCCACCAATATCCCAGACGTCTACGCCATTGGCGAGTGCGCAAGTTGGAAGAACCAAACGTTTGGTCTGATCGCCCCTGGAATTGAAATGGCCGGCGTGCTCGCCTTTAACCTAACGCAAGCCAAACTACACGCACCGCGGACTTTTAAGCGTCCTGACCTGAGCACAAAACTGAAGCTGCTGGGTGTAGATGTGGCAAGCTTTGGTGACTACTTTGCCGATCGAGACGGTCCCCAACATCTCCCGCCAAAATACGCCAAGGTCTCTCGAGCTACCAACGGTACCAATGGGCACGCATCTTCCAATACCACGTCAGAAAATACTGTCAAGGCCCTCACATACAAAGATCCCTTTCTCAATGTCTACAAAAAGTACATCTTTACTCCTGACGGAAAGTATTTGCTAGGTGGTATGATGATCGGCGATACAACAGACTATGTCAAACTGGTGCCTATGGTGAAGGGGATGAAAGAGTTGGAAATTCCTCCAAGCCAACTTATTATCGGCGCAAAGAAGGACGGTGACGATGGAGATGATCTGGACGATGATACGCAAATCTGCTCGTGCCATAATGTCACCAAGGGCGACGTCGTGAGCGCGGTCAAGGATGGCGGCTGCACCGATCTGAGTGGCATCAAGTCCTGCACCAAAGCAGGCACAGGCTGTGGCGGATGCATGCCCCTGGTGACCACCATCTTCAACAAGACTATGCTGTCCATGGGCAATGAGGTCAAGAACTATCTGTGCTCCCACTTCAACTACTCTCGCGCTGATCTATACAACATTGTCATGGTGAAGCGGTTGACAACGCTGCAGCAGGTCATGGCAGAAGCAGGCAACGACAAGGATAGCTTAGGCTGTGAACTATGCAAGCCCGCTGTGGCCAGCATGTTCGCTTCCCTATGGAATCGGCATGTGATGGATAAACCAACACATGGCCTGCAAGATACCAACGACAGGTTCCTCGGCAATATCCAACGCAATGGCACCTACTCGGTGGTACCTCGCGTATCTGGCGGCGAGATCACCCCTGACAAGCTTGTGGCTATCGGCGATGTCGCCAAGAAGTACAACCTTTACACGAAGATCACGGGCGGGCAGCGCATTGACATGTTTGGCGCCAAGAAGCAAGATCTCCTGGATATTTGGGGTCAGCTTGTAGCTGCCGGTATGGAATCGGGCCATGCCTACGCCAAGTCGCTCCGAACCGTGAAGAGCTGTGTAGGAACAACGTGGTGTCGCTTTGGTATCGGTGACAGTGTGGGCATGGCTGTCCGTCTAGAAGAGCGGTACAAGAGCATACGAGCGCCGCATAAGATCAAAGGCGGCGTGAGTGGATGCGTGCGGGAGTGTGCTGAGGCACAGAATAAAGAGTAAGTCATCATTAGCCGCAATATGGCCAACTACATTATTTTCTAACAAGTTTTCATAGCTTCGGGCTCATTGCAACAGAAAAGGGTTTCAATATCTTTGTCGCTGGAAACGGTGGTGCGAAGCCTAAGCATTCAGAGCTCCTGGCAAGGGATGTACCCCCGGCCGAAGTGATTCCCATCCTGGATCGCTACCTGATGTTTTACATCCGCACCGCCGACAAGCTACAACGTACAGCTCGATGGCTCGAGAACCTGCCAGGGGGTATGAAGTATCTCCAGGAGGTTGTTCTTCAAGACAAGTTAGGGATCTGCTCTTCGCTCGAAGCCCAGATGCAAGAGCTCGTCGATAGCTTCTTCGACGAATGGGCAGAGGCCATCAAGACACCAGCCATTGCCGCCAAGTTCAAGCAGTTCCAAAACACTGCTGACAACATGGAGAACATGGAAACGGAGCAAGATCGTGGGCAGGATAGGCCGGTGTTCTGGGCAAAGGAACCTGCTACAGATGACTTCAAGGGCTTGCGGGAACGATGGAGCAGCATGACATGGCAGCCTGTCATCGAAACGTCGTTTTTCGACGGGGCGGACGAGGCGCCGAACGGTATCTCGGCCAATGTTAAGCGTGGAGATACTCAGCTTGCACTATGGCGATATCGTGGTCAGTTCTACGCCACGCAGCAAATGTGCCCGCACAAGCGCGCATTTGTACTGTCGGATGGTCTGCTTGGTCAGGAAGCCTGCGACGGAAAGGAGAAGTCACAGCAGACCTCACCATGGGTCTCATGTCCTCACCACAAACGCAACTTCGATCTGAGCGACGGAGCTTGCAAAACAGATTCGTCCCTTTCCATCGCTACGTTCCCAGTGGAGGCCAGAGAAGACGGAATGGTATACTTGAAGCTGCCGCCGATAGAAGAATTAGATGCGGCGCTTGGAACTAAGAAATGGATGGTAAAGAAGGGAGAGAGCGGTGAGTCACCGTTTGCTGAACTGGATAAGAAGATCAAGTTCATCGGGCGACGGGGCAAAAAGCCATCCGCGATGCCGCATGCTCCAAGCAAGATGACGCGGCCGGTTGAGCTAATGGCGGGAGGTGGTGGTTGTGGAAGTGCTCCAGACTGGTAGAGAGAGATGACATGGAAATAGAATTAGCGAAGCATTTGGGACATCTTTCTCGGGTTTTGAATAAACAAATATACCTCTTTGATCAAGTACTACGGATCTAGGGTTGAGTTTCTACATGTAGCTCTCAGATGCTATCGGTCGGCGATTTGAATAAGCCGATTGGACGGCTTAGTGTTAGTAATAACCCGAACTGCGTGAAACTGCAAATGTACTACCACTACCTAATTTGGTCTAGCTAGTACCTTACTTGTCCGCCCTGATCGCACTGGTCGCAAACGCCGTAGCGCATTTGAGCAGGGCGGATCGTAAAGTCATGTCATCACTCATCACTTCGACTCACGGTGCCTATACCAAACACCACCAGACAACATATTTGATAACATCTTCTTGGCGTCAAACTGCACCTTTGACTCCGCCAGCTCATTCTAACCTTTTCACGCAGCCCTGGCGTCGTCATGTCCGCCGCTGAACCGGGCTTAGGTCCGCCGCAGCCGCCGCAGCCAAAGCAACCCCGAGTCCTATCGTGCGTCCTATGTCAACGGCGCAAAATTAAATGCGACAGGACAATTCCCTGCGCCAACTGTATCAAGGTAAGATGAGATCAGATTAATATTTTTACTCTTGAATGCATCTTTTCGCTTCTCATTATTTAATGGGAGGAGACAAGCTTATATACGTTTCTGTTGCTGACATCAACCCACACCCAAGGCCAATGTAACTTGCACACCTAGCAAGCCCGCGCCACCGCGCCACCGCTCCAGGCCGAGAAAGGATTTGCAGGAGCGCTTGTCGAGATGTGAGGCCTTGTTGAAGCAGTATTCCGACAAGCCCGAGACCCCTCTGCCTCAGCCTGGTGCCAGTATGGCCGGCGCTATGGCCGAGGCGACGCCAGGCCCTGGGACGGGTAGTGGTACGGGAACGGCGACGAGCTCGCCCTCTATGGCTGGTACGGCGCAGTCGAAACCGCCGTTTAGTCCTACCCAGACTTCTCCGGCTTCACAGAGCTCACAGCCTCCGTCGGAGACTTCGTCGCCGTCAGCGGTTAGGATGACTACGGAGGCGGGGATGCCTCGGTTTATAGATACGCACATGTTTGCCGTTATTAGTGATGAGGTAGGTGGAAATTTTGCCGGATGCAATAATACATGTTGCACCAAGAGTTTCCCCAAAACTAATCGTGGAGCCATCCAGATTCAAGCTATGAAGAGTTTGGTGGAGCAGGATGATCCGGATGGCTACAGCCTCGCCGGCGGTCATGATCCCGATGGAGAACCTGACCATTCGTTCCCGTCCAGCAACTGCCCTAGCCCCGGAGACGAGGAAAAAGTACATCTTGATGCTGTTCAAACATTCAAATTATGGCAGATTTACCTCGATCGGGTGAACCCTCTACTCAAAATCATTCACGCCCCGACAGTGCAGCCGTATATCGTCCAGGCCGCGGGCGACATAACCACCATCCCTCTTTCTTATCAAGCCCTACTTTTATCCATATTCAGCCTGGCCAGCTTATCTCTCAGCCATGAGGAGATGATGCAAATAATGGGTGTGACACATGAGCAGGCCGTTCATAAGTTCTTCAAGGATATGTTCTACGCCCTGACGCGTTTCAACTTCCTCAACCGTTACAACATGATTATCCTACAGTCGCTAGTTCACGTCCTGGTATGTGTCTTTACTGTGCCTTCATGCCCCTTTTCCCCATTTATTTAGCTGACTCTGCCCGTGAAGCTCGTGCAACAATGTCTATCTAGTGGACACTCAGCCTGGATTCTATGTGGGAGTCTCATCCGAATGGCTATCAGCATGGGCTACCATCGTGACGGGCAGGCGCTCAAACTGCCTCCCTTCGAGACAGAAATGCGTCGACGAATTTGGTGGCAAATTGTCGCCAACGACCTTCGGCTAACCACGGATTGTGGCCTCAAGCACTACTCCATTCCCGCCGACTTTGACACCAAGATCCCACTTAACCTCAACGACGCGGATCTCTTCCCCGATGCGTCGGGTGAACTTCAATCCCGCGAGGGCCCTACGGAAATGGCATTTATGCTCGTCATTTACCGATTCAACCAGTTCTTCATGGATGAAGATGCAAGAAGCACCGTGGAGCAGAACATCCTCGGCATCGGCAACTCCCAGAACGACTCTAACGAAAAATCCATGGAGCGCAACAGGCAGCTTGTTCGCAAGCTCGAAGAGGATCTTACGCAAATCAACCAGCGATTCATCAACCCAACTGCCGGAAACAACCATCTCGCCGCTCATGGGCTTATACCCCACGTGATTCGACATCTCTACGACATGATGATTCCCATGCAGGAGCAGCCCGAATGGGGTACTGAGATCCAAGGCCCTCGGGATAATGTCTTCAAAATGGTCATCATGGCCGGCGAGCAACTAGAAGCAGGCTATCTCGCCATGTCGCGTTGGGGCTTCTCGTGGTTCATGCAATTGTACTTCCACATCCAGTACCTCGCCTCCCTCACGAGTCTGCTGTACCACCGCCCTGTAGGTTCCCTGGCCGACCGCGCCTGGAACCTCATAGAGCAAATGTATCTTCATCATCCGGAGCTGCACAAGCTCTCCCACAGGCAGTACGCTGTCCAAGCTCACTTCGTTCTCAAAGCTTGGGATGTCCGCGACCAGACTGTTACAGCGGCCACCGGCCAAAAGCCCGAAATGCCGGAATTCCTCGTCAAACTAAGGCAAATCGTCCAACCCAACACTCCAGCGATGAGCACAGTGAGCAAGACAACGCCGTCAACAACGCCGTCAACAATGCCTGGTGCCTCTGTCACATCAGCAGGACAGCAGCACCAACAAGGGGCCTTCTCCATGCCTCAACATTTGCAGTCTCCCATGGACATGGACGAACAGCAGCCACAGCAACGGTTTACCCCCGTAGAACAGATGTGGTCAACCCCAATGCACACTTCGCTCTTCAGTCTGGATCTTTGGGGGGGAGGAGCCGTGTATGCGGGGGCTGATACTACAGGAGCGGAAGGGAGAGAATATGCGAGTGGACCATTCTATCCCAATAATCCTTCATTCTGATGGCTCGAGACACGGAACTAGCCTAGAGCTGAGAATGAACCGGCCGCGGGTCCGGAAAAATTGGGTTAGCAGGAGGCGTTGGGTTGCGCATTTGGATAAATGGATAGATAGCTATGATTGGTATATTGTAACGTCATTAAAGAACACAACATTTTACGTAGAGTATTTTGTCGAGGACGTCTTCACCTTTTACTGTGTGTGTAGTTGTTGTGAACTTTCAAGTTGTCTTGATTATAGATCATAAGTTTTCCCAGTGCGCTCAGGCAGCTGGCGGGCTTCGCTCTTCTTTTTCCCTTTTTTTGAAATAATCCTCCTTTCATGCCTTTCGTCGCCGGTGCTTTTGAGCACATGATGAATACCTCTATCCGTACCAAGACGAGTTCTAGTTGGAAATAAGTGAAACCACCAAACGCCAAATCCTAACGCCAGCCATACAATAGTAAGAGTCGAGATGAGCTTGACTCTGCCGTGGAGCGAGCTCTAGTCTTCTAGCCGGTGGCCCCGTACTGCAGGATACACTCCCGGTCTAGCTCGCTCAATCCAGAAGTCAACGTAGATATACAATAGTGTTTTTTTTTTCTCTTTCCTCCGTCCCAGAAGCCTTTCCATAATTACCGTCATTACATGCTCTCAACATTCCTCCTCATCCAGAGAACCATAGCCGGTATCCAATTCCATACCGACAAGGTTCTTTGTGATACTCAGGCATCGATCGACGACTTTGTGACGGACACTTGCGTTGATGCCACAGTCATCTCCCGCAGACCCACCCATCCAGAGACGGAGGCCACCTGCCAACCTCTCTAATGATGTGGAGAAGGTTTCAGCAATGAACTTGTGCTCAAATACCTGGTCAATCAACTCCATCACCGCAGTGAAACCGAGTAGCGACATGGCAGACGGGTCTCTTGGAATAGCGATAGATTCAATAATGCGGAGGTCCTTCATGTTCGAACCCGACTTCTCCGATCGGCGCAGGTGGGCGATGGCAACAGCACATCGCAACGCCAAACGAACATCAGGTGTGGCGGGAGAAGACTCGGAGCCGACAATAGAAACGCCAGCTGCCATTGGGCTCTCGCTCTTGTCGCTTCCAATGGTTTGCAGTGCCAGAGCAATGTTCGAGCCCCGGTGCTGGTCGGAAAGCGCAGCTCTGGCGGCAATGGCACGAGCTTGAGCGACCGAGCCAACAGGCGCGGTGTGAAGCGCGAGCTCCGTCTTTGCGTCCCTTGAGAGTGGGCCTTCTTCTCCCCTGGAGAGAGTGATTGTTAATGCCTCATGAAGAAGCTGGGTTGACCACCAAGCCGAAACTGCATCCATGGGAGATCCAATTGACGTGTCTTCCACAACGGAATCCATGCCGTCGAAAGGATTTTCGACGCCATACTTGGTGTCCCGGTTGAAAGCCAGGTTGTGTGCTCGCTGGATCAGATCAGCGTTCAACACATCGTCACATGATTGTTCCACTAGATAAGCCAGGTGGTCCGGAAGTTCATCGTCGTGCTGGACGCCTGTTTTGCGTCGCATTTCGGCCAAAGCGTTGTTGAGTTGACGTGCTTCGTTCCACCTTGAGCGAGCAAGCCTTGCGGCGACGCCGTTGGTCAGGCCTGAATTCCACTTGTGGTGGCTCAGATTCCATAGAAGAACACGGATATGCAATGATTTGAGCATCAGCCTGGCTGGCGTGTCGCGCAGAGTTCCCGAGGCCAGCAAGGTAATGAGCAGGCGACTAGTGTTGATTTCAACATCGCCTCCGACCAGTTGTGAGTCTAGAGCAATTGACCAGGCCTTGGCGCGGGCCGCTTCTTGGTCCTCGGTGGTTCTGCAGAGCAGCTTGTTGTATCCATGAGCCCCAAGTACATTGAGGGCGCTCAGTTTGGCGGCTTTGAGAATCAGAGCAGATGCTTCTAGGAGAAGATTATTCCTGGGAATCCAGACCGATTGGACAGCCGTCAACCAGGCTTGACGGCGAACATGAATAGAGGAGGCCAGCGAAGGTGCAGGTTGCAGAGTTGAGAGCTGAGGCTTCTCATCCTTCTTCTCATCAACAGAGAAGAGAGAGGGAATGAAGACCCAAAGAACGGTACCCAAGAGCAGCAGAAGCTTAAGCGAGGTGTGAGCGTGGAATCCCATGACGTTGAAATCCAGACCGTGCGTGAGAGCGCCCAGGAGATGGAGTGGCAAAGCAAACAGACCCCTGCCTTCAGGGCTCTCGTTATTGACCTCCTCCTGACGAACAGCCTCTACAATCATGAGACCGGCCAATGAGCCCACCATCAACTTGCCGAAGTAAGGTGCAGCGTTGCCCCAACGGTTCTGCTGCTCTTGCTGCTGCTGCATCAACTGCTGCCGCATCATTGTCTGCGTGGGGCGCTGAAAATTTTGCTGGGCAATAGGATAGGGCTGGCCTGCAGCCATCTGTGCGGCAAGGATCCGCTTCATGTCCTCTGGGACTTGGATCATGCCAGATGGCGAGCCAGAGTTATCCTGGGAGTTGGTGGGCGACTCTAAAAAATCCTGCTGTTGTCGTTGTTGCTGCTGTTGCTGTGATTGTTGCTGTTGAGCATCTCGACCCGTATATTGCATTGGCGTTTGGGCCTGCTGTTGCGTTGGCTGAATAGAACCATTCATAGCGCCAGCCATGAACAGTTTCTCGAAAGCTGCTATTCTGGCACGCATAGTGTTGTTCTCCTCTTGCAGCCTGCCGTATCGCTTTTCCAGGTGATGGATGTACTCGGTGGCTTTGCTTAGAACCTAAAAATAATTTTGTTAGTCAATTGTTTGAATTAGGGGCAATTGAAGACGCACTGTTGCCTTGTTCAATTTGTGAGCTGGTGTTAGACCGTGGAGTTCTTGTCGGTCTTCTGTCGTATCCTCACCCCTAGCACTTTTGGACATAATCCGCAGACTGGGCACAGCGTCCCTCAGCGCGGCAATCTTGTCGTTCAGGTTATTTCGATACCTCTTCTCAATCATGTTGTGCGAAGTCTTCTTGACAGGCTTGTCGTCATCATCGTCATCGTCATCTACGTCAACGTCCTCAGATGCCTTGCGCTTCTTGGCATTGGACTTTGTGGATGACTTGGGCGACTGTGATCCGGTCTTGCTGTCGCCTCCTGAGGACTCTGGGCTCGAGGCACTCTTTGGGGAGTGATAGAGCAGGTGAGGTGGCATGGCAATGTTGCGTAGCTTCTCCTGGGCAGCCGGTGTAAGAGTGGTGACGGGTTGCCGCAGAACCTTCATGCTCTGTTGGCGGGGACGAGCCTGTGTCTGTGATTGCGATTGCATAGTGGCATCGCCGAAGAAGAAGCTGGTGTCGTTGTTGGACGGGGAGAAGTCGTCGAATCCCATTGCCGGGGATTGCTCGAAGTCGAACTGCGGGGAGTCCCAGACATCCTTGGAATAGGTCGGGGCGATGGCGGGCGCTGAGGAAGCAGCATCGAATGTGAAGGGGATTGAGTCGGGGAATTCCCAACTGGAAGAGTCAAACTGAGCATCGTCGGATGGATCGGACTTGACGTCCCCAGAGGCTGAACCATCGTCGATGAAGGCCAGGCTGGGGTCTTCGAGCCCGAAGAGATTGCTCGTGTCGTCGTCTGTCATCGTAGGCATATGGCAAATATCTCCCAAGCAATGAAGAGATAGTAATATACCGCCACGACGGGGTAAAGGGATTGGGGGGGTGTAGCGTTCAGCGATGAGATAAGATGGAATGAGGTGATATTGTGTCTCTCTCTATGAGTTGTCTGTGTATGTGTTTGGTTGTGTGAGTGTGTATGTGTGTATGAAGGGACTAGGTGGGAGGGCAATACGGGAAGCCGACCAGGAGGATGATAACGGTATGGCCTGACTCCCAATCCTTTTTGCTGCAGGCCGGGATGTAGTCAAGAAGCAAAGCTAGAAGTCGGCAGGCTCCGAATATAATCAGGCGAAGTCCGGACCGGAATCAAGGTTCGGAATGCGGTCGCGAAAAGCCGGGCAGAAGGTGTTGAATTATGGTGTGACTACGGATACAGCTTGGTTGGGAGAGGACATTACTTGGTACGAGCGAGACAGCTTGGGTACTAAGGTAGCGAGCACGGACGGACTTTGAACTGTCTTTTCTGGCTGTGACAGACTGGCCGGTCGTCGGTGTAGAGGAGAAGGACAAGGCACAGAGACAGGGTGAGACAAAGAGGCCACAGGGCAGGTCAAGCAAGCAAGGCGAGAGAGAGAAAGCCTGAGCGAAGGCGAGAAAGTTGAAGTGATCCTGATACGGAGCGTATCATGCTGGGACGCTTCCTACGGGCTGTGCGCCGCGGCTTCTGGGGAATCGTACGATTATTCCCAAGAGATCGCATCATGGCAACGAATCAGCAGGGCTCGTTGAGAGATACGTACCTTTAAGTGGACCCCACCTCCGACTCGAGCTCACTCGCCCGAGTCTAGCACGGGTTCTCGATTGTGCCCGCCACTTAAACTTCTGCCACCTGTGACGGTTTTGGCGGTTTGGGCGTGTGGATTTCTAAGGTAGGTACCTACTGAAGGTACTGGTGACTCAGCAGCCGCCGCCTATTCTCCCCGTCTGCTTGTACCAGCGCGACACCACGGCGCCCCTCAATTCAATTCAATTCAATTTACTGAGGTGCTAATTACGAGTAAGGTAATCATATCAAGGCGCCTTAGCACCGAGACCCTTACCTTACCTTGCCTTACCAGTTGTTCATTACCCTGGTTCTCTGGTGCAGCCTGTTGCAGTACTAGGTAGTCTAGGCTGTAGCTTAAGTGGACGAATACAGGGTTCCTCCCACGTCCTCCCACGTCCGAGTACGAGTCTTATTGGTGCCAGAATGCCAGTCAAAGAATCTAACTAAAGTTTGCGTTTACGTACATACTCCGTACATACAGCCTCGAATTGCGGGTACCACTCAACTGTCTGTCGAAACCATTTTTCCTGCATCTGACTCGTACGAGTTTGACCCCCAGCATGGATGAAAGAAAACAAAGAAAAGTCTGTCTGTCACGCTTCCTGATCTGCCGCTTCCACTATCCGACACTGAGAAACGCCAAGAACTCGTCTCCCAACATCGCCTTTCCGCATGGGCTTATATCCGTTTAGGATTCGCTTGTTTTTCCGTCTTATATTCGTCCCCCCAGGTATCACAATGCATTCTAGACTTTGGTGGTTGAAACAATGCTTGTCATTAAGTAAAGGCAATTCAAAAGTTCACTAGCCACGTGGTTTGTGATAAGGGTTCCCCGACCCCCATCAACCCCTTGGGACACTGACAAAACCTGAAGAGACCCTTGAAAACAAATCCCTTACTACCTAATGGGTATGTATGTATGTACCTTTGCCTCCGAGTATGAAGTCCACCGCCCCGTTAAGTATCTATGAAAACAGTCATGGCGGCATGATATTGTCCGCCCCTCGGATTCCGGGGCGGTTCTAAATGTTTGAGATGATAAGAAACGATTGATAAAAAAACATAAAGAAATCCAAAAGAAAGAAAGATAAGTGAATCAAAAAAAAAATGGAAGTAGCCGAAGAAAAGGGGGGCCCAGGAACCAGCCCGGTCGGTCCGCACTAGTATTATTACCAGACGTCTTCCGAGCTCTGAACCAATTCCATTGTTGGAGTCTTGGGCACCATCTTCTTCATACGCTTCCGGTCGTCCTTGGTCACAAGAGAAGGAGTGACCGGCATAACAGGCGTGTATGGTTGGTACGGCGTATAAGGTACGCTCGTGCCCGGAGTTCTACCCGTCATAGGCGTCAAAGGCCCCGTTCTTTGGAAGACGGTTTGTGTAGTCTGAGGCACAGCAGAGGGCGACGCCAGGGCCGGCTCGTATGCTCTCAGTGGCAGTGATCCACCCGTGCGCACAGCATTCGGGGCGTTGTGTCTTGGGAAGCTGGCCCCAGGCTTTGGTGAGGATGGCAGTGAAGATCCAAATGTTGCACCTGGCTTAGGCGACGATGGCAGGCCGACTAGAGGAGCTTGAGAGTGCTCCGACGTTGCCGATTCCGGATCTTGCCCACCTCTAACATTGCGCATGTCCAGCTGAGCTCCGATGCGCTCATCGATGCTCTGGACACTCTCGGGAGACTGATCAGGGGTCATCTGCGCGGCACTGGCCCGGGACCTGGCCATTCCGATCGAAAGATGATCGGTCGGTACAGGGGGAGGGGACGCAGGTGCGTAGTGACGAGGCGGAATGGTGTTCATAGACGACGTGTCCGGCTGTCGCGGGAAGCTCGCGGACTGCGGCGTCATCATAGGAGAGGATATACTGACTCCCTTCACAGATTTGGACTTTGGCGACCTCAGAGCGTTCAAGAATGACGCTGTCCGAGATCCCGTGCTCTTCTCGTCCTTGGCCTTGTTGAGATTGAGGCTGGCCGGCTTGGACTTTTCCTTCTTCAGCGACGCCGGTGCGGGCTTCTCCACGCTCGTCGGCCGGGATCCCCCGGCCGTCGAATAGTTGGGTGGGTCCAGGACGATACCTTTCTGCTTGGCCTCCTCGTGCTCCATCACATGCTTATACATCTCCTCGAGCTGATCTTGAGCCATGGCTTTGTCGGCGGCGACGATGCGCTGGTCAACGAATGGATTGATTCCCGGATGTCCGACCGACGATACAGGCGAGGGATGGAAAGCAGGAACTTGTTCAAGTTCAAACTCAGCCTTTCGAGGTGAAGGGTATGAGAAGTTGGGGACGGCCCCAGGCGATGCGCACTCAAACTCTCTTGGTGGGACTATGCGGAGCGGGAAGGCTCCTTTGGGTTCTTCAAAGTCAACGTCGTCGTGTCCGGCGTTGAGGTGTTCACGACGTTTCTTTGATAGCGAGAGTAAGGTTATGGCGACCAAGACCAAGGAAAGAGCGTATGCACCGACAATGCCGCCGATTTGTGCTGGCAGATATGTGGTATCCCGGAGAGCGTTGGCTGAGATGGGTGCGCCGTCTTCAGGTGAAGGCGTGTCCTTGTCGAGCGGGTTGAAGTCCCTTTTTGAAAGCAGTGATGGAGAGAGCGCAGCACAGAAGGGAGATAGAATAAGCGGGGTGATTACCAAGGATAGATGCAGCAGAGGCAGCTGCCTCGCCATGGTGGACAGGATGTTTTAAGAACGCGGTCAGAGCGGAGTTACAGGAGGATCAGGAGGCGACGATCGCATGTGTGATGTGACCTCCTGAGAAACAGCAACGAAACATAATTTGGCGGAGAGGAAAACATCCGGTCAGTAAGGACCCGGAAACAGCGGCATAGCATTGGTATATACAGCACTTTAACTGCGAAGCATTTGGCGGCTAGTGATGTTGGGACGGCAGTGTGATGCTGCGTGTGTCGCCGATTAGCGCCAGGGCGGAGGCGGCGAATCGGGGGCGGGGAAATGGTGGACGTCGTGGGCGGCATTGGGAACACGGCCTCTTACTGGGCGGCACCTGCATGATGGTCTTTGAATAGCGTCCAATTCCAGTGACGAGAATGTCGAGCGATGCAGGATATGGACGGTGATGGTAGAGGCAGATGGTGAATTCGAGGTGTGGTTGGACAACCCATCGTGACAAGCAGGGATGGTTAAGCGCCGACCTCAAAAAAGGGCTACCCTGCGATGGGCGCGATTGGCCAGCGGCTTCTTAGAAAATCGGGGGATGCACATTGCCGTGTGTAGCCCCGCTCAGCCCGTCCAACGCCCAACCCCCAACCCGCTGTCGGTGACAGTGATTGAAGTTCTAATTGAAGGTATCTGTAGTAATTAGTGGACCCTCGCCCTGGAATCACTGGCTGGAAGCCGGGCGGGGTCGAGTCGTCAATTCGTCGAGGCACAGACCAACAAACTTTTGCCATAAATGGACATTACTGGTGAAATTAAGGTATCCCACTTTGTTCCGCCCGCAGCTGCCAAAACGTCCTCGAAACCACGGCCATGCCGCACAGTCCACAAAGGATGCGGCACTGCAATACTTGCAATAGGGTTGGAATCCCATCAGGAAAGAGTTGCTTAATGCAGCTCAATGCATTGCCGTGAACCATGTTGTTGGGTCTGCACGCTGCCGTGGGTTTGTGTAGCCTCAGCCTGGAAGTTATTTGCAATCCTTCTTGTTTGGTATGCTAATGCCCGTTTCAATGTAAGTAGGTCCGAGCGGCATAGTCGTGGACTCTCGGGACCGACTATCTACAAACAGTTTATGCCACCCAGTTCGGCATGTCTATTTCTTCTTATTGATAGGAAAGGTAATAGCGTGTTTCTCATGAGCTTTGCGACAGGTTAAGTTTCGTCGGTCGAATTGATGGTTCTCTTTGATTTCTTTGGCTCACATGCAGTGATACGGGTGCCCAACCGCTTTCACTAGTAACTGTGATAATGTGGATGCAACACCAAAGGTTGTCACCTCTCCAATGTTGGTGTGATATCACACCTCAGACTCTCACGAGACAAAGATTCCTCACCAATCCACCACATGCGCTTTCGGCACTTGAAAATAATAGTCAGTGCCGTTATTTCCGACTGTTTGGTGCACGCATGCATGAAGGCATGTAGGACTGTAGGGTACGGTGAGCCATGAGGGATGACACTTAGTCATTGTGATCACCTGACGTCGCGTTGGGGCTTGCGGACCGCAACGCGTATTGCCATTGACTTCAACAGATTGACCGATTGTATATGTGGAAGAAAATGAATTGATTGTTGAACTCAAATCCTTGGCCTACTCATTCGGACTGCGATTACTTCATATCCAAAACATGCTCATTTGACGATCGCCATTGGCTGTTTGGAGCAGCGGCGACGCGCCCATCTCAACGCGCCAGCATCATGTCAACATCCAGCCCTGGAAGCTCCCTCTTGAAGTCATTGAATGAAGCACAGCGTCGGGCCGTAACGTCCAAATCACCCACAGTTGCTATTCTGGCCGGTCCTGGAAGTGGAAAAACGCACACGCTCACTTCACGCGTCGCTTGGCTCATCCAGCATGATGGCTACCACCCCAGTAATGTCATCGTGGCTACTTTCACGGTAAAGGCCGCCCGAGAAATGAAGGAGAGGCTGAGCAAGTCATTGGGAGAAGATGTGGCCAAGAAACTTGTGTTGGGAACTTTTCACTCGATTGCACGGAGGTATCTGGCTGCATATGGTAAACATATCGGCCTTGAATCGCGGTTCAATATTGCCGACGATGGCGAGACCAAAGCGATCATCAAGAGAATCTGTGAAAGAAATCAATTGAAAGTTGAGCCTGCGTACGCCAAATCGTGGATCAGCAAAAAGAAGGCAAAGGGTACTACCGCAGCGGCTCAGAAGAACCAAAAGCAAAAAGACCACCCAGATCTCCAGGTGTGCTTCCGAGAGTACCAAGAACATATGGAGAGGTACAACCTTCTAGACTACGACGACCTGCTCGTTCGCTGTGTGGAGCTCCTTCAAAAGCGCCCCGAGTGCGTTCGAAATGTCCAGGCAGTTTTGATCGATGAATATCAAGACACGAACGGCATCCAGTATGAGCTTATGAGGCTGTTTGCTCAGGAACAAAGCCGCATAACGGTTGTAGGAGATCCTGACCAAAGCATTTACGGCTGGCGTTCCGCCGAGGTTCGAAATTTGTACCGCTTACTCCGCGAATTCCCCGACACCGCCGAGGTCTCACTAGAGGAGAACTACAGATCGTCCCAGCTGATTCTCAATGTATCCTTGAAAGTGATTCAAGAGGACAAGAAGCGCTATCAAAAGGTGTTGCTGCCGGTTCACGCTAAGGGCGAACGACCGGTGTTGAGGAAGCTCTCTTCAGCGTCCACAGAGGGAGAGTGGATTGTCACTGAAATAAAGAGAATCATCATGATGTTTGGAGGCATGCTGAAGCACGGGGACATTGCTATTTTGCTTCGCTCCGCATCGCTTTCGCGGCATGTTGAGTCTGCTTTGGGAAAAGCGGGAGTTTCTTATCGGATGATAGGTGGCCACAAGTTCTACGAGCGGAAGGAGATCAAGGTGCTGATCGACTATCTGCGAGTTGTCTATCAGCCGGACAATAACGACGCCGTCGCTCGGATCATCAACGTTCCTCGCCGAGGGATCGGTGAAGCCACTCTGAAATCACTGCTGGAGGAGGCAGAGCAGGCTAAAATGACAGTTTGGTCCGTCATCTTCAAGCACTGCCGAGGCGAGCGCACAGCGACCACGAATATCAGAGCCAAGATGGAGCAGAAATTGAGCGCGGAATTGGTCCGTGTTATCACGAATCTTCGTCAAAAAGCCGAAACAATCACCAATGACGGCGCCTTCACGCTCGTTGATTTGGTAGAGCTGCTAATTTCGCAACTCAACTTCAAAAAGCATCTCGAGGAAGAGTATAGCGCAGACCACGAGACTCGCTGGGCCAATGTGCAGGAGTTTGTCAACCTGGTTGGTGACTTTATGCGCGACTTTGGCCGTGTAGAAGAGGACGCATTGCCGGAGGTCGATAATCTGGAGCAAGCGAAAGAGGATACAGCGCTGGGCAAGTTCCTTGCCAATGTATCCTTGGCATCTGATGCGCAGCGGGGCAAGGATGGTCAGGATGACTCGTCGCTTGTCACAATTTCAACGATCCACGCAGCTAAAGGGCTGGAATGGCCTATAGTCTTTGTGCCTTCGGTGTACAGTGGCTCTATCCCGCATTCCCGATCGGAGGATGTGGATGAGGAGAGAAGGTTACTCTATGTTGCCATGACGCGAGCGCAGGCCCTGTTGTACTTGAGTTGCCCTCTCTATGGCTCACAGGGGATGAGTAACAAGGTTGAGCTGTCCCCATTTGTGACCCCTTTTGCTTCAACAGCATTTGCCCAAAAAGGGGCGTCATTCAGTCAGCCAGTGTTAAACGCTGTGGCAAAACTGCTGGGGAGGGAAGCGCCGACCGAGAAGATTGTCTATGACAAGCTGCCAGCCATGTTCTCTCCCGAAGACGACCGACACCCGATCGATCCTTTTGATCCTAAAAACCGCGATCAGAATGATATGCAGCCAGGGGAGCACCACGCTCGAGCGCCAAAACGCCAGCGCACTGCAGAAAGTAGTGGAAGTATGGAAACACCAGACGATATACCGTGGCATAGAGAGTACGCCACAACGATGGAGCAGTCTGCGGGATTCACCATGCCGAATATGCCAGGATTCGTGTCTGCAGGTGCTCATCAACACACTATTGCTGCTGCAAACGCACAAAAGGCTGTTTCCGCCAAAGCAGCAGCGTCGAAGAAGGGCGCGAATCGTGTTCCGTCAGACCAAAAGAGTTTGCTTGGGTTTATGAACACAGGAGACAAACGACCCATACCGCCAGACCAGAGTCGTCCATCGGCAATGTCATCCCATGGTCGGTACCAGATGGCTGCCTCGCGTTCCGCAGCTCGAAGTGCGGCCCCGGCGAATGATATTGACGCAGGCCTCGCGCAACACAAATTGCCTACAGCCCAGCAGCTTGCACGGTCGGCAGCACCTAAGGCGGCTCCAATACCCGCAAGCGAAGGACCTAGAAAGCCTTATGCTTGTTTCTCCAGCTCGCCAACTAAGCCGGATTCGCCTGAAGAATCTGAAGAAGCACAAGCTGAGACGAAAGCTCCCTTAGAACGACCAGCAGCGTCCTTCCATTCGACGACGTTTACAGCGGTGCGGCCGCAGCATGGCGGAATTCGGCGCCCGGTCGGATTGGGGCCGGCGCCAACTATGGATCGTCTGCGGAAGCCATTCAAGCCATTGACCATCAATCGCCCGCAAGGTCCGCCTCATACAGGTACAAAGCATTGAGATGAGAAAAGAGTTTTGGGATATTACGGGTTGAGTTTATTCGACTTGGTAAGTGTGGCGAGCATGGCGCAAGCGCTTAACGGTTCGTTATGGACGTGACGGTTAAGAATAACGGGTAACGGTTATAGAGGCGTTTGAGGCGTAAGGGCTATTGATAAAGAAAGTTGTATATAAACAATAAGTTAAGCGTTGAAACCAAACACGTTTGGCAACAAAAAAAATAAAATAAAATAAAATTTTAACCCATCCTGAATTGATAGCTATTCTTTCTTGGATACTTTCCCTTAGGTCATTACTCGCCTCAGCAGCCACATCCAAGAATCGTCATGTACTTCATCGCAAACCGCCTCTTCACTTACACGATCCCGGCCGCTGCTGGGCGCCATTTCTCTACGTCAACCATGGCCAGGGCACCCATGTCCTCTGCGGCAAGCAGTGGCTCGTCACCGTCTAGGTCTGGATGGTGGAGCAATCTGTCAGGACGGGCGAAGCGAAACATTGGCTACAGTATCGCAACTTGTGCCATCGTCGACAGTTATATCATGTACAATTATTATCCACAATGGTTTGGATCTGCAGGGAAGAAAAGCGAGTAAAGAGGCCCTGATATTATTGTCATGGGATGCTCGTTAGCTGGATCGGTGTACAGGACAGGGTTCCAGAGTCAAGGTTCTTTGAAGCTGTAACGGTGCCATGAATAAGATCTTGCTGTATTCAAAATCAGATCAATCAGTACATAACATTGTCTAGATATGGTCAAGTCGGCTTCCTTGAGAAGAAAGCGGTGACAGTGATTGTCAAGAATAAAGTCGCATTCTGCCGCGTATTCAGGGTAATAATAATGCAACCATCCCCCAATGCCTGCGCCCTGCGCGGATCTTTTGGGTTGTGGTTTTCTTTCGAACCGCGGAGTCGGACCGAGCGGCAACGGCAACTTCAATCAAACCGAAGATCTGACTACTTCAGTCCGAATGAGAAAAGTCAAGAATAGCATGAGTGGCACGTGCATATGGGAGATCAGGTCGGAGTTTTGTGAGATGCTCACGCTGAGATTGCAGGGGGTCTGATGATGTTCATGCGAGACACCGCTAGGACCAGCAAGCCTTACAGTTGAGCCCATTTTTAAGGCTCTACTTTAGCGAAAAGTCTCTGTAAGAACAAGATTGCAATTCAAAACTTGAAACTCATCAAACTTGGGCACTGTTTTCTGTCATGGACAAAGGTAGCCCTTACCATCGAGGGTTATACTTTTTGTTATGACGTTGCAAGCCGCCCCCCTTTTCGTTTCTTCCCAATCAAGCAGCTTCGTGGGTGGGCAGGCCGGCTATTGGTGCCAGCCCCGGATTTGAATCGCCCGGCTTAGCCATCTCTTCTTGGAAGCTGCCAACCAAAACACTCGTACGCGTAATTAATAATTGTTACTGCGTTCTGCTAGTAACACTACCACAGCCCAAATGCGAAAGGAAGGGTTGCAACGGATGGCGACCCCCGTCCTCCAGTACCACCATCTGGGCACCAGGCACGCTTGAAGCCGGCTTGGGAAGCTGCGTAGTAGCTGATCCATGTCACCCATCCATCCATCCATTTCATGTCATGGGAGCACTGGGTCGGCCATCGCGTGTGCCCCCTTTGGCGTGGGCTTCTACGAGTTCAGGATGAGAACTTGATCTTGATATTCTTCCATCCTCTCACAACTGTGTTGGTAATGTTGGCTCGTTTGAAACTCCACCGCCGTCGGGAATCACGCAGCTTCTCATCATGGCGCCGGCTAAGTCACAGTCGCTCGGCCTCATCGCTATCCTCACGTCGCTGCTCTTCCTCCTCATCGGCGTTGCCTCTGCGCAAAATGACAATGACCTTCGTTCAAAGCGTGCTGATGGCGACAAATATCTGATCGGGGTGGGCAAGGCCGACATCACAGGCCCTGTCGTGGAGATTGGTTTCGCAGGTTACGCCGACCTGGCACAGAAAGGTACCGGTTTGCGCCAGCGCCTCTACAGCCGCGCTTTCATCATTGGCGATGTCAACAACCCGGATGATCGCTTCGTTTACCTCGTCCTCGATGTTCAGTCGGGAGACACGGCTATGCGCTACGGTATTCTCGAGGCGCTGGAGGAGATGGGCGACGACTACTCGGCCTATGGCTCGCACAATATTGCCGTGACGGGCACGCATAGCCATGCCGGTCCTGGTGCTTGGTTCAACTACCTACTGCCCCAGGTGACCTCGTTTGGTTTCGACAAGCAGAGCTACCAGGCTATTGTTGACGGGGCGGTTCTCTCTATCAAGCGCGCCCAGGAGAGCCTGGAAGAAGTGGGTTTCTAAGTGCCTGACCCTTTTCGTATCTTTTTCTTTTCGCTAACAAATACAGGGCTACCTTGATGTTGCTACTGCCGATGTGGAGGATGGCGCTATCAACCGCTCCCTCTTTGCCTATCAAGCTAACCCCGACGAGGAGCGCGAGAAGTACGATGACAGCGTCGACACTAAGATGACGCTGATGCGATTCCAACGTGCCTCCGATAACAAGGACATTGGTGTGCTCACCTGGCATGCTGTTCACGCCACTTCTCTTCTGGGTAACAACACTCACGCTGCTGGCGACAACAAGGGCCTTGCCTCATGGATGCTGGAGAAGGATCTCGGAGGCGGCGACAACGCTGCCGACGGCTTTGTTGCTGGATTCAGCCAAGCAAACCATGCGGATACATCACCTAATGTGCTAGGAGCTTACTGTGACGATGGATCTGGCGAGGAGTGTGACTTTGAGAAGAGCACTTGCTCCGACGGCACTGTGGATGCTTGCCACGGCCGTGGACCCAAGTTCGAGGCGCTCGACCTTGGTGTTTCTAGCTGCGAAGAGATCGCTTCCCGCTTGACATCCGCTGCCAAGGAGGCATATGTGAGTATAAAGCGCATCATAACTTAGTTTGAGGACTCCGTGACTGACAGTGCCGGAGGACTCCCTGGGATCTTCGTCTACCCCTATTGTCGGTTCCAGTGTCAAGGCCTTCCACTTCTTCCACAACATGACCTTCTGGGACTTCACCCTCCCCGATGGCTCGGCTGCAAAGACCTGCCCGGCTGCTTTGGGCTACTCGTTTGCTGCAGGTACCTCTGACTGGCCAGGCATGTTTGACTTCTCCCAAGGCGACTCAGGCGACCCTGATGCCAACCCTCTTTGGAGCGCTGTAAAGAACCTCCTGAGGGAGCCGTCTAAGGAGCAGGAAGAATGTCACGGCGAGAAGCCTATTCTTCTCGACGTTGGTGAAATGTCCGAGCCTTACGCCTGGGCACCAAACGTCGTCGACATTCAGGCTTTCCGTGTCGGTCAATTCGTGATTGTGACCAGCCCCAGTGAGGTGGGCACGATGGCAGGTCGCCGGTGGAGGGAAGCTGTCACCAGCGAAGCGGAGTCGTTCCTCGATGAGGATCCTATCGTGGTTCTGAGCAGCCCCGCCAACACGTACGCACACTACGTTGTCACGCCCGAGGAATACGACGTCCAACGCTATGAGGGAGCATCGACGCTGTACGGCAAACACTCACTCGATGCCTACATCAACCTCACCGTCAGCAATTTGAACTACCTCTCTCCCGACGCCACCGACCTACCCGATGCTGGACCGTCCGCACCTGATAACCGCGAGGCCTCCCTATCTTTCATCACCGGTGTTGTCGTAGACAGCACTCCAAACGGGTCATCTTTCGGTGACGTCGTCGAGCAACCAAACAAATCTTACAGCCTCGGCGACGTCGTCAAAGCTACCTTCCAAGGCGCCAACCCGCGCAACAACCTCCGTCTTGAAGAGACCTTTGTGGCCGTCGAGAAGAAGGGCGACGGCGACGACGAGTGGACCCAGGTACGGGACGACTCCGACTGGTACCTCGTGTACACTTGGCGACGAACAAACTTTGGCCTCGGCCACAGCGAAGTGGATGTTACGTGGGAGACGGGAGGCAACGCGGAGGCTGGCACGTATAGGTTCAAGTACTACGGAGATTCCAAGCCTCTTGTCGGGAGTATCAAGGCCTTTGAGGGAACTAGCGATAGCTTCGAGCTGAGCTAGGGAATCGGCTTGGGAGTAACGCGAAGGATGGAGCTCTAGACGGATAGCAGCAGCATGAATCTCAACATTTTCGGAAAAAAGGCTACCCGCAGAATTATGCTGCAAAAGGACCATGATATGCGAGACTACAAGCCGGGTCCTACGGTCCGGTGTTGTTAAGGGATGTCTTACCCGTTCACCGCCCCCTTTCCGCTCTTATATCATGATATCAGCCACCTTGATCCTAACCGTATCGAGCCCAGCTGCACACGGGCCGCGTTTCCCATGTCCAGATCCAGGACGACGGGTATGCTCCCTTTCCCCCCGTCATACAAGCATTCCCCGACTCCCGAGAGTTGCCGTGGATAGCACGTGGCACAGCTGGACATGACAGCTGAGTACACGGTTTCCTTGCATATGTACCGCAATTGCTCAACACCTAAGCACATACGACCATACCTACTGGAGAATACGGGGTCCCGTCCGCTCCCCCAGAGTCAAGCCAGTAAGGGGTGGATTAGTAGTTGGGTCGGTGACGACCAGCGAATACCCGCTGTTGTATGTTTTTTTTTTTTTGCCTTTTCTTTCGATTTTTACTCTTTGTCCCTTTATTTTTCTCCAGGGTCCGATTTCTTGTTGTTTGTTTGCTTCGCGCGGAAGTGGGTAACATGGTAATCAGGTGGCTTTGTCAAAAGCTCCCCTGGAGAGATGTTTACCAAGGGGCCCATTGTAGACGGCTAGCCGCACAAGTTATGTTCCCGTTTTGCCAAACCAGTTACCTTCAAGCGGAATACGCAGCGTCTGTCAGTGCTACCGGCTAGAAGAAAGTGTCAACAAGGTAGATGCAGGGCACGGGATGCGGCAGGAGTTTGTACGACACATGAAGCTTAGATGTGTCCGCCTAGGTGGAATATCCTCCTGGACTGCACAAGAAGACTCAAGTTACTAAACAGGTTACTGTAAACCAGCGTATGTGCCGCTGCTGACTGCGTCTGTTGGGGGGATCTTTCAATCTGACCTTGTGACTTTGGCATCTGGAAATGAAGAGCGAGCCGCGTCAGGAGGCACTAGTGTTAGAGATTGTTCGCGCCACCGTGTTATTTGAATACATCTTATCATGAGTTGACCGTATGACCCGAACAAGAGGGTCAATAATGTCATTGATTTTTAGCTCTAGCCTTCAGAAGTATTATCCCAGCAGCTGTTACTAATATTGACCGGTCAAGCTTCCGGTGGGCGGAGAATATGACAGATCAACCAGCATCAGAAGGGCAGATCCGAGCAAAGGCGATACGTGATGAATGACATACTACAACAGGGAACTTCTGTTGCACATGAGTGACAAGCCTCGCGTGTTGACATTGGGTGTCACAGACTATGTGGTAGTACAAACCGTACAAGGTCAAGGGTCCTTGTGATCGCTGCTTGCTTCTTCGGGTTGCGCCTTGCTTTCCTTGCCTCAAACGCGCATCATGCCGCTGAGGGTCAGGCTAGAGCTGCATGTAGGAGAATCTGCAGAAAGCCAGATGTTGTCGTAACTCATCGGAGTGCTGCCGGAGCCTCAGCGATAGGCTGGTCATGGCTCCATGCAAGAGACCTGTCACCACAGCGTGGCGGGAGGCCCGTCATCTAGCCGGTTTCCGTCCCGGCTTTGTGTTGGTATCACACCCCAGCGAGGTCTCTACAAGAGTACTTTAGGTAAATCTTGTAAGTGCTCAAAGCTTGGTATGGAACTAACGTAGATAATCCGTTTTGGAATTATGCGGAGGATCCGCTGAGGTACTCGGCCAACGCCCGAAGGGGCGGCAGACAGGGTATATGATTGCACGGTCATTTCTCATAAAAGCTCTGAGACATCCGGGAATCTGGGAAAATGTAAGCGTAGGCGGCTGACGTTAGAGCTTATGGGGGCGATCTGTTTCGCACATGCTCCTGATCCATGTTGTATGAAACTGCCGCTAGGGTCAGATCTGCCATCGTCACTAGATCACGCTTGACCGTTCCAAAACACTACTAACGGTATTCGTAGTTCTAGTACGAGAAGCTTTCCTGAAGATAGCGGTAGCCCAAAGGAGGGCTGCTATGCAAGATGGAAGCCTTGCTCTCTCGCCTGCTCAATACACAGTGGGATGATAGGATCACTGCTAGGCTTGGTGCCGCGAACAGCTGCTCTTGTACAAAAGTACGAGGAGGGGGATGAATATAGCTTGGCATTGAGAATGCCAAAATTCAATATCACACTTGCCTGGTAGGAACTTTTGACTATGACTTCTGAGTTGGACTTGACACTTCAATCATTGGCAACGCTCGTACCAAGCCTGCATCTGCCTGAGCTGTCGTATCGATCTTTCCATATCTCAACGTACTAGGTACCTAAGAGCATCCTCACTGCCCTGATACTGTACTATAGCAACGGAAATAGTCTCGGTGCCCAACAAAACCCGAGGACCAAAGTGCGGCAGTTCCAAGCCACATCTGGGTTTTGGTGACGATAGATTCAAACCTGGCCTACATCTGCAAGGGTTCAGCGCACTACTTGGGCCAGTTTTGAATTGCGCGACTTCATAGCAGCCTGGAAATTCTTATCATCGACTTTTTCCAATCCCGCGGTACGGCTCTTCGGAAAGCTGCCAGCCTAGTGAAGTGTGATGCCATCGACAAGGACCCTGTTGGCAGAGGGCAGCCGGCACACTATTATGAGCCTAGGTATGTGTAAGTTCAGTCTCACTATTGGAGTGCTAAATGGGCTAATTATGCGGGTGCTAGCATTTCACGGGTCTACAGCCAACCTCTGAGTATTATCGGAGTTTTGAAGGAGGCTAATGCAAGCGTGATCTGGCCGCACGGCACGCCCACATACTATAACCAGTAGTCTGGTAGGACTGACAGGGAGTCTGACGCTGGTACTCTTTACTTGTGACACAGTACTTGTCAAAACACTGCCCCCCAAGGTAAGTATATGTCAAGAGGCGCATCGTCAAGAAGATGGAGCCAGATGCACTGATTACTTTTCATGTTGGCGCGATGAAACGTTATGGTTGTTGATCGCAGACGCTGGCAGGATGCTTGAGTGATCGGCAATAGGGAGGTTCTCGGTAAGTCAAACGCCTTTTGCGAAAAGCACGCCCTCCAGTAGCGGTACTATTAACTTTAGTGCGGAGCTGAGGGCGATCCTGGAGCTACTGCATCGTAGCCAAGCCGCTATTGCACTCGACCGGTGAAGAATTGCTTTTGTGCTGGCCCGTAATAACGGGGCTTTCCACACCATCACCAACTCGGTTCTCTTATCCTGCTGAGGCCCTGATCCTCGATCAACGAAGCCGATCGAGTCTCATATGCCAAAGCAAACATGGCAAAGTCTTTCACACTCCCCACACCTCGGACCAGCACATGGAAGACGACATTGAATGTCTAAGGCGTGAGATGTATCATTTCCGCAAACCGGTTTCGAGACTCATTACTTGTTCGGGCGGTCGTCTAACGATGACTCCACATGTTGATGCGTCTTTGAGATCCATCCGAGCATGGGCCCGGCCGCCCTGTTGTGTACTACTCGTACATGCATACTTTTGCAGTGCTGAGCCGTGAACGGTTCAAGTAATACGAATTGATATGCACGAATATATATGTGTGCAAAATGAACGCTGACTCTCAACCCTGGGACCGATGATTAGCACGGATTCTCCACCATGCGGAAGGGATGGGAGGAACCGCGGCTGCTCGCGCCGCAAGCATTAATCTAGCAAATTTCTGTACGGCGCACATGGTACACCAGGTTTCCCATTCAGCATCAAAGATGTTTAGGAAGAAGGAAAACTCGGTACTCGAACCTTGTGCGAGTAAAGCCGGCAGACTTTACGAGCGGCTCGGCCAGAGAAGCCGTAATCATACGAGTATTATCCTTTCGAGTCGGCACTTACACCGGTGCGCCACACGGTCAAGCAATCAAGCCAGATGACAAGGGTTCTGGACTTAGTCTAGCATAAGTCCACCAGTTCCCTCTCGCATCCCGGCTCGATAGAAAAAGCAACTACCCTTGTCGTATCGTCATTTCGCTTGCTCATCCAACCACCTTGGTAATTACACAGAGTCTGCCGTCCCCGAATTTGCTGAGAACCTGCAGAATGGAGAGGGCCAGTTAAAAGGAAGATGGGGAGTAAGATCCTGCCCGATCAGCTCCATGCGAAGCTTGATCAGCCTCCGCGCAAGTGGTTGGCTTCCCCGTACTAAGTCTTTGTATCTAGTGCGCCCGTTATCCCCCTTATACCAGCGAGGGCATCCCAGCTCATAAACTTGCTTCTTTTACACTTGCTTCTTGCTTCCCTAATGGCCTTTAACTCCTCTCCTTGGCATCCCCGAAACAACACACCGTACCACGGTACCACCCGCAGCTAACCCACGTCTGCTACATCACACACACCCAGCTAGCTGGTACCGGTGTGCATATCCGCTGCCTTCCGAGGCCCAGGTGCTTGCTTGCTTGCCGCTGCTGTGGCCCATTTGCTTTGCTTCATTCTGTCCCGCTTTGTTTTGCCTTGCCTTGTCTCGGTCCATGCTGCTCTACTTTGGCTCTTTTTACACCCTTCTTTTTCCTTTGACTTGTATCACTTCAGCGCCGCTGTAATCCGTTCGTCCTACTCCGAAAGTCGGAGAAGTAACTGCAAGACTTCGTATACAGGCCATACGTTCAACTATTCGACTCTCAACATCATTCACTTGCCTCCCACCTTGACCCCCCACGCGGTACACATGATCCATGATTCCTATTTGAATCATCCCTGACCAGTTTAAAGCTTCCGTGCCTTCTTCGAATTTAACAAAAGGGCATTATCTCGTCTGAGCATCACCTTCTTTTTTTTTTTTAATAATTTTTTCTTATTATTTTGAGTATCATTCGTCTTTACTTCACTCAAAGCTGTCAACTGCCTCGAGGAGCTTGTCAACTTTCCACAAGCTGGTCCCCGCTCGATGATGACTTCTGTCATGACTGCCTCAATGACTACCCCTATCAGAGCAACCACCTGGCAGGAGCGCCTCGAAGGTACAGTGATTTTTTGCACATGCCTGTATTTGATTATGGATGCTAAGGTCTAGATATAGAGCGCTGTCGCGAGGCGGGAATGCAGCTACCTGTTTTCCAAATGTACTCTGATCGTCGGGGTAAGTATCGTTGACACATCCGAGGACAATCACAGACTACGATTGCTTGACAAGACATCTTAGTTGCTAACGTATCGTTCTCCATTGTATAGGCGGACGCACTGCTTGGTCGAGTCGTGTTACGATTGACGGAAGAATGCACTCTGCTCGCTACTGGTACGATGGAAACTACATCCATAACGCTAAGGAGGATGTGGCCGAGGTGGCCTACCTCTACTTGACTGGTGCTACCTGAATATCCTGGCATATAAGTGTTGACTGTTTGCTTTCTGTATGTCATCAACATCGTTTTCGGAATGTTGTTAGCGTCTGGAGGGGTTGTTCGGAGCAACTCACCCGAGCAGTCTTTCTTTCCTTGATCACGATAGTGATTGCTTGCATTCTTGGTACCTCCAGCGGAAATATCAGGGCTTGGAGTTTGTTGAATATTCAGTTGGGTTGCGATCTGCAGCTTGGTGGAAAGAAGCCCAGCTGGAAAAGTACTGGTCAAAATGATGAGCAACACAGGTTTTTCATCCTTTCGTCATCGAGTCCAGGTTCCAGACCTGCATGAAGCAATCCGTCGTGTGTCCTGAGCAGCTCATCAGGCACTTGACCAGAGTGGAATTATATTACAAGTTGGTCATTAGCATATCGTAATCTACGATAGAAGACGGGCTCATTGCTTGTTCTCATGTATTCACCTATGATGGCGGAAGGTGAAATAACAGACCCAGCTTATAGGCAGGGTTCGGTGGATTTCCTCTCCTGGTACTCCGTACGCAGTTCTCAGGCGTAATCCTTGTGCCGATCTTGCATCGGGGGTTATGAAGACTGAAATCGACTGGACCCGGTAGTGACACGAGCATTGCCGGTGCGAGTTGTGATGCGAAAGGGAGGCACAAATACAAGTCTTGGTAATACACTCATACTGTAAAGCAGGAGCTTTACATCCGCGGGCAAATTTTTGCTTTTCCAATTCTATGAAAGTTCATTTCTGAGATTATTAATCTTAGGTTCTCCTCCTGAAAATTGCAAGGGGAACCCGGCCATGTGACAAAGTCCAACCGCGGGGGACATTCTTAGTGTCTCCAGCTCGACGATCGGGAAACCAGTTCGAGATGCTGCACGAACATGGGGCCCCCAGATCGTGAGCTAAGCTGCAAGTCGGAATTAAGTAAGTTTAATAGTTCAGGATGCAGGGCTTGGCTCCAATCCGAAGAGTGGAGACAGCAATGAGGAGTACGCTACATCCTGAAGTGCGCAGGAAATAGTATTCATGATGTTGCCTATCGTGGAGTTGAAGAGGTCTTGGTTCGTGCTTGTGCATGGTTACTAACGGTTAGTAGACGCATGATGACTTATGGGGTAAACTCTTGTGCCACTTCAGCTGAGAGAACCCATGTTGAAAAAGAACTCCCGTTGGTGCTAAAACCCGAATAAGCATAGATTAGGCCTTTTTGCACAGGCACAGTCTCTTGAGAATCAATTGTACAAAGCATCACGGGGCCTGTATGTAACTTTGTCATGCACCTCGGGTCAGGAACCGAGGCATACTTCGTTACTCTATCGGAACGCTCGTTCAGTCTAGAGCTTCCCACGAAGCTAGGAGGTCACCACGCAAGCTTGTATCTTCATGGAATGTGTTGTTGGCATATCAAACAGTGTGTATTTATATGCACATCCAAATGGGAGAATGGGGAGCAATGACGGTTACCCCTGATTGATGGTATAACCGTAGTCAATGACGCCACGATGAGATTACCCATCACAGATGACACTTTGACACTTCCTGAAAATCGGTATTTCGCCTTCAGGCATGGCCAAGAAGAAGACAAATTATACAAAATATGGTATTTGAATCTGGAGCCCAATGTCCAAGTTGTCACAAAAAGGCATCATTTGTTTCTGGGGGGTTGGTTGCGAACAATGATTACTAAGACAGGAACAAGCACGTCCCGAACCGGGACTAATGTTAATCCGCCTATCCTTCACCCAACCTGGAAATTTCGTCGCGTGCCAAATGAATACCGCGACGAGAGCCGTTGAGACGAAGAGCATCACTACATAACGGCCAGAAGACGCGGAGGTTGGTCATGTCATCGACGGCAAAGGTCTGGGGAGCATGCAGGTCTCTTGCTGTCCGGTCAAGACCTGCAGCCCCTAGGACTCAACCACTCGTGTCCTCGATCTCACAAACTCGACGGTATTCCGACGAACCATTCAACCACAAGCCTTCTGTTCAATCAACCGACCCATTGGAAGCGGCCCAGTCATTGCCCAATGCGCCCGATACCTCGCCAATTGATGCTCTAGGGGACGAAGCGCTGAATCAAATCTTCTACGGCGGAAAGACCACGCCCAGCGAGGGTGATGAGGGCTTGACTAAGGCTCAGGAGGAGGCCCTGTACCAATCGGGCAGGATAGCGCCTGCGGAACATGCAGAGGCTGCGATAGAAGAAGCTGCTGCTGGTCAAGCTTTGTCGATGTCGAGAAGACCGAGTCGACCTAAGCTTGCACACAAGTTTCCTTTGCCGCCAAAGGCATTGCCAGATGATTTCAATCATAAGAAGCGGTACCACCCCGTTGTGGACCTGATGGTGCGGCTCATCATGCGAGATGGAAAGCTCAGCCAGGCTCAGAGGGTATGTCACCCGGCACCAAAGATGTTGTATCTGCCATTGATTCTGTCTTTATACTAACATCTCTGATAGCACATGGCCACCGCCCTGAACGTGCTTCGAACCTCACCGGCGCCCATTTACAGTCCGAAGTTCCCGTTGCTTCCCGGCACGCCTCCGCCTTCCCATCTTCCTCTCAACCCGATTCTCTACTTGACCATCGCCGTCGACTCTGTGGCTCCTTTGCTCAAGGTAAAACATATCCCCTACGCAGCTGGTGGTGGTCGAGCGCTTGAAATGCCTACTCCCCTACCGCTCCGAACCAGGCGGAGAGCCGCCTTCAAGTGGATTCTGGACGCTGTGGAGAAGAAGCCCTCCAAGGGCAGTGGACGCAAGCAGTTCGGACATCGACTTGCGGAGGAGATTATTGCGGTGATAGAGGGGAGGTCAGGTGTCTGGGATAAGAGGAAGACTGTCCACAAGATGGGTACGACGGCCCGTGTTAATGTTGGCAAGGCGGTCAAGGTTAAGAAGAAGTAAATGTGTACTGTAACATAGGTGATGGCGACTCTGTATTACTACAACTACTACTGCTACTAGTACCTTATTAGGAGTAGTGTAAATATCATTAGACTGCGGCAACTATAGCTGCTTGCTCTTTCAAAGTGTTCTGATTTTTGTACAACTAGGAGAACATGACCGTAATTCGCATCGCAACTTGAGACTTAATAGGTTAGACTATTAGTAGTAGTAGTTAGGTAACTACTAGTAGCAGCTAAGTTGACAACAAGAGTGCTTCGAAAAAGTACATGTAACTCTAGGTGATGAAAGCGGGAGATCGACAGCAGAGTGGTGGGACTGGGCGATGACATCTCTAGCCCGGTCGTTATCAAAGATGCTTATAATGGGCTCTCATATTATTAGATCAATGTTCATAACGTTGGATGAGTCGGATATAGAGGATGTTACCACCGAGCGGTAAGTCATCTCGGTCGACAATGATTCGCTGTGCTCGTACGAGTGATAAGTTGAGAACTGAGCAAATATCAGCAGCGCATGTACGGAGTAGACCCTGCCTTTGCCTTCTGTAAGGGACCCCGCTTTCATGCTTTCAGGGCATTTAAGCTCTGGATTTAAGGCCTGCGTTAACTTCGGCCATCGGCTAGGCACGCTGAAAAGTGTAAAGTGAAAAAAAAAGATGGTGGGAACAGCCACTGCAACCACTGTAATGCCTCTAGTGCCTGGCGACTGTTAGCAGCTAAGACCCACTTTATCGTTGAATCTGAGCCTCAATGCAGTGGCATTTGCAGTCTCTTTAGTTCCATTCCCGATGCTGTAAATGCACTTTGTACTGGACTGGACTGGGCTAGGCTGGGCTGGGCTGGACCTGTAGTGAGTGAGTCCCGCTCCCTTCTCTTTCTCCGAGCCTCTTTTCTCTCTCCACCTCCACCTCCGCCAAATCAAAGCTCGACTACATCCGATCCGTCATGCCATCCGCATTTGGGGGGCCTCCCAGATTCAGACTCCACGCGAGCAAATAATCAAGCCATCCGCCGTCGAAACACCATAATCCAACTTTCTCAGAGACATTCGTGAGACATTCGTGTGTTACAGCTCCATACAAGGAATATCAACATTGCTCGCACTGCAAGAACCCGATTTTACCTTGCGCCCCTCCGTTCGTCTGCCTGCCCACCTCCGCCACGAACCTGTGCCCAGCATCTTTGGTTTCTCCCGCAATTCGAACGCTCCCAACACAGCCAGGCTACAACACCTGCTCTATGGATTGAGACAAAGGGAGTAAGACTCTCACACGACAATGTTATACTGGCTTCGCTTGATTGCTAGCCGTCGTCACTCCAAGTTCCCCCGCTAGAGAGAGAGAGAGAGAGAGAAAGGAAGCACGACACTTTACCTACACCAATAGCTCCAGTCTTCAGCCTTCATCGCCTTCACTACGTATCGAAACGAAACGAAACAAACCCCGCTCGATCTGTATAGCTATATACCATTACGAAGCATTCACGATGAATCGCCCCAAACGGGACTCTTCAGTCCCTCCTTCGCCTCAGTCCGCGCAGTCGCAGTCGCGCGACAGGCAGCCCATGAGCATCGACGCAATGCTCGACATGGAGAGGCAGGAAGTCCTGGCCATGATGGAGAAGAAACAGGCGCAGGGCAAGATCTCTCCCGAGAGGGAGCGAGAACGTCGTTCCGCATCTCCATACGCATCACCTCGATCCCCCGTGAGGAGCATGCTGGACATTGAGGAGGAGCCAACCGGGGGGCGGAGCGCCGCTAAACAGCCTGTGAGGAGTATGTTAGATACTGACTCACCACACCCGTCTGGCTCCTCTAAGCCTCAGCCGTACGGCGGGAGTAGCACGACGCCAAACTCCCCCGTCTTGACCAATGCCAAGCTTGCGACCCCAAGTCAGGCGTCACATCATCGCAGCATGTCCGACGCAGGTTTCAACAAGCCTGCCGATTTTGGTCCCCGAGCTGGGTCCAGCCGGCCCGAACCATCGACAAGCTATCTCACATACAATGCAATTGGGGGTGGTCAGCAACAATTGCCCTTAAGAGCTGCTCAGGGTGGCAGCCGAAGCCAGTCCCGAGGCGCCGCTCTGAGCGAGGCGCTCAGAAACACCGACTTGAGCAACCTCCAACTGCCTGGAGATCGGGGCCGAAAATTGTCTCTTAGTGGGCTCTCAAGCAGACTCGGCAATACATCTAAATCACCTAGCGGTCGTTTGGGTAACCGGTCTAGGTCTCCGGCTACCTTCACGCCTCAACTTTCGCCGGGAATGATTCATCTCAATGATGGATCAGTTGTGCACTTGGACACGGCGTACAGGCGGCTTTCGGAGGCGAACATAGCTAATTCATCCTCCATGGGAAGCCTGGGGCGAGCCTCTCAAAGACGACAGTCGTCTCAAGATCCGGGACAAGGCAGACTGGTCAAGGATTATCTTGGCCCAGATGGGGAACAACTTGGCTCAAGTGAAGAAGAGGAAACCTATTCGACTGACGATGAGACCCGCGGGCGGAAGAAGGAGCCTAGGTCTCTCAGTCCTGTCACTCAACGCACGAATCGTCCCGGCAAATCTCCTTTGGGCACCAGTCAAACCCATAAGAGCGCTATGACTATGCTCGGTGCGGCCGAGGAAGAGCGTAGGTTTAATGTCAGCACAGACGTCACCGATGATGCTAACAAATGGATAGGCGCGGAGATTGCATACAAATATAAATCACTTATCCCGGAGCCTGAAATCAAGATTACGAATACGCATGGGGATACGGTCAAACAAAACAAGCAAGTGGTTCACCCCCACACAAGCTACGATCAAGAGCCAGGGTCCGCTACGCCATCTATGGTGGATTCGGATGAAGAGGCCGACCTTGACGACATCAGAAGGGCACAGAAGCTATCGTTCTCTATGACTAACATCATCTCCACTGCCGAGGCCCACCGGGCGGTTCGCATTGTCTACCGTGGAGAGTACAGCAAGATCGCTCAACACGCTGAGGAGGAGCATCGGCGACTGAGGAAATATCTTGTTGCAACCGATCTCAGCGATGAATCAACTCACGCATTGGAATGGGCCATTGGAACTGTTCTTCGCGATGGTGATACTTTGATAGCCATCTATTGCGTTGATGAGGAGACGGGAATCGTGACTGGAGACGGCTCCGCGGTTCCTGATGACCCTCGAGCCATGAAGGAGCAAGCAGCCGCTATCAACTCCATGACCTCGTCCAAATCTGCCCCTGGAGGACTACATTTGAAAGGCGAATCACTGGCCAATACACCCGGTCAGTCACCGGCGTCGTCTCTTAGGGGAAGCGAATGGAACAAGCCAGAAGAAGAGCGCCGCCATGCCGTACGGGGCATCACAGATCGCGTAGTAAAACTACTGAGGAAGACGCAGCTGCAGGTCAGGGTCGTGGTGGAGGTTCTTCATTGCAAGAATCCAAAGCACTTGATCACGGAAGTGATTGACCTCGTCGATCCTACGCTGGTCGTCATCGGCAGCCGCGGACGTAGCGCGCTGAAAGGGTATGTAGTTATCTTACCTCAGGACTTGGTTCACTTGGATATGGCTAACAAAGGGGTTGATGATAGTGTGATCCTTGGATCGTTCTCCAACTACTTGGTGACTAAGAGCTCGGTGCCCGTTATGGTAGCGAGAAAACGCCTGCGCAAACAGAGTAAATACAAGCGGACAGCGGTGCGGCAAGTCAACAATCTCCAGAATCCATCCGCACGCAGTCTCACGAGCGCCAAGATTGACTAGGGGGAATAAGCGGAGGAGGTTTGCTATACTACATGGGAAGATGTTTGTTACGATTGGCTAAGCACGGAAGTCTTGAGCGAGCACATAGAAGGGGGACCTTACTGCTATTCAGTGCAATTATGCTGGCGTTTGAGGAATGCTGACTGCGAGTATGTAACGGACGACGTCTGCCTACAGTCCTTCTGGTGATGACACTCCACTCTTTCTCTTTTTCCCTTTTTTTTTTTTACAAAAAAAAAATCATCACTATAGCTATTGGGTCGTATTATGAGAGCTGGTCAGATCAGTTAGTTTAGCTTTCCTTGTCGTTAGTTTTTTTGCTACTGATGAATGATGAGCTGCAGAGTATGAACAAATCCATAGTAAAGGGGCTCACTCACACTCAAGACTCGGAGCACTGAATTATAGGCATACATTCACCTGCAGCCACTAGTAGTAGTAGTAGTACCTTAGTACTAGTAAGTGCGTTTAAGAGACAAGTCCAAGTGCGGGGCAGACTCAAGGAGGGGCCCCAAGTGACAAAGCCCGAGTCCCTGAAAATGCCCCGCCACCTCGCTAGAAATTCACGATTACCTTAGGTACCTATAGGCTATAGTACTACAAGTACTTATTCTAGTACACATAAAAGGGTCGCCATTTGTGGCCGCATCTCGCAGAGTAACGGCTTCTGGTTGGCTGGCTAGTTGGCTACTAAGCCATCTCTGACACATGAACAACGGGCGCCCATTGGCCGGTGGAGTGCAGTGAGTACACGCCAGTCCCCTCTATCTACAAGTATGTACCACTAACAGACATCCCCAGCCTCTTGATTTCATGCCAGCTCGGCCGTTTGAGGCGACCGCCTTGCTGGATACCAGGTCCAGCATTATCGAGGGTTCGTCCTCGTTTGATTCGTTCTTGTTCTTCTTTTAACTCTACTGGAAACCTTTTTTCAGGCTTACTTGGTTTAAGTGGTACGCTGCGAATCGTTCTAAGTGGTGTGTCTGCCTGCTCAGTGCCTAGACCCAAGTCGAAGGCCAGATCTTAGACCGCCCAAAAGGAAGGAAAACGGAGGGAAAGAAACCTGCTGATAGGTGGCAACTGGGTTGGATCGGAGCTGGCAGTACATGTACGCTTGGGTTCATCGGGAGCTAGGAGTGTCCGTGTTGGCTCGCCTGTCGCCCCCATGAATTCGTTCCTGACGGTCAATAACAACGTCTCCCTCTCCCTTATCAGCGTCAACGTCACTCCGAGCACCTACCTCGCCGGTTTCATCATCCTCCTCATATTCCTCGCCCTCTATATCCCCCAGTTCTCATTGCCATTGGGTCCTCTGCGCTGGGCATCGGCTGTGCCCAGATACTTGCGCTCCCTCACGCCCACGCTCCCGTCGCAACCCAACGACGGAAAGGCCCTGCCTGCTCTACCTCAGCAACACCTCCAGGACCAGTACGGCTACCACAACCCGGACAGCCGTCTCATCCTCCAGGATCAATCGCTAGTTCTTTCTAGCCCAGACCTCGTCGCCTACGACTTCCACCGTCAACGGCGCCGAACCGCCGACACGTCCTCCCATGAGCGAGACCTTAGACGGGCTCGACGTCTCCCTCCAGGACTTCGAGCCACCCCTCAGCCCCGAATCCCTCCGCCGCCACTCGATGGATCCCCCCAGCGATCCGGCGACGACCGAAGCCGACGAGGACGAACTGAGACGCCTCCGCGAGGACGAGCTGGATTCGGAGAACGGGTCCGCAGGTGGGTATTCACCCCCGGCGTGGCGGAGGCTCGGCAACGGCGATCGCAGCAGCGGGTTTTGGAGAGGGCCCGTTGATGCGTTTGGGGTGTTGCCGGTGCCGTTTAGGCCGCAGGGCACGAGGGAGAGTTCGCCAATGTTACCGCAGGATGGTGATGGGTATGAGGGGGATGATCATGGGGTTTTGGAGCGGGCTATTCGGACGAGGTTGCCGAAGGGGAGTCAGAGTCCTGCGCGTACGAGGCATTCAACGCCTTTGGGTGGATTGGAAGATGAGACTATGAGGGTAAAGCAGGCTAGTCACAGCGCTGAGCCGGGCTCTGAAGAAGCAGCCACGGAGAATTGTGAGTTGACGCTCCCTTCTTACAACCCGTTCTAAATATTTGTATTGTAGAAGTGACTGACCAGCCTGCGGTAGATATCCGCTTTGCCGTTCGCGCCGAAGTACAACAGCGCTCCGAGCCCCTCGAGTCAGCCGTTCGTTTCATTCGCAAACACTACACATCTCTCACATCAACATGGTCATCCACCTTCTTCTCTATTCTCATCGCCCTTATTAGCATCTCCTTCCTCAAAACTCTCCTCCAACCCGCAGCGCCACGACCCGCCGGTGACCTAGTCAAAGTCGCTGGCGTGGCACGGTCTTTCGAGCCCCTGATTTACTACTCGGAGCATGCCGTTCTTCAGGTACATGATCTGCAAGCGACGAGCATCGCTGTTTGGGATTTGGGGGAGAGTGTGCGGACTAGTGATATGAAGGATGCTACCAGCATTGTCTCCGACTTGGACTCACTCAGTGAGAATATGAAGACTTTGGCTGAGGAGATGACAAGGTTCCTGTCCCGTGTGGATGGCGATATGGATGCGTATGTTCCCCAATTTCCAACCCTTCAATTCTGTTGTCCCTACCCAGATCACCCTCCACTAACACCATTCTAGCATCCTCAATGTCATGGACTGGGCCAAGATGCACCTCCACCGCTTCCAAAGCACCCAAAACCCTTCCACCCTCTCCTCCGCCTACGACAACGTCCACAACATTCTCTCCCAAGCCCAGATTCTCGAAGACAAATCGGGTGCTCTAACCCCCCTCGGCACCCTCACCTCCTTCATCTTCGGCCCATCCAACCCACAACGCGAACAGCGTGTCGTCCAATCCGTCTTCCGCGAGTTCCTCTCCGTCCTGGAAGACTCCATCCAGTCTGAGCTTCAACATTCTCTCTCACTCTTCGCTTTGTTTGAAGCCGTCGACAGGCACCTCCTCAATCTAGGACGTACCGTTGTTCGCGAGTCCTCTGCCCAAGAAGAACTCCACGCCGATTTGCTCTCTGGCCTCTGGGCTCGTCTTCTTGGTCCTCGTGCCGCTGATGTCCGCAAGTTTGAGCAGAATCGCGTTCTCCTCCGTGACGTTCGCGACAAAACAGTCCGAAATCGCGGCCTCCTTGAAGATCACAACACCAAACTTCTAGGGCTCAAAGCGTCCCTAGAAGGTCTGCGCGCCAAGCTTGTCTCCCCACTCGTCCGCGGCGCCAACGCCACCACATTATCCCTCGAAGATCAGATCAGGGGTATATCTGACGTTAGCGAATATCTGGGTGATGTGCGGCGTGTACAGAAGGGCCGAGTGATGGAATCCATGTTCGCCAGCAGCTCTGGGAGGAGGCGCTTACTTGATTAAGTAGCGGGAAATGTCATTGATGGTTTCTTTTGTTGTTGAGGGTTCATGTGAGCTCGAATAGTAAGGCTCCTGAGGGAAGCTATTCATCTTGTTGGGAAATGGGTAGATAGGGGTGTCGGCGTTGGGTTTTCAATGCAGTCATGTTTTCTCCTTGTTGAGTTGTACGGCACGCCATGATATCGGCGTGCCTTGACCTGTCTCAGGCGCGGTCTGCCCCTTTCTTATCCTTTATATGTATTGAGCTGGGTATCATGTTCATCCGGAAAAGGGGTAAACTACGCGGAATACAAAATCAAATACGAAGTTTTCAAGTGCATATCGAATACAAATGCCACAGCAACCATTTCACCATTGCCAGCGTGTTTGGAGAATGATTCAATATTAGAGAAGTTTTTTATTCGTCAAATCAAACTGCTCCAATTGTGCCTGTGAGGGAATTGGCCAGTCTGGGGGTATCGGCCTACAGGCAGCTTTAGAAATCCTATTAACCTCAACGCCTTTCAAGGTGGATTTGGTCCACGTTAAAAACTGAGGCCTGCTCTTACAGCAGCCTCTGTGGCCACCTGACAACCAGAGAACTTTTACCCTTTCCTCCCTTCTTGAGAAGTGTCGCAAAGAAGTCTATCAGTACATGATGCAGCCTCGATCGTTCCCTACCAACTTTCGGGCACTATTCATTGGTGAATATCCCTTAGCTGTCGGGAAAGTAGCGAGACATTGGTAGCAACCAGTGATAAATATTCTTCGAAAAAAACAAAAGAAATGTTATAAAAAGGAGTTTGAGATCAGCTTAAGCCTTGGTCTCCTCCTCCTTCTTGCCCTCGCCTTGGCCCTGAGACTTGATGTACTCATCGTACACAGCAAGGGCCTCGTCGACCTTGGCCTTCAGAGCGCTTTCATCCTCAATGCTGCGCAAAGTTAGTACAAGAAACGCAAAGAAAGTCAAGGGCAGTATCAGAAGAACTTACAGGTTAATGAGCTCGTTGTTATCCATCTCGAGCAACATACCAGTGATCTTTCCAGCAAGCTCACCGTTGATGTTCTGGATCTTGGGGAAGAGCATCTCACCAAGGATCTGCTTCTGCTGGGCTGGCTGGGCATTGGCAAGCTGAGCCTGGAGCGCTGAGGAGGGGTTTGCCTCGGCTCCACGGCCACCCTGGGCAGGGAAGTTGCCGTTGCGGCCAGAGTTGGCGCTTCCGCCGCGGCCAGGGCCGCCCTGCTGGCGGTTGTTGGGAGGGAATCCAGACATGCCAGGTCCCTGCATGCCACCAGCGTTAGGTGGGCCTCCAGGCATACCACCACGACCACCCTGAGGAGCGCCACCACGACCGCCAGCCATTGCGGCTTGCTGAGCCTGCATAGCAGCCATGAACTGAGGAGTACCAGGCTGACCGTACTGAGGGGGGAACTGTCCGGGCATGCCATACATGTTGGGAGGCATCTGCTGAGGAACACCGCCACGGCCACCCTGCTGAGGGTAGCCGGGGAACTGGCCAGGGCGGCCACCTTGCTGGGGCATACCCATGTTGGGCTGGGGGAAGGGCATACCACGGCCGCCCTGCTGAGGCATGAAACCGGGCTGCTGGCCAGCGTAGAAGACTGGGGGCTGGATGTACTGCTGAGGCATACCAGCGGCAGCGGCAGCTTGTTGCATGCGAAGCTGGTTGCGGGCCTGGATGCTGGCCTCGAGCTGGTTCTTGCGAACATCCTTGCGCTGAGCGAGAGCAACGTAAAGCGGCTTGCCATTAATCATGCGCTGGTTCATCTCGGCAACGGCTTTCGTGGCGTCATCTGGGTTGCTGAAGCAGACGAAGCCGAAGCCCTTGCTCTTACCAAGCTTCTTGTCGCCCGCCTTCTTGTCAGATTTCTTCTCCTTGTCAGACGAGTCGTCGGCCTCGGGCTGCTCCTCCTCACCCTCCTTCTTGTTCTCCTTATCCTTCTCATCCTTCTCCTCTTCACCCTCGACAACGGAGTCCCTCATGACCTTGGCCGAAGTGATGGGACCAAACTCGGAGAACATTTGGCGGAGCTTCTCGTCATCAACATCGTCGTCAAGGTTCTTGATGTAGAGGTTGACACCCTGGTACTTGCTAGCCTTCTCGAGGCGAGCAGCCTCGTACGACTTGCGCAGTTCCTCCTCGCGCTCGTGCTTCTTCTGAGCACGGCCCACGTAGAGGTCCTGACCATGGAAATCATTGCCGTTCAACTCGTCAACGGCCTTGGAAGCGCTCTCGTGAGTAGTGAAGTTGACGAAACCGAAACCACGGCTCTTGCCTTCGGGGTCACGCGCAAGAGAGGAAGAAGTGACGTCGCCGTACTTCTCAAAGAGCTCACGGAACTGGTCATCCGTGACGTCGGTGCTAATGTTCTTGACGTACACGTTGGTGAAGTTGGCCTTCATCTCCTCGAACTTGCTCTGTCGGTCCTTCTTGGGGATGTGGGGGCCGACAAAGACCTTCTTCTCGTTGAGAAGCATGCCGTTAACGTGCTTGATAGCCTGCTGAGCAGCCTCGTCGGTCTCGTAGTGGACAAAACCGTAACCCTTGGAGTTTCCGTTCTCATCCTGGGCAACCTTGCAGCTGAGAATGTTGCCGAAGGCAGCGAAAGTGTCATGAAGAGCCTTGTTGTCAATAGCGACATCGAGGTTCTTGATGAAGACATTGCCCTGGCCAGTCTTGCGGAGGGCAGGGTCACGCTGCGACCACATGATGCGGCAAGGGCGACCCTTGATCAGGGTGTAGTTGAGCTCCTCAAGAGCCTTTTCGCCATCGGGAGTCGAGTTGTAGTTGACGTAGGCGTACCCGAGGGAGCGACGGGTGACGGCATCGCGGCAGACACGGATGGAGGCGACGGCACCAATCTGGGAGAAGAGCTCGAAGAGCATAGCCTCGGTGACCGAGGGGTCGAGCTCGCCAACATAGAGGGAGGCAGAGTTCTGGGGGTGAGGAGCGGCTGAGCCTGGGGTAGGAGCGGAGGCATCCTCAGAAGTGCTCACGTTGGTATCAACGGCAGGAGCCTTGGCATCGCCGCTGCCCTCGAGGGACGTGTTGTTGAGGTCGTTGGCAAGCTGGTCAACAGCGCCGGAAGCATTGTCGGAGGCCATTGTGAATTCGATTATTGGGATTATCGACGAGACTAGACATGGCTAGAGATTAGTTTCCAGCAAACAGAGCAAAGGTGAGGCCCGCAGCGCAGGTGAGACGAGTGTCAGTGGGGGATGAGACGTACCAAAAGGTCGAGCTATTCAACTCGGAAGGATTTGTGGACGGTTTGCAAGAAGAAGAATGCAGACCGTGACAAAGGGGCGAAGAAGGAGTTCAAATACCTACTCGAAGTGGGCTCAAAGAGTGAGATGGCGGTTTGTTTTGTCGTGGTCCGTTCGGTCGAAAACTGCAGAGAACAAAGCCACACACACAATGGGTGGGAAGGGTCTTTTTTGGGGGGTTTTCAAGTTTTTTTGGGGATTTTCTGAAGTTGATGACAAGTGAGCCAAGCAAAGAGAACAAGTGCGAAGACCGTCCCTCTGAATCGACTCGACTTAACTGGGTTTTGCGATTGTTGGTGATAAGGTTGGTGGTGTGCGAGAGGAGAGGAAGAGAAATTTCGTTCGAGATGGGCATAATTTTTTCTGGGCGGTGGAGCGACGCTTCCGCGCCTGCTGAACGTTGGCGCTCACCGTTGGTTGGTCCTGCCCAAATTGGGGGTTCTAACTGCCTCTGGCCAGACCGCCTGTATTGGAGTGTCCATCGCATGTGTTAGAGCGCTACCCATCAAAGGCGTTTCATCACTGCGAAAATTGGTCATCTCTTAACAGCCTAGATGCCACTCTCTATTCTGGAGTGACCTAACACCACATTCTTCAAGTCCATTCAGATATAAGGTATGTGATGTTCGTGCATGAAACCTTTCCTTAACAAGAAAAAAAAACTATTCTTGGTGTTGGGAGTATTTGCTATTCATTTATTATCCCATGTCAGTCCATAGTAGCAGCTTTCGCTACCACGAAATCAAGTTCAAGTCTTCCCCCCCCCCCCCCCTGCTGCTATCAATGAGTGACTACTAGTACTACTCGTAGCACAATCAATGCCTTGTCTCGTGTGCGGGAAGCCACAGAGGCGTTAAGGTACTGCCTACTGCCAAAATGCTAAATGCGAGGTGGCAGATTGCGCTGCCAGCCTGAACCACCATGCCGTTATCTAATCGGGACTATGCGGGTGGGTCTGGCCAGTCCTGACCTCATCCTCAAGCTGGACTCAAGCTGCTAGGCCCCACCGGAACTCGTACTACTCTGGCTGCTCACGGAAATGGATGGCCACCTCCATCGCATACAGCTCTTCCGTGGTTTGCTGACAACTGAACCTTCTAGAAAGCCCAACAGTTTGCGAGCAACTGCCCTGGGTCGCATGGACCTTTGCAGGCTACCCAAAGACATGCGGAGCGTCTTGTTCTCGGTATAGACCCTTCATGCTGTTGGCACACAACTAGCATCATGTTCTCGACCTTCACGGGTAACTCGCGTCGGCCGCGCAATGTCAACCTGAGCGGCCAAGCGGGTAATCCTTTCACCAACACTTCTTGGAGCCCATCTGCAGTTTCCAGCACGACCAAGACCGTCTCGAACGCCCAAGCCGATCGAGAGAAGCGACAAGCCGAACGGCAGCGGCTAAAGGCTGCTGGGCAGATTCAAAGAACATGGAGGGGCCATAAAGCAAGAAAGGCCGTGTCCGATTCAAGAAGAGACGCATTTGACAATCTATACGCATCCAGTAGCAGCGGTCACATCCCCGCAGAAAGGCTGCCATTTGCTTTCAACCTACTTCTGGCCTTCTTCAACTCAAAGCGCAATGATGATATTCGGCGACTAGTACTCTTCGTCCGTGACTGCGAAACTGTTGAACTCGAGCAAATCCCCCCGTCCGATGCTCACCCTTCCCGACTAAAGCTTTTTGTCCAAATACTCGTAGACGCGCTGAACCGAGCCGTCTCGGACACGTAAGTGACCAATTCGCGAAAGTTCATATATAAGTTGCTGACCAAGCAAAGACCTGATGCTTCTCAAGAGGCCTATGAAATTCTAAAACTGGTGACACGGATATCGTCCACAAATCCTCATGCCTTATCTACTTCGGCAAATCGGTATTACACTGCTCTTGCAGTACTATGTGGCAAGTGGGATCCAAGTGAAGAGATTGGGACATGGCTCGTAGAGGCAGTGACAGAACCTCTGAAACGAGCATCGGATTCTGGTCGGTAACCAATGACAGGGACTCTGCAAGATGTGTGCTAATATTGAAACAGATCTTGAGTATACGATGTACGAAGGCTTGGCTTTCTACTTTTTGGCTCACGAAAACGTTCGCTTCTTTGAACATAACGTGGACCTTTTCGCACAGAACATTGACATGTCCAAGTTGGCAACGACAATTTCTCAGGGCTTTTCAACAGGGAATAAACTCGCTAATGATCAGCTTACCTGGATTTTGGCACATTTTATCCATCTGAGGGATTCGCCTTTCAGTAACGCACGGGGGCTTGATACTCTACAGGCTTTGCACGTGCAACTATCTGCCCTTTCGTCCGATATCAGCATGCGCCTCCGAGAGCCGTCCGAAGAGGCCACAACCTCCAAGTCATTCCACGCGAAGCTTCCGCCTCTAAGTGATTACGTGAGCCAACAACTGTTGTCACTAGTCAATGATGGGGGAATCACTCAGCTTTTGAGAAGCTTTTCCGACGTGGCCACCACTAGCTTATCCCAAAAGGAGACACAGGGTACTAGCCTGCTGGCTGGCTACACATCATCACTACTACAATGCTTTCCCAACCAAGCCGACGACATCCGCATGCGACTCTTCCTCACAACGATTCCAACGGCCGAGGGCGATTTACCAACAGTCAAGTTTCTCTGGCATGATGTGCGACGTAGCATGTTGTTCCGCAAAATCACAAGGGAATCTGAAAGACCAGCAATGACGATTCGAAACTATCTTAACGGTACCTTCAACTCAACACAAAATTTTGACGAAGAACGTGATTGGAGAGTCATTCTCATCTTTCTCGAGTTGTACACGTTTGTACTGCGTCTCAGCGATGATGATGACTTTTTTAGTGGAGTGAATACACAACTCATGGAGGAGAGCCAGTCGTCGTCGCGCATACGCGCCTGCAGCTTGTCGTTAGATGATCTCACCGATCTCACAACTTTCCTGAAAAATTCATCTTTTGCTTTGTACTATGAAGCGAACGAGATCACCTCGAACCCTCTGGGAACAAAAACTTCGGCATTCTCTCGCTTGGATTACCAATTCGAATCACAAGGTCAAAATAGGACAGAGTTGCCCAACAGAACTACTAAGACTAGTCCGACCCTTGGAGCTTCTACAAGATTGGATTTTAGCAGCCTCAGAGAACTCCTGTCCACCACGATGAGGATGCTGTACGAGCGGGATTCGCGCAAACCGTTTCTACCATCGGGCCATTGGCTAATGCCTGGAAAGCTTGAAAGAGAGAACTTTATCAACGCCGTCATCGCTGAAGATGAGCGCCAGAGGAGAGAAGAGCAGGATGATGACGACTCTTCCAGCGAGGATGAGTTGTACGAGCGATCTCAAAATTCCGTCGATAATCTTCGCAGAGGCCCTCGTCAACCGAATGCTTACGCCAGGTTGGAACGGATGCGTATCGACCACAAACGAGTTCAAAGAGAGCGTCGTCTGGCAGAAATGGGTCCCAAATTAGAGATATTGAAACACATGCCATTTGTGGTTCCCTTCGAAACAAGGGTCAAGATTTTCCGCCAATTTATCTCACTCGATCGAGCTGAGCGTGATGGAAGTCTATCTAGTCCGGGAGATGCTTTATCATTCATGCGCGGGCTACCAAATTCAAAGCACCAGGCCGATATTCGTAGGGGGAACCTTTTCGAAGATGCCTTCAACAACTTCTATCAAATTGGAGAGAGTTTGAAGGATCCCATCAGCATCACTTTTGTTGACCAATTCGGCACCCCTGAGGCTGGCATCGACGGTGGAGGCGTGACTAAAGAGTTTCTTACAAGTGTGACTTCCGAGGCGTTTTCTGACAGATCTGATAACCTGGACATGTTCACATCTAACGCCAAGGAAGTTTTGTTTCCAGATCCCCAGGCTATGGACAAGCTACGCGAAATCCTACGCTCTGAAGGACTCACAGAGTCGTCGCCAGAATGGAGAGAAAGTAGCAGTCGGTTCTTAAGACACTTCGAGTTCCTTGGTCGTATCATTGGCAAGTGTTTGTACGAGGCCATCCTCGTTGATTTGGTATTTGCGGGATTCTTTCTTCTCCAGTGGCCATCGAGCGGACCTCGCGAAACCAACAGTTACAAAGGCAGCGTCAACGACCTAAGAGACATGGACGAGGACTTCTACAAGGGAATGCTTCGCCTCAAGAACTATCCGGGTGATGTTTCTGAATTGGGCCTCGACTTCACTATCGAGGACCAGATATCACTTCCCGGTCAACCTCTGAAGACTGTTACCCGAAATTTAATACCGAACGGTGACAAAGTTCCAGTGACTAATGACAACCGCCTTCTTTATATCTCGTACGTTGCCCGTCACCGTCTCGTCATTCAGCCCGCTCTGCAGACTTCAGCCTTCCTCCGTGGTCTACGCAGCATCATTCGTCCATCATGGCTGTCCATGTTCAACCAAAATGAACTACAACGCCTGGTGGGCGGCGACTCTTCTGAAATTGATGTTGAAGACTTGCGCCGCAATACGATATACGGTGGTCTTTATGTGATCGGAGATGATAACGAGGAACATCCCACAATCAAGCTTTTCTGGAAGGTGATGAAGGGATTCACAGATACCCAAAGACGAGACGTGCTGAAGTACGTAAGCTCCGCTCCGAGAGCGCCGCTACTCGGCTTCTCTCAGCTATTTCCCAAGTTCAGTATCAGGGATGCAGGCCGAGACGAGACGAGACTTCCAAGCACCAGCACCTGCGTGAACCTGCTGAAGCTGCCCCTATATACGACCGAGGAAAATTTGAGAGAGAAGCTACTCTACGCCGTCACCTCAGGCGCTGGCTTTGATTTGAGCTAAAATGGAGAGAGACGACTTGAAGGGAGACAAGGACATACCACCTACTAAACACTATACACCACTGATGGCATCTATATAGGCTTGTTCGGGGCCAGTAGCTACTATATAATGATCGCGTTCATGATAACACTTTTCGATTCATGGAAGACTATTTTCTGGTGCATATGTACTTATTTGCACACAAACTCTAGTCCTGGAAGCTTTGCTTCAGCAGCTCAGGCTTTCTGTCGGCCAAGTCTAGGATCATCTGACCGAAGAGACCATTTGTCCAGGCGAACCTACAGGATAACGTGGTTAGCTGCCAGATCTCAACTTTGTGAAAGTGCAGTTCTTGTCACTTACCAAGGTCGAGTCCACTCAGTATCATTGTGGCTGTTTACTGTCTCATGCATAAGACCAAGATTGCTAGTAGAACCCATAAGCTGCTTGATGCCTCCTGTAATCTCGTCATCGTCGTCAGACGTGAGAATCTGGGTGATGACACCCATAGGCCAGCCCATACCAGGACCCTGGTGAGGACCGCCGGTGGCATTAATGACAGGTCCATAGGCGAAGTAGCGATTAGACTTGCTCAGGACGAAATCGCGGGTATTCTTGTAGACTTCATCTGTGTTGGGCTTGAAGCCAAGGTGAGGGATGCTAAGCAGAGACGGGAGGTTTGCGTCATCCTACGGTTCAACGTTGTCAGCAAGTTCACAATACTGGGAGTGTTTGGTCACCACAGTTGATCCAATCCAAAAGACTTACCATGAGGTTGAAGGAGCCGAAGCCATCGATCTCGTAAGCGTAGATCTTACCGAACTTGGGGTGCTCGACAATGGCGTTCTCCTTGATACCCTCCTCGACCCCCTTGGCAATATCCTTCATCTCCTTAGCCATCTCTTCATCAATGGTCTCCATAATCTCAGCAGTAGCCCCGACGTAGCGGGCGAACATGATATTGCCAGGGATGAAATACTGGTATATGCAAGAATCGTCTGATGGGCGAAAAAAGCTACGGACAAGGCCGTTGCCCCCGCTAACGGGCTCTCCCGCGCCCTCGTTAGCCACAGTCTCGGTAGCCCTCGTGCTCTCACGCAAGAAGGTGTACGGCGACGGTTGGATGCGGCCCTCGTCATCGTACGTACCCTTCTGGAGGTCATACGCTGTGTCAAGAATAGTGCGAACAGCCTTCTTCCACTGGAACTTGCCAAAGAAATCAACGTCGTCGGTAGCGTGCCAGTAGTCGTACGAGAGCTGAAAGAAAGCGGCGAGGGAGTCGATCTCGTACTTGCATTCAAAGACGAACTCCGGATCGTACTTTGGCTTGACAACGTCGTCGTCGGCGCCGTGGTCAAACGTGGGCGGGATGCCAGACTCGGGCGGCGGCTGGAAGGCGTTGCAGTACGGGCTCTCGATCATGTAGCGAGCCTGGAGATTGATGGCACCGCGGTAGAGCTGCGCGACCTTGTCGTCGTCGAGGATGGCCTTGTAGGATTGGAGCTGGTTGGAGCTATCACGCATCCACATGGCGTTGATATCGCCAGTGATAATGAAAGCAAGCTGCCATGGAAGGTCAATATGGGCGTGATGAGTGTTATAGTAGGAAAGTACATACCTCTTCCTCATCGTTGTCCTCCGCATAGCCAGTCCACTTGACGGTCGTGTCAATAATGCTCGGCCAGGTGTTTTGGAACAGGCGGTACAAGTCAGGGTCGGTAATGGTCTTGTTCATGGCACCACTAATGGTCTTTTCGACCGCTTCAATCTTGAAGGTACGGCATTCATTGCTGGGTCGCTGGTAGGGATACTCGTACTGGCCTGGCGAGAAGGGAGGGTGACGGTTCGAGGCATATTCCTCATACGGAGGGCAGTCCTGAGCCACGGCCGAGGCGGCCAAACCAAAAGCGACAAGAGGTTTCATTACGACGAGATGTTGTCAGATAGGCTCTTGTGGGAATACTCTCGAACAGGACTACTCCTCATCAAGTACTACATGGGGAAGAACCCTAGGCAGAAATGCGGTCCCTCTTATACCCTTATACTACCAATACCAACATCCAAGTAAACAGTAATACCACGAGGCCAATGCGACCGAGTTCCGGACAATGTTACCTTAAACGTGGAGAGCAGGTTGGAGATGGGAAGCGATGCCGATCCAAGATGGCTTAGCTTCGGGCAGATCAGCCAATGTTGCGCCGACCTGCCTGTGGCTCGCAGGGCAATCGTTGTCATCACCTGTGTCTGGTCATGGTACGAGTAAAAATCGACGAGCACATTTTCTTTGACTATCTATCATAGTGGCCAGTGGCGATTCATGCTGTACGTGCTCAGGTCGATACAGAAGCCATCTCTGCTGTGCACTGCACCGTCCCATCTTCGAATCAAGGTAGGCAGTAGGTTAGACTCAAAAGTACCTATGACCAGATAGCATTGTTATTGTACTGCGATCCCACCATGAGAGCCATGGCTGCGGGGAGGAAATTAAACTTGTCTGCTGTGGCTGCGGGTGGTTGCAAGGATGGAGAATGAACCAGGATGTGGTAGGAGGAGGGTCGTGGTACTCGTACAATACGAATATCCGAGTTGCCAAGTGGTCAATGGGTCAATGGGTCAATGTCCCGCGATTTCCCAAGTTGGTTGCGTGGGGATTCCACGCGGGGAAGACGCCGTTCAAGTTCTCTGCGGGGGAATTGATTGCACCTGCCTTGAAGGTATTATGAAAACAAGGGAAAAGGCGGTGCATCTCAAAGCATGCAATAAGCCGATATGACAAGATACCGAATTGAAATTCTCAAACGAAACCACCCGATTGGGCTCAGGGCATGTCATCAATCTTATCACTAATCGGGTTTTCACACTGCCTTCGCATCAACTCTCGTTGTCAAGGTGTCGCGAATTCCGCTTGCTGGTACTTGTACTTGTACTCTGACTACAGCCAGTAGGGCAGGTATTAACTTGGTGCAGTGCAGAGGTCCTACCCGGGAGTGATCAACAACGAGCATCTTAGCGTGAGGTATGCTGCTTGAACTGCTTTAACTTTACATTGCCCGTATCTCCAGCGTCTTCTGAACAATGGTTTCGTCCAGACATCGCATCTTGTCAAAGAAATGCTGCTTTTGGAGGGGGTTAAGTAGTGTGTCATGACTGTCACAATTCGGCGACTCGGATTCCTGATCCCGAAATTGAAAGCGAGCAACAAAGGTGGGGGGGCTTTTGCAAAGAACGAAAATGGGAGAATTGGAAGCAACGAGAGTGGGGGAATCCAGTTCAGATTTCTATATCTAGAAATATCTAGGAGCGTCAAAGCCAAGATCACTACTGCGGTTCGTTATGATACTCGTAGATGAGCTCAAGAGAACCGAACCACGAGCATTTTCCAAGTGAGTCAGTCAGTGGTCAAGTTGCCTCGGGATTAGCTACCCGTTGTGTACCCGGAAAGCAGAGAGCAGCCACCCAACAAACGCGGCCTAACTCGGGTTGCATAGGTATCTCAGAGGTCTTTTCTTTCTCCCCACGGCTTGAATCGGCTATTCAATCCCGATTCGAATTGCAACCGGTCCGGCCGGTCATAGGTACGTCAGGATTTTGGAGCTTGGCCCAGCCCACAGCCAATTGACGGGCGGTTAATTGTCAACCCCACGACCGACTCCGGCTTGGAATCTTTTTCTTTACCATCTCGACAACGTCCCGCCGAATGATCATACCCCCTTGAGAGGTCAATTTTCTTTCGCCATGTCGGCGCCTATTCCTGTGTCAAGGTGCGTCCAGCGCAGCAGTCGCTCGCTGGCGGCACGATGCGCCTCCAAGCAGCAGCGCAGTGCCCTTCGCTCAAACCCGATGGCCGCGGCTTCGAGACGAGCTACCCAGGCCTCTAGGCCGATGCTGGCCACTCCATTCGCCCAATGCCGCAATGCCCGACTCTTCAGCACGACCACACGGCTGCGAATGGCCTCCGAGGACGAAACCTTCGACCCTGCGTCCGTCGAGCGCGAATCCGACGAAGTGGATGTCTGTATCGTTGGCGGTGGCCCTGCTGGTCTCAGCGCGGCCATTCGTCTGAAGCAGCAGGCTAACGAGGAAGGCAATGAAGACTTCCGCGTCCTTGTTCTTGAGAAGGCCGGTGATCTTGGCGCCCACATTGTCTCCGGCGCCGTCATTCAGCCCTCGTCCATCAACGAGCTCTTCCCCGACTGGCTCGACGAAGAGAACCCGAACCACTTCGAGTACGCTACCCCGGCTGGAGACGACCGCATGCGATTTCTGACCAAGACCTCGGCTATCCCGATCCCCGCGCCTCCTCAGATGAGCAATCATGGCAACTACATTGTCAGTTTAAACCAGTTTGTCAAGTGGCTTGGCGAGCGCGCTGAGGAGCTAGGCGTCGAAGTCTACCCCGGCTTTGCGGCGGCTGAGGTGCTCTACAACACCGACGGCTCGGTCAAGGGTGTTGCGACGAATGATCTGGGTATTGCTCGTGATGGGAAACCCAAGGACTCATTTGAGCGAGGCATGGAGTTCCACGCTAGGGTCACTATGTTTGGCGAAGGTTGCCACGGTAGCTTAACGAAGCAGGTTACTAAAAAGTTCGATCTGCGCAGCGATAGCCAACATCAGACTTACGGATTGGGAATCAAGGAAGTTTGGGAGATTGACCCCGAAAAGTTCGAGAAAGGTCTCGTGGTCCACTCCATGGGATACCCTCTGCCGAAGGATGTGTACGGAGGTTCTTTCATGTATCATTTTGGGGATAACATGGTCACATTGGGCTTGGTGGTTTCATTGGACTACCCTAACCCGTGGATGTCTCCCTACCAAGAGTTCCAAAAGCTCAAGAAGCATCCTCTGTTCAAGAATACCCTTGAAGGTGGAAAGTGTATCTCATACGGTGCACGTGCGCTGGTTGAGGGTGGCTTTCAGTCTATTCCAAAGGTTGCTTTCCCTGGAGGTGCTTTGATCGGTGACTCTGCCGGCTTCGTCAATGTTCCTAAGGTCAAGGGAACCCACAATGCCATGAAGTCCGGCATGCTGGCTGCCGAGGCAGCCTGGGATGCTTTGAAAGAGAATAGTGATGGTACAGTCTTCCTATACGACTACGAGGACAAGCTACGCAAGTCGCCCATCTGGAAAGAACTAAAGGAAGTGCGCAACATGCGCCCTTCTTTCCACAACCCTCTTGGCCTTTACGGTGGAATCATGTACTCCGGCCTGGAGGCCTATGTCCTCAAGGGCAAAGCGCCCTGGACCCTCAAGCACAAAGTCCAGGACCACGCTGCTACCAAGCCTGCTGACAAGTACCCCAAGATCGAGTACGAGAAGCCCGATGGCGAGATCACCTTTGACATCCTAACCAGCGTTTCGCGTACTGGCACAAACCATGAGGAGGATCAGCCCGTTCACCTCCAAGTTAAGGACTGGGACAAGCACACCGAGGAGACGTATCCGCCATTTAAGGGTTTGGAGAACCGTTTCTGCCCTGCAGGTGTCTACGAATATGTTGAGGATGAGTCGAAGCCTCTTGGCGTTCGCTTCCAGATCAACTCGCAAAAGTGAGTATCCAAATCAGAACAGTATGTCCAACCACAAGCTAACTATGTATTTTTGTAGCTGTATCCACTGTAAGACTTGCGATATCAAGGCACCGCATCAGGATATCAACTGGCAGGTGCCTCAAGGTGGCGAGGGACCGAAGTATTACATGACTTAGTGGGCAGAAGAATCTTGCAAAATCAACACAACCTAGACGGCCTTGCAGCCGTCTATGACACTTTCTGTGGGAAAGCACATTTGGGTACATAAGGAGTTGTAGGGTATAGACATTGGAGCAAATACGATATATCCCAGGAGTACAAGGGTATCATGCTCCGATTCCCATCTGGAAAGCTGCAATTCAACCTTGTATATAGCCCTAAATATTACACTTTGTTTGTAAACAAGTTACTGCGTTTTTGAGGCTGCAAGCAAGCGCCTGGCCATTGAATTGCTTGTTCTTTGGCACTTGAACCACCGTAGACTGTTGCTGGTAGCTAGTATCACTTTATGTTTGTTGTGAACGTTTGTCCACCAAACTGTTTACTATGCGACCAAGGATGGTTCATTCCTCATCGTCTTTCTCCGGCATGTATATCACCAAGAGTCTTCAGAAGAAGACAGCATGTTGTCAATGATTTCGCAGACTTCAGATTCCACCTGAATAACCGAAGACCGGGCTGAGACACGGGATATGATAAGCTGGTCTCTCCCTAGACCAGCGGGTAATATCGTCTAGACCCTTATTTTTGTTCTAGTAAGATTGGTATGCTTTTGCCGCAGGATAATTTGAATGAAGCTAGTCGTCCTAAGTGGAAATCTGGCTTCTCCATGTTCAAAGTATCTGAAACCCGTTGCATGCAAGCACGCGGAGGCTGTGTTTATAGTCTCAATTTTGATGACGCTCACGGCTTCCACATTCCATATCCACTTTTACAGAGAACATGTGAACAATAAAGGGTCCGCGAGAGATATGCTATGTTTGTACACTATATTTGTGCGTAGAACGACAGCTCGAGATATCTCTGTCTGTCGGCCTACGCTCACGACGAACGGCAACTTGGAACTGCGTCCCAAGTCTCTGAGAACCGCTAAGATGGCTCGAGCCTCTAAGGCGCATCGTATCTCGGCGATCTACAATGATGCAAAGTTATGCCGCTAGCTCATTCATCATGCTATTCAAAGGGACTACTTTCCGTAGGAAACAACGGTACGAGGACTAGTAACCGCACGATGACCATTGTCGGAGGTGGCCGTTAATTATTGCATTGGTGTGGGACTACAAAGGCGGGTGAGAGCCTCATCTTCGCACCAATAACGCCGGCTTGCCTGTTGTGCGCCAGCCGAGAGTGGGCCCCGCGGTTAAGGCCACGGTGAGCCAGGTGTGGCCCGTGGGAGAAAAAGAAGGAAAAAAAATTGTTAGTGCAGTACATTGATAAGGCGGGTCGATACCACGGTCCTCTGTCCAATGTAGCGATACCTGACGATCCTACGGCCATCAAAATTTTCCAACCTCGCAACCAACGACCTCCCCTGATGGCAAGGCGTCCGGCCCCGCATAAAGAGCGTCGCATCGTGACGTACGTTGAAGGAGCGACAAAAGGAAAATTATCGAGATATGAGATCACTATTCGACATTCTCCTTTTGTGATTCGTGATGATATTTCTTGTTGTGTCGCTTGCTTTAAGCAGCTGAAGCGCAGGTCGAAGAAGAGGGAAAGGTGTGAAGAACAGAAAAGAGAGGGCTAGTGGAGCAAGGCTCTGGGAGTATCCCTACCTTCGCAGGCCAGCCACTTATCGACCGCAAACAGCCAGACATGTGGGCGACCCACAAATCTCGTGCCAGCCGGGTCGAGAATCAATGACTCACACACAACGGAGGGTGGTCAGGCTCATTTTTTCCGCGTACGTGTCACAAAAAACCACGGGAGGCGAAACGACGACCGTGTCATGAAGTGTCCTTGTCTCCTTTTTGACAAATGTGAAAAGTCTGGCCACTCGACACTCTACGGATGGCGTCGATGCCGTCGTGGCGTTTAGGGTGGCCAAGCTCATCTTGATCTTTCCCGGGACGGACTGACTCTTGGGTCATTTGCGTTAGGGCTTTGAACCAGTGCTGATTGTGGGACTTTACGAGTACGAGGAGTACTCCACCTTGGCCGGGAACTGACCACAGCATGTAAGGTGATTTTTTCTTTGAACCAGCAACGCGATGGATTAGGTGAAAAAGAGAGGGAAAAAAAGTGCCCGATTGACTGAAAAATGACAGGCAATTTGAGAGAGAAAAAGAATACGAAAGGTAGGCAATATCACACGTGAAAGACGGAAAGAAACGGGCGTTGAAGGGAGGGAAAAAGGAGCATCATTTGTTTCAGAGCGGGTGGATGCATGGACTTGGGAGGCCAGGGCTGGAGATTAGGAGGTCAACTAAGAGAGAGGGAAATGGAGTGGCGGGGGCTCAGTGAGCATTCAGTGGACGCTCAGTGAATGTACAGTGGACTCTATGCCGCGTCCAACTCGAACCTGGCGCGCTCCCATGCAAGCGCCCAAGCAGTTTGGTCGCTCTGGTCGGGCGCGACCCATAACAATTTCCAGTTCGCCTGGCGACCACCATCAACTTGGCACCAACACGCGTCTTGGTCGCCTTCTTCTGCCAGTCCCCGTCTCCGTCTCCATTGCACTTCTTTCTTCTCTTCTCATCCGTCCAGGGTCGCTTCGCTTCGCATCGCATGGCAGCATTCACGCACGCTGCCGATGCTTCGCTTCGTGTTGCTCAAGCTGCTCATTGTCCGCTTCTTCTTGCTACGAATTTGCGAATGCTCGATTTGCAGTCTTCAATAGCAGTTCGGCCGTCATGACGACGAGCTTTTGACAAAACCTGAGCGACAATCGAAGCAGCGAGCGCACACTGGCCTCTCGCAAAGCCCCAGCCCGGCCTGGCTAAAAGCCAGCGAGCGATTCAGGGGGATGATGTGATTAGATACGACGGGACCTGCTCGGCTCTCTAGCGGTACTTCAGGGACAGAAGTGGCCTGGCTCGCTCTGCTGGTGGGAATAAAGGAGATCAAGCCGGCGGTTTTAGATAGTCTGATTGGCTGCAAAATTTTTAGCGCGGCGACTAGCTTCAGCCGGAGCCTGCCACAGGCGCCGCCACGGGCTGTGCGGTTGCCTGGGGTCTTCTGTTTGCCCCTGTGAGGGCTGCGATTATAAGAAGCCGGCCTCCCCCTCCGCCCCTTCCTAACTCGACTGGTCGTTCTGCCTGGAAGCCACGACCAGCCTTACGTACTGTGACCCCCAACAGACGTTCGGCCTAACAGTTTTTCCTCTTCCCTCCACTGACCGCAATTCCCCACTTCTCAAACCGTTTCGTCTCCACCTTTTTTCCTTTCTCTACGTCGACAACGCCTCCTACCTACCACTTGGGCATCACAGTTTTCGTGTGCAGAAGTGCAGGCATCGCAGATCTCCATTCTGACGGTGTGCCATCGCTCCTTTTAGAGAAGTGCCGACCTTCCAGTATCGCGCGACCGGGTCGAGAGAACTGAGAAACGTTCACTCCCATTTCGTCGCACTCATTACCGCAATCGATTCCGTTACTATCGACGCAGGGCACTAACGAAAAGAAAATATTCGTTGCCGTCACGGTCGGGTCGTTGCGCTGCGTAGTCAACTGCCAAAAATAAAAAAAGAAGTTTGAAGTGAAGAAGCGAGAGAGACGCCTTGGTTGTGTCTGGTTGGAATCTCCGAGCGAGCGCGAAAGAATATTGCGACCTTCGAGCATTCGACCGAAACAACCTTCGTCCCTCGCCATACTCCCATATTGAGCATCGCGTCGTTGCCATCCGTCGCCGCTCACGAATCCCATATCCACACGCTGCAGCAGCGATTTGTAGGGGAGACATTCACTTGTTCATCTCCCACGATTTGGTAGGTAGTTTGTCTCCTACGTTTGACTTGAGAGTCAACGCCTCCCTCCATTCACCGTATCGCACATCAGCCACCAGTACCTGTCGTCATCACCGCCACATTGCTTATGTGGTGAGATCTCCCTGCCTCATGACCGCAGTGTTCTTTGCACTTCACTCTCAACTCGAGTCGAGTTTATTGGGTTTGGCAAAATGCATTCTCACAATTCTCTTCCATTCACGCATCTATTCAACGCTAGCGCTGAGCTCTGTGGATCACAATGCGCTTCTCTATCAAGACAAAGGCTAACCTCAACCTTTTTCAGATCTGCTCGGCATATCTAGCAGATAGCTGGATTGCGTCTTGATCTCCCGATCCCAATCATGGAAGGCATTCAAACGCATCCCTCGAACGCCGCTCAGGCTAAGGCGTTCACGGCGCCAGGCTCTTTGTCGTTCCCTGGAGGGAACCACGAACTGACGCCGCCGGGTGGTAATGGCGATAATGCCCAGAAGCCCGCCCCCAATGGTCAGCAGCAGCCGGCCAACGGAAACGGGGTGACTCCCGCTACTCCCGCGGCAACGCCTGCTGCCAACCAAGGCCCCAGTGGCATCACACCAACCTTGCAGTATGTATATCCTCCTGAGTGATTTTGACTTGCTCGGCGAGGCTTATCCCGCAATTAAAGGAACATCGTGGCCACGGTCAATCTCGATTGCCGTCTGGACCTCAAGACGATTGCCCTGCACGCAAGGAACGCAGAGTATAACCCAAAGGTACTGCACCTTCGCCTCTTCTGTACACAATAACCGTGCTAACCAAATCAGCGTTTTGCTGCCGTTATTATGCGTATTCGTGAGCCCAAGACGACAGCACTTATCTTTGCCTCTGGCAAGATGGTCGTCACTGGTGCCAAGTCTGAAGACGACTCGAAGTTGGCATCTCGCAAGTATGCCCGTATCATTCAGAAGCTCGGCTTCAACGCGAAGTTCACCGACTTCAAGATTCAGAACATTGTTGGATCTTGCGATATCAAGTTCCCCATTCGTCTCGAAGGTCTGGCCTCGCGCCATCACAATTTCAGTTCTTACGAACCTGAGTTGTTCCCTGGTCTCATCTACCGCATGATCAAACCGAAGATTGTCCTGTTGATCTTCGTCAGCGGCAAGATCGTCTTGACCGGTGCCAAGGTCCGCGAGGAAATTTACCAAGCCTTCGAGATGATCTATCCTGTGCTTCAAGGTATGTTCATCGTCACTTCACAATCACTTAGTGCACTCGCTAATATCTTGCAGACTTCCGTAAAGTCTAAGCTGCGCATTGATCACTGCATGCTGGTTAACCCCACGCATCTTATTTCTACGTGTATGAGTAGATCGTATCACGATACCACGATTGCTTTTCTGCTTTGACGACTAAGGCCTGCACTCAACCTCATTTATGAGAGCGATCTGCAGATCTTCAGTCTGTACCATTTGATTTTTTTGCATTGCATCGGCGTTGGTAAGGAGGGCACGAAAGGGAGTCGTTTTTCTTTTTGATGGACTTGGCAAAAAAAAACAAGACTAGTTCTCCCACGACACTACATAGATTGCTGGGGGGTTCGACCACGGCGGGCGCGACGCCCTCGCCTGGCAACCCAATTAATGCTTTTTGAAAGGGAGTGTGCTTTGGTGAGCAGGATGAACCGACAGGCTGGAGGAGAAGCATGCTCTTAGAAGTTGCGCCACCAAAATGGAGCAGGCCCGTCAACGGACTGCAGAAACGGACGGAATCCATATAGTCTAAGTCTCGCGAGTGGCAGCATATATCTCTCCACTTGGCAAAGCCTTCATCTTAGACCTAATGCAACGTTCAACCTACTCTACATGTCCTTGAATGTGAATACTAGTAGGTCTGCAAATTTTTGTGTTAAAAAGGTTGGAACTTTGCCTTTCGATCTTGATTTTTTACTGTGCACGGCTGGTGAGGCGCCTGCTGGAACCTCCCAAGGCTCAGGAAACACCTCCCAATTAGGTTTGCTATGGAAGTAGACAAGGGGCTAGCGAATCAAAGATCTTGCAGGTAAAAAAAAAACAACCTTAAATCTCTGACCCTGTAGTGTTAAATCAAAACACTAGAACAATGTGGCCCTTATGCTTAGTAGAACTCAATATCCAATTTTAAACGTGCAGTAGCCTATGACACTCAAGCAAATGGTCTATTTGGTGAATCTGTGGGATGTCAGCTTGTCCGGAATCGCCTACCTAATCTGGTGGAAAATTCGATGTTAGTGATTCTCCGACTATCGGCCGAGTGGCTTTAACCTAACGGGAGCGGTGTCTCGCCCACAAAGCACACAGATTCCACCACCTCTGTCCAACTCGTTAATCAGTCTAAGCCTTGGAAGACTGCTCTGTGGATTCTCGGATATCCATTCGGGCAAGTGAATTCGTGAATTGGGTTGCCGAAGTGGGCAGGCAGGCAGGCCAGCGAACCACGCCATCCAGGGACGCTGACAACAATGGACCAGACGCCTGGATCTATCCTTATCATCGGCTCTGGTCTCTTTGGCCTGAGCACTGCCTGGGCGTTGACCAAGCGGAGTCAATATGACAACACTACAATTACTATTGTAGACAACGCTCGTGGTCAATTCCCACCTGATGATTCTGCCAGTGTAGATTCATCGCGCATCATTCGCGCGGACTATGCGGATCCGGATTACTCTGCCTTGGGTGCTGTGTGTCAGGAGGCATGGCGGAAGCAAAAGGATCATGAGCTCGGTGGTCAAGGGCGGTACTCTGAGTCTGGCTTCTTGGTGATGGCGAGTGAATCGGAGCCGAGAGTCGGAAAGAAGACGGGCATGGAGTACGTCAGAAAAAGTTGGGAGAATGTCGACGGACTTGCGAAGAAACTGGGTGTTCCTGAGAAGGTGACTGTCTTTGAGGGGCGAAAGGCATTGCAGAACTTAATTGGAACCAAAGGAAACCCCGGGGACTGGGGATATCTGAACAAGATGTCAGGCTGGGCTGACAATGGTGCCGCGATGAAGTGGCTGTATGAGCAGGTTGAAAAGACAGGAAGGATCAACTTTGTTGACGCCGACGTCAAAGAGCTGGTCACCGAGGGCAAGAGGGTCATCGGTGCACGATGCAAGGATGGCAAGACATTGAAAGCGGATGTTGTCTTCCTGGCGGCCGGGGCTTGGACTGGTGCCCTCATCGACATCCGGGGCCGATGCGAGGCGACTGGCCACGCACTCGGTTACATCGAGATTACCCAAGAAGAACAGGAGCTTCTGGAGAAATGCGAGGTCTTCATCAACTTCACCAACGGACTATTCACCGTGCCGCCGCGAGACCGGATTCTCAAGGTAGCCCGCCACGCATTCGGCTACCTCAACCCGCAGACCATCACAAACGCGCTGCCCCCGTCCCACTTGGACGAGCGCAAGCCTTTCGTCGCCTCAATACCCTGGACCAAGAGGAATGAGGGCATCGAAGCCTTCGGGGCAGACGCCGACAAGGAGCTGCGCTGGGCTCTCAAGAACATGCTGCCTATTCAGGGACTGGAGAACCGACCATGGAAGAAGACGCGGCTCTGCTGGTACTCAGACACACGAGATGCAAACTGGCTGGTAGATTGGCATCCAGGCTGGGAAGGGCTATTTGTAGCCACAGGCGATAGCGGCCATGGGTTCAAATTCCTGCCCGTTATCGGAGACAAGCTAGCCGATGTCATGGAAGGCCACGGCGGCAGTTTAGGTGAGAAGTGGACATGGAAACATATCGAGGACGATGGTGCTGGAAAAGAAACAAACGGCGTTTATAAAGGCTTGATCACTGATGATGGGAGTAGAGGAGGGTTGCCTGGTCTGACTCTGAAGGAGGTATTTAAGGATGGTGGACAAATTAGACCTAAGCTATAATAGAAATAGACATGTATCTGCTTTTATTTCCCTCATATTTGCATCCTACGAATGCCCGCATCAGGTAGCATTGACACGGGCGTCTATTGTGCGTTAGTACCTGTAGTTGCGTCCGAGCTTATAGTAGTAGTACTGTAGTAGATGCATATAGTGGGGCGTAGCTTTTAACGAGATCGACTGCTACCCAAGCTTTCTATCTAACAGCAGCTCATCAACAGTCCGACTTGACCTCAAGCGCCTACAGCAACTAACCCTAGACAAGCGACAAACATGACACGCCCGTGAATCGAAGCGCCCCCCCGTGTCCAAAATGTCCTCCGGAAAGGACCTGTCAGAATTCCCTGACGTCCACGCCAAACTACAGAAACCTACCAAGCAGTCCGCCTTCGAGAAGCAAAAAGCCGAAGCCGAAGCGAAGCGCCAGCGCGAGGAAGCCGAAACCGCCGCTGTCTACAAAGATTTCCTGAAAAGTTTCAATCGCGACGACGATGACGACAACGACGACGGTGGGAACTTCGGCCCTAGCCGCACCTACGGAGGACACAACGCGCCGCCCTCGCGCCCTGGCTTCGGTGGTTCTGCACCTGGACCAGGCGCATCAAAACGGCACTTTGGAACTTCTGGGTTGAAGAGCGGACCGGGAAGCTTGGGGCCGCCTCCGACGTCGTTTGGGAAGAAGCGCTCGTTCCAGGATTTCTCGCGGGGAGGTAACGGACAGCAGCATGATGATCGCGACGGCGTGTCATCATCGGTGCCCAAGGCGTTCAATAGCAGTGATGATGAGGAAATGGGTAACGCGGTAGATCGAGCCGAGGAGAAGGCTATAGCCAGGCCTACGTTGCGACTCACAAATCTGCCGCCTGGGACGTCGCCTTCCGTGGTTAAGGCTCTGATACCAGATAATCTGACGGTGGAGAACGTCAAGATCCAGCCATCGGCGAACCCTGGCAGCTCGGAGAGGAAGTCTGCGGTGGCTATCGTCACATTGTCGCAGGAAACACCAGGAAATGAGATTGAGAGCACTGTGAGCTCTCTCCAGAACAGATACCTTGGTTACGGGTACTACCTGTCCCTTCATCGCCATCTATCCTCTGCTGTCGCCGGCTCTTCAGCGCTCGGTGGTCACGCTGCAGCGAATTCGGATACCCGGCCATTTGGCGCCAAACCAGTAGAACAGCCGTCAGAATCTAATGACCGACGCGGACAGCCCGGCTTTCATCGAGGATTTGCGCCCCCTACGAGCTACAATCAACCCGGTGGAAATGTTAGCCGCGGTGGGTTACTTCATGTGCCAGTGAAGCCGCCGAACGATGTCAGAATCTTGCAAATCATCAATATGGTGATTGAAGGCGTATTGGAGCATGGGCCGGAGTACGAAGCATTATTAATGTCCCGGCCGGAGGTACAGCGGGAGGAGAAGTGGGCGTGGATATGGGATGCCAGAAGTGAAGGTGGCATATGGTATCGCTGGAGGCTTTGGGAGGTTGTCACGGGCGCCGAGAATGGGCGAATTAAGGGGAAATATCTGCCACTTTTCGAGGGGAGCCACGCCTGGAAGACACCCGACAAGCGTCTCCCTTATGAGTATACGACGCAGCTGGACGAATTCGCCTCGGATTCAGACTATAACTCATCGGATGACGAAGATTTCGACGGCGAAGCAAACCGCGAAGGTCAAGGAAACGACGACGAGAAGACATTCCTCAATCCATTGGAGAAGGCTAAGCTTACACATCTCCTGGCTCGTTTACCGACTACGTTATCTAGGGTTCGCAAAGGGGATATTGCAAGAGTCACAACTTTTGCCATTATGCACGCAAGTCGAGGAGTGGAAGAGGTAGTCGATATTATCGTTTCGAATGTCGAGAAGCCCTTTGCGCTTACAACCGCCAATCCGGAATGGAAACAGCAGATCAAAGAGCAAGCCGCTGCCGAAGCAGGCGGGGGAGAAGGGCGCGATGACAGCGCTGCCAGCCTTGTCGGCCTCTACGTCGTTAGCGACATCTTATCATCCTCGTCCACGAGTGGAGTGCGACACGCTTGGCGATTTCGGCAGCTTTTCGAAGGGGCATTGCGGGATCGTCATGTTTTCGAGCGACTAGGGATGATGGCCGAGAGGTTGGGCTGGGGTCGAATGCGTGCAGAGAAGTGGAAGCGAAGCGTGCAGCTTATCCTCGATCTTTGGGAGGGCTGGTGCGTCTTTCCTAACGAGAGTCAGGAGTTGTTCGTTCGTACATTCGAGCATCCCCCGTCACTGAAGGTCGAGAGCAAGGCAGAGGAGCTCGAGAAGAAGGGGAGGTGGAAAGCCGTCGACACAGCCCAGGACAGTTCACCAGCGCCTGCGGATGCTGTACTGAAACCTTTGCCTGTCAGCACGACTGGCGATCAGGACGATGTTGAAGGCGAACCTATCGAAGAGGACGACGTGGCCGGTGAACCGATCGAGGAGGAAGATGTCGAGGGCGAGCCAATCAATGAGGATGATATTGAGGGCGAACCAATCCTGGACGAGGACATTGAAGGCGAGCCTATGGAAGAAGATGAATTGGATGGGGAAGGAGCGCCACCAACTGGTCTGGCGTCGGAACAAAATGGAGCTAGGAGCCAGGATCAGGAAGAACAAGCTCGCAGCGGACCGGATCCACCAAAGGGTGGCGCGCGGAAGCCTAGGATGCGCGCCGTGGATATGTTTGCCGACTCAGATGAATCCGACCGAGGCCAGTGATGGGGGGTCTTAGAAGCAATAAGACGGCGCACTATTGCCAGAACTTCAAGGTGTCTGACCTTCTATCTTGGTCCGTCTCCGTTGCTCATTTGCTAGGAAGTGCATGGGGACATGGTTTCTGAAGCGTACGAACAGATGGGTTCCCTCCACCACACTGCATCGTATGGCTGAAAGTCATCACAAGGCTACCTACCTGAGCACATTAACAGCTCGAACGTGAGGGGCTAGCTTTTGCACAAGTCTGCTCCCAGGACAGGGGTCTTCCTCTATGGCCCATATTTGCTCGTCCGAATACGAGTACTTGTACAGCCTTGGGAGCTGTCATGGAAGCCAAAAAAAGAAAAGAAGATATTAGACGCTATGTGTAGTCAAGTCAGATCAGTTGGGCATCTCTGATAGAAAGCTCACGGCAACCCCGCCCAACAGGTGTGATTAGCTATCAGCGGTAGCTAAGTGGACTACTGAGATGCTTAGCATCGGGCATCATGTTGTGTAATCTCACTTGATGGACTTGGAAGTGCGCTTAGTCCGGGCTTGTTCGCCGCACATTGAAGGAACCGGGAAGGGTGGAGGTTATGGTTGTGGTTGTGGCATAGACCGGGAGTGGATCGACCAATAGAAACTTGCTCACTCTCTTTTGGGCCCAAGGTTGGTTCAAGTTCAAGGGGAGAGCTGTCGGTCATGGCGCCCACCACTTCTAGAACTACATGTACAAAGTACTACTGGTATTACTACCAGAACTACTCGTGCTAGGGAGCTTCCGATTATAGACGCTGCTTATCAATAAGAATTAAGAGGGAAACCTCGACCTCGATGTTTGCCTTATAAACAGATGCTTCTGTCGACGAGGTTCTGTAGATGGCCGTTCTACCGGTCGTCCGAACGAGATAGTCTCCGACGCATTGTATCTTGGTAGCCTACCTTAGTTAGTGGGCCACTTATAAGCAGAACACTGGCAAATACGGTCCTGTGCAAGATGGCACTTGGCACACTCGAGTTTTGTCTTGCGCTATGCATGCATGTGCGATCAGCACCTACACAGTTGCTACACGTGCTTAGCAATTGATGAAGATTGTCTATTTTGTTAGGATAAGCTACACTGTGTATCGCCGCCAGCTCGCTCCAAGCGGGATGCGGCGGTTGAAGGCGTGACTCGAGTTCCGGAGTTGAGGACTTAGCTTGGTTTCGTCTGGAATAAGATTGTATCAGATCTAGGTGGCTCTTCCTGCGTACATCTGTTAGTGCAGAATCTGCTCGTTAACCCCACCATGTACCCTTGTAGCCTCAGCGGTACACGTGGGGCATCTGCACTGCACTGCACTGCAGTCACGCCAGTGCTCTTTGCCTCCCGGCGGTTGCGTTGCAGCAACAATGGAAGTTGAAAGAATGAGCGCTGAGGTTAGTGAAGTTTCGGCTCTGTTGCTCACTTTGAACTCCATCCGTCCATCCATCCATCCATCCATCCATCCTACTCACATTCTTCCTTTGCTCTGCCTCTTACCTAAAGGCAAAGACTTCCGCCGTCTCCTTCTCCTTTCCATCTGCCATCATTGGATTCGTAGATGCCGAGCGCACGGTCGCTTTGCTTTGCTTTTCTTTCGATGATACCGGAAACCGGCAACTCACGGATTCGCGGGTTTCTTTCGCAGTATTCACCTTATACTCATAACGAGGGCACTCAACATTGCTCACTAAACCCAGAGTGAGAATTTTCCATCTTATCCTCCGCCTCGATGTCCGACGATTTCATGCGCCGCAGAGAGTTCTCCGTTTAGACCGCTCGCAAGGTCTGCTAGCGACCTTTCGCGGAAGAGACATTAGCGACGGTTAAGACGTTGGGTGTGCTACCATTAGGAAGTAGTACTTTTGTCTTATCGATCCCGAATAACGAACGCCGCGCGCCACTAATCCACGATGCCTCTTATCAACGGTCAAAAGATGGCTTGGTACGTTAGATTTCCTCAGTCAACTCAACTTTGAGCCCCTAACACTATGGTTTTCGTTGTCCTCTTTCAATTTTCTAAAACTAACTCAAAGCTGTGCCTTTTTAGCGAGCCTTGCATCCGGGGCCATCGTTCTACCAAATGCACTCACGCCAATGAGCGCTTAATGGTGCCCGTTCGGAAACCGGGGCGGCCACTGAGCTCATGCCCTCACCCGGCATCCAGGCCTTGTACATGCGGAGCTGTTACGGCTGCCATTCCCCGGAAGCAGAAATGTGGCTGCGGGCCGCCTGGAACTTCAGAAACAACCGCAAAGCCAGAGGCGGAAGACGAGTCCGATACTGCGACCACTTCACCTGGTGAATCGAAATCTGGAAGCGCTACTTTTCGAGTTCAGAAGCCAGCGTCGAGGAGACCGTCCATTCGGAAACCGTCTACGGATCCAGCGGCCTTGGAGAAAATGGACCCGGCACAGCTAAACATCATGCCTGCTTATAACGGATCGAACCCGGCTTCAAATGGAAACGATAAGAGTCCTGCGGAAACCATGAACGGGATGTCCTCGTACGGTGGGATGGGGATGGCCGGAGCAGAGAACACATATGGGGCTCATCCAATGATGTACCCTATGTTTCCTCAACCTATGCCATCACCTATGATACATTCTGCCCCGATGACACCTAGTTCGAACGGTCATTACTCAACACCATCAAATGAATATAAAGCTTCCAGTGTTACGCCAGGTCAAAAGAGCTGTTGTGGCGGCGGTAAAGCTGCCAGTGAAGAGGACGACAAGTCTCCTACTGCATCAACAGCAGCATCCGGTGCTAACAACAATGCTGAAAAGAACACCAAGGGTTGTTGTTCATCCAAGAAGAATGGGAGCAGCAACACAACGACACCACTGCCGAATGGAACAACGCCGATGCAAACAACACACCAACATCACCCCGCCATGATGATGCCTCCTTTCCAAATGCCGATACCGATGCCGAATGGAATGTACTCCTTCTACCCACATCCTACCGTCTTTACGTATCCCCCTCAGTACGGGACCTTTATGCAGCCGCTACAGCCAGATCAATGGAGGCAAATGATGGCAGCGTTTAGCTTCGGTCAGGCGGCACCACAACAACCAACCTTTGATATGAGCGGAGTTGCTCCAACCCCAGTCCCTTACTCTACGACCCCCGAGATGCAGAACAAGAACTCTGGAACTTCACACCACTGCGATTGCGGCGACTCGTGTAACTGCGTCGGATGCGCGGCGCATCCGTACAACGAGGCGACCAGGGACTATGTGCTATCGGCCTGGAACAGCATGGCGGAGGAACAGACCAACGGAAACAGACACTCCACTAATGGGCATCACCAAGAGACGTCTGCTAGTCATACGCCCAGCGAGACTCCCGCTGCAACAACGGCGCCTGGCGGAGGCACTGGGGCTGGTAGTGAACCTCACACGCCGTCGGATGCGACATCTGCCTTGGGAGAAGAGCAGACACTGTCAGCCAATGACTTCTTCTTTGTCAGCTACCCCTTTAACTCGTGCGCTGGGGATACGGCTAGTTGTCCATGCGGAGACGCTTGCGAGTGCATCGGTTGTGTGATTCATAACAACCCGGGCCCGGAGGAGGTGTCACAGACATCCTAATTCCAGATCAAGAGAAGGAAGAGATGCCGGTTAGGATCCGTATCTACCAGCTATGGGGGGTCGTTGTTTTGCGATGTAGAAGCGGCGCGGTTTTGATTTTGCTTGGCTTTAACTTGTGATACCCCTGGGAAAATAGTGCGATCAAAACATCTGTAGATATTCTAAAGACACGATCACTCAGCTCCACAGATTGACTTTACCGCAAGCCATTCATGTAGTAGACTCCAGACTTGTGAAAATGTCCCGGGTTGCAAATCGGTTCAAGAGATTCCTTGGTGGTGGATTGAAGTCGCTAAACCCACACAGTATTGTTGAATCAGTGATATACACTGTGCTTTTAGTCCCACCGCAAAGAAGGTTTCCAAGGAGCATTCTCATAGACCAAACATCATTATCACTAGATCTGCACAGGACAACCTCACATCATGGGGCGCGATGACGATTTAGCGAGTCGGTATCGCTCAAGAGATGATTATTCCACGCGTAAGCGGGATAGTCCCTCAGCACGCGACCTGGACAGCAGACACGCTCACAAACGCCGGCGGACATCTCACTCACCCGCCAACAGAGATGCGCCAAGCGCAAAAGGAGACACGGCGACGGACCGCCACTCATCCCGAAGACATCGCCATCATGAGGCTTCCTCGCATAAGCGCACACACGAAGACAAAGGGAAGAGCTCAGGCTTAGCTGTAGAGCTACCCTTCTCGGCTCGGTCGCTCTCTAAAGCCGACCTGCCAACTTTCAGGCCACTCTTTGCGTATTTCCTGGATGTGCAAAAACAGATACTCATGGAGGATCTTGATGAACGGGAGGTGAAGGGTCGGTGGAAGAGTTTCGTGGGCAAGTGGAATCGGGGGGAGCTGGCGGAGGGCTGGTATGATCCGGATATGTTTTCGCGTGTCGCCGAGAGTGTGCCCGCGCCTGTGCCTAGGCCTTCAAGGGCGAGTCCGAGCCCCGCTGCACGCGCTGAGGCAGATTATGAGGAACGAGCTAGAAGAAGCGGAGAAGAGGATGATGATGACGACTATGGTCCTGTTCTTCCAGGCTCAGCTCAACATGCCCGCCAGGCAGGACCCGGCATTCCCTCGATTCAGGACCTCTCGGTGCGCAAGGAGATGCTCGAAGAAGACCGAGAGAAAGCCCGAAACGAACTGCGCGCAGCGCGCAAGTCGGACCGTACCCTGCAAAAAGAGCGGCTGGACGAGATGTTCCCTCGAGCAGACGCAGGAACGCGGGAGCGACAGCTAGAGAAGCGGCAGATGGTGAACGAGAAGATGCGTGAGTTCCGGGACAAGAGCCCTGGTATGGATGGTGGCAACGAGCGTGATCTTATTGGAGGGGGAGATGAGCTGGAGGAGTTCAAGAGGGAGAAGGAGAAGCAGCAGAGGAAGAAGTCGGAGAGGGAGATTAGGCGGGAAGAGATGGAGAGGGCGAGGAGTGAGGAGATGGAGGAGAAGAGAAGGGCTTGGGCGGAGAGGGAGGAGGGGACGGTGAGTATGTTGAGGGAGCTTGCGAAGCAGCGGTTTGGATGATAGGTCAGCGACGGACATCAACCAATTCATCATATAGCGGCCTTATATGAACATTTATTTGAGATGCTTCCATGGTTGCGATGATCGATATCATTTGGGCCACGATTTGGTGGTGTTCTGCTCCGCACTGTGGAGAGCGGGTCTGCGACTTCAACTGTAGACGAATTAACCATATGCACCTAAACGCAAAATCCTGTTCTTTTAAAATTTACATTCGAAGTTGCCTTCACAATTCACGGCTCTAGTCAGCAACATAATACGTGGTCACGCTTGTAAAGCTCTTCAACGTCTTTTTAAGATCCTCTGGAACCCTCAACTCCGACAGTGACCTTGCAGAATCTTTCCTCTGCCCCTCTCTGACAACTGAGAGTTTAGCAGATATCCCAGCTCAAGCACAGCGCGCAGACCCCTTTCCTAGACAATTTCCTCAACACCTCTTCTTTATTATAGGCCTTGCAATGTCTGAAGATGACGACTACGATATGGGCGGCATGATGGACGACCCTGAGGACTTCTTGCCACCCACACCACCGCCCACAACACAGACGTACATCATGCAGAGCGGCAAGGAACTCACGCTGCATCTTGTCGGCGCCAGCCCAACCGAAGCACATGTCCTCTGGAATGGCGCCAAGTTTATCTCAGATTATTTTGAGGACGATCCTAATCGTGTTAAGGGCCGGACGGTCCTGGAGCTAGGCGCTGCCTCGGGCCTGCCGTCACTTGTGGCTGGCATCCTGGGCGCTAGCAAGATTGTCATGACAGACTACCCTGACCTGGATTTAATCATCAACATGCAGAAAAACATAGACGAGTGCGATGAGACGGTAGAGCCAAAGGGGCACATTGCGGAGATCATTGATGCTGAGGGCTTCGTCTGGGGGGCTGACCCTGCGCCGTTACTGGCACGCCTCCAGCAACCAGGAGGCCAAACCAACAACGACGGAAATTCAGGGGAGAAACCAGCCAAGTTTGACGTTCTTATCCTCGCGGACCTGCTATTCCGCCACAAGGAGCACCCAGATCTGGTCAAGACGATCCGGGAGACGATGCGTAGGGCCGCAGATAGCGTGGCATACGTATTCTTCACTTCATACCGGCCCTGGAAGAGGGAGCTGGATCTCAAATTCTTTGATGTTGCGCGTGAAGCTGGGTTTGAGGTAGAGCAGGTGGCAGAGAAGAAATTGGATAAGCCGCTGTTTGAGAACGACCCGGGGGATCTGGATGTGCAGAAGACAGTGAGCGGGTTTACGGTGAAGTGGCCAGCGTCGGCTTTGCAAGGGGTCTAGGAAGGATATATAAAATTTTGTCTCTAGAGATGTCTTCATTTATTTTGTGAATGTGTGTACTTGTTTTCACTGTCTAGCTGACTAGCTGACTAGCTGAGCATGTGATGTCTTTTGGAAAGAAGGGTTTAAATATGAGGTCGTAGGAGATATTGTAACTTCAGCTATAAGATTTATTTCGTCAGTTGCGATACCTCTCCTTAACATAAGACACTCAAGAAAAATTTATCAAACCGGATTTGTTCTTAGACAAATTGTTGAGACGCGGCATTTGAGGGCTGTGCTTACACTCGGCCCGTCTCTCATGAAATACGACTATAAGAATCTGTTCCCCGCCATGAATCCCCTCTCCTCCAACCATCTCATAAACCTCCCAAAAGAAAACCCAACCCTCCAGAAACAATGCCTGCACAAAAAGCCACACCCCATCTGGACAAGTTAAATGAAGACGGCTTCGTGGTCGTCAAGTCCATTCTAACCCCCTCCCAACTCTCATCCCTCCGCGATGCCGCCACCGAAGCCACAGCCCTCGCCCGCAACGGCCGCTGGCCCCACATCCGCACCGTCGGCAAGCAGTTCCCGCCGTGGGATTCCACCACCGACAAGGGAATATGGGGCGTCCAGCATCTCATGAACCCAGACCTACCGGGTCATGCCGTCTTCACGGAGTGCTACTTCTCCGAGGCGATCCTGGCCATCGTTCGCGAGTTGCTGCAGTGTGAAGACGATGTGTTGGTGATGGAGCTGTTCAATATGCTTGTGAGGCCCGAGTCCGATTTTGAGCTCCGCTGGCATCGGGATGATATCCCCGCGGATGCTTCGGCTGAGGAGGAGATGAACCGACTGGGAAGACCGGCGTTCCACGCTCAGTATAATCTGTCCTTGTTCGAGGATGACTCCCTCGTGTTGGTGCCGGGCTCTCACAAGCGGGCAAGAACAGATACCGAGCGCGCAGCTGATCCATTCGAAGCGACACTGCCAGACCAGCTGGTGGTCAAGTTGGAGCCGGGGGATATTGCTTTCTACAACAATAACATTCTACACAGAGGAGTCTACGACTCGAACAAAGAGCGTATGACGCTACATGGCTCAGTGGGACATACAGGAGGAAGCAAGCTGCGAGCGCGAAACGTGCTTCAGCATGGGATTGGGGCGTGGGTGGATAAGTGCGACTTTGGACGGTTGGGAGATGGGGAGAGGAAGAGGGCGGAAGAAATGAGGGAGAGGCTTGTGAAGCTGGGGAGTGAAAGCGGTGATGTTGGCTATTCCCTTCAGGGATAATGGCAAGAGTTGATGAGTCTGAGAAACAGCTTCCTTGATTTAGGTCTCAATATCTCGAAACGATGTAATGATTGGTGTCCTTGAAAGGGGGCAGCAATTGAATGAGCTTAAAGAAAATGTTATAGCCTGGAATGTATGATAATTGCCCAGCTATTTGAGCTTGTCTCCTGAAGTATCGCACAGTAATGGCATCCGTTGACTAGGCAGATAGTTCCATCCTGTGTTAGTCGTATTAGCTCTTTACTTTAGTTACCATGCTCTCATACACTCTTCGATATGTGTTAATGTGGAAAGCCTGACCGAAGGCGCGAGAGGCTGTATCCAATGTGACACTGACTACACGATGCTACGAGCGACAGAGGAGAGCAAGTCTCAGCAAATAGATGCACAATGCGGAGAATTACTCTGCCATCTGTCGATTGCTCATACGAGCGGTTGAGCACTAGCGAAAGCCACTGATGGCTAAGGTTGCATTTTGAAATGCATGATGTGACATGAGTATTACTGTAGTATTCTCATGTGTTCTGTCAAGTCTGCAGCACTCACGTTGCACGTTCCAATGGGAACAAACCCGCAGCCGATGAGGTAGCGGTGGGTAAAGGACTTACGAGGTGTTACTCATCATTTCGAACCTGTAGATGCGGGGGTGTTTGGAGGGACCGACCGCGGGCTGGAGAATGTTGGAGAGCGGTACCGGAAGCAGCGTGCCGGGGCCCTGGAGAAGGTTGCTTGGGGGAATCTCCCCGCCGAAGACTCCCTGTAAGGTAACAAGTTGCTGGGGGCTCCAACTTGAAGTCAGTGAGCCCAGATTCGGTGCTGGGCCCCTTTGGGGAGGTTGGGGTTTTAGCTTTTGTAGCGTCGGTTTAGGCCCTCATGCAATTGCCGCACATGTGAGGCCTTTCTCCATGGCTCCATGCATTGATTGTGTCGCGTTTTGTAAACACTGCGTGCTCGTGTTCTTCTCGACCGACTGCGCGGATGTGAGTTGCGGGATATGCTGCCCTTCCCTGCCGCTCCTATTGGCTCTGGCTCAATTGCAAGCCCTGGTCCTGTGCTTCTGCCCTCTCCAACGCTGATTTCATCTGATCCAATCTTGGGGCGAGGCGCTGCTCCATTGGAGACGGGGCGATTGGGGGATCTATTTAGGCGAGTATTGACCCGGCAGCAAGGGACCACGATTCCAGTATTTGCCCTCATATGGATAGGGAGTCGGCTTTTTATAGAGTCGGAGTGGCCATGTACACATTTTGAACACGGAGGTCTGACCTGACAGGATAGGACGTTCTAGATAGATTCGATGGGTTGCCTGGATTTGCACATGTTCGATGCTGGCGACGGAGGAGACGGAATGTTCCTTGCGAATGCTTAGTGACTTGACTCATATTGATGCTGTCGCGTATGCGTATCCGCGCCCGTGTCTATGCGGTGTGCCTGCTGTGGCTTGCTCTCATCTCTTGGTGGTTAGCTAATTACCTCCAAGTCGTAAGTCCCGAGTTCTTAATTCTCACGGCGTCATGGCGTGCAACACACGCACACAGATAGGATAGAACAGGACAGGCACACGCACCACCTGGAACTCCAATGCGGAGTTGACCCCAGATTAGTGGTGGGCTGCCCCATGGGGGGAATCCGCCGCGCAGCAAGCAACCCCTCCCCACATCACTTCTGCCTCACCCTCTTTCTCCTTCCTCGCGGTCGCTGTTCTAGCACCTGTTTGCCGCCAGTCTCATGCCCATTTGCCTTGCCCATTTGTCTGTGCCCCGGTCTCTATGCAGTACATCGGACGGCCTGCATTGTGCATCGCATCGCAAGGCCCTTCCAACTGCGGTACTTTGGCGCTCCTCTTTTCGGCCGCTCTGTCCGTCTGAGCTGGATCGCAAGCGTTTGGCCGAGTAAATAGCTGACCCAGGTCGACGCTTGCCCTGCCAGTCTACACCCCATTGACCCTTTTGGCGTATTCTGCTTGCCTTGGCAGCTTCCTTGCAACCGCAGCAGCGACAACGACAGTCCACTGTCACTGGTCAATGAGAAAAGCCCGGCCAAGCCAGGCAAGGCAAGGCGAGACCTGTGATCTGCGTCGACAAGACAACCTCTGTTCCCGAGGCTCAGGCTAGCTCTGGTTCTCTTGTGCCCGCTGTCTGCGAAGGCTTTTTGTCCTTCCCCGCTTTCCGCCCTCCACCTCCGCAACAAACAACAGCCGTTCTGAAACCGACTGCGTGGGAAGCGCATTTACTCGACCGTACTGAAGTGTAGTTGTTGTTGAATTGCCTTGTCCGGACTCTCATCACCAAAAAAGCTTGAGCTGTACGTACCATCCTTCTCGATTGGCCATTTCTTGGCTTTGTCATTTGCACTGCTCGGCACGAATTGTACCTTGTTGTACATGGGTACAGACACCCGATCATCTCTGCCCCCGGATCTGCAGGTTCAATCAGCCTCAGAATCCATTGCATCTACATCCTCATTATGCAAAAGAGGCGTTGGACCCTGAGCACTGCCTTCTTTGTCCCTCTCCCCCATATCCCCGAACCTAAGAATCCTCGGCGGGAGCGGAAGTTTGATATCTTGGCTTCATCTTTCCTCCTGAGGCTCGATTCGTCTCCCGTCTAGCTTCCGCTCTTAGGACAAGTCCACCCAGCTTCTCCGCAGTGGTCATGGTAGCAATCGGAACGACTCCTTCCCCGAGTGCATGCCTCCCCGCTTTCTTTAGCAAAGCCATACCACGCGGCCGAGGGTGTTATCTTGAAAAGCAAGCACCGGACCATTTGCCATTGGCGGCGGGCGAGGAAAGGGCTTGTCCAAGATTGGCCTTTAGTTCGTGTTACCAAGACTGCAGGGCCTGCCGCTTCCGTGATCATATTCATCCTCCCTCCGCACAACAGGACCCAGAAGTCGTCGAACGTTAATCACTATTGACTCGTCTCCAGGGCCGCTATACCCGAGACTCGCTAACATTTTCCCTATAGTGACGCTGGCGTCCGCTGCCGGGCTCGTGGTCGACCATGCTGCCCATCCAGTCCCTCGATGGGCCAGCTGGTCACGCAACCGTGGGCGCAGGCGGCCCTCTTGGTGCTTCTGATACTGGGGAGAACCGGCAGCAAAAGCCCAAGACACTGCCCTGCAAGTACTGCAGCAAGCGTTTCCGGTATGTTGTTGCTGGCACCTCATTTTGTGTCTTAACCATTACCCTGCTCTCCCCTCACAGCCTAAAGTAACCGCTGCCGTTCATTAAGCTAACCGAGTATCGTTGGGCGGATAGGCGAGTTGAGCATGTCCAACGACATGAACGGACTCATACCAAGGAGAAGCCTTTCCAATGCCAGTGGGACCGGTGCGGCAAGACTTTTGGACGACGGTAAGTGTTGTTCCATAAGTATTGTTTCTTGTTCTTTGTTTCCTTTTCCTTCCCTTCCCTTCCTCTTCCTCTTCCCCCAGCATTTGACGGTTTCTCCTTCCTGGATGCAACCTGCCACCACTTGCCGTTCCTTCCCCGTTCCTTCCCCCCTTCCGGAGTTGCACCTTCCCTTCCCCGCCCGGGCTTGAATACTGTTGAGGGCTGTGACTGCCTTCAAATCCAGGTTGAAGTTTCCCGAAATGAATCTCCGCCTCCCTGGCGTTACTATTCCCTACTTCAAACCCACTATCGAGGTTTTACAAGCTCCGATATAATCTTTTACGGAAGCCCTTCACGGGATAAATTCATCACTACTAGTCCTTGGGAGTAGTTGTGGTAGCACACGCGGTAGACTATCCCTGTCGCTCGCTTCACTCTCAATCATTACAACCACGGTTGGACTTTCTTTCGGCGCGAGCCTGGCCTTGCAATCCAATATTGCAACAGGCCCTACGCTATCTCCCTCTTTCTATTCCTCATCGGCTGTTTTTTTGCTTGTGCACATGTCACTCGTTCATATTCGACGCTGGCAATATAGACTTACATGGACATTAGGGATCTGCTTGTGAGGCACGAGAAGCTGGTTCACCTCAATGAGAATAGCAAGGATAATGGCCGGCCAAGGAAGCTCTCCTCTAGTACCGGCCACCAACCGTCGCTGTCAGATAGCCATGTCAGTCCAGGCGCCGGTATTCATCGGCCACTGGCACAGCAGCCTCAAGCTTCTATGTCTCATTCTCATTCCCACTCTCATTCCCATTCGGTACCTCAGCACCAACAGTCGCCGCCTCAGCATTCACCACAGCAACATCATCGCCAGCCTGCGCAGCCCCAGACTTCATTTCACGCGAATCAGCAGCCGAATCTAGGTGCTTCATCCTTCCAGCATGATCCCCGCTCAGCATCTCGAACGGCAGCATGCAATCTAGACCTGCTGTCCGACGCCGCTCTGGCGAGTGAGGTGAACAGTATGCCGCATATGATGGGCGATACAGCACAACAGCACTCGCCGCACCAGCAGCGTAGCAGGGTCAAAGGATTTGGCGGCGACAACATAGTACAGTATCCGGATCGACAGCGGGAGGAACAACAATCGTTATCCTCAGGATTCGCGCCTCAGGCACCTCAAGGTTTTCACGACGACTACAACCTCTTCTTGGACGACTTTGGGCCCACGCCGCATTTCTTACCTCCGCACTTTGAGCCCGACCAGCAGATGAATATGTGGTCCCGCTCACCTGCAAATCGAGGTGCCTCCAAACCCAATTCACAGTACCCCTCTCGCTTCGGATCGCTAGCCCCTGACCACCGAGAACCACATGAACCGGGCTCGCGGAATGACGACGGTTCTAGGGCTCAATCTTTGCGTATCTCTGTCACAGACCACAACGCCATCAAGAACAGATTGGACGAGTTCTCATCGGTACTTCCAAGCGACTTCGTCTTCCCGTCCCGACATACCCTTACGAGGTTTCTTGATGGGTATATTACCGGATTTCATGAACATCTCCCATTCCTACATCTTCCAACTCTCTCGCCAATTGATATAGCCCCTGAACTACTCCTTGCAATTTTGGCAGTGGGTGCCCAGTACAGATTTGAAAGTAATCGTGGATATGCTCTTTGGTTTGCCGCGAAAGCTGTGTCGATGGAGCAAATTCGAAGGAGGCATAGCTCTGAAATGAATGCTCTATTGCCAACGCCAGCGGCATATAGCCCTCACTCAACACGCCCGTCACCAAGCACTACTTATAGACATTCCTTTGCTTCGGCGCAGTCAGAGAGACCCATGACACATGACACTCATCGAGAACCTTAGTAAGGATAAACCCCTTTTCAGCCTCTTTTCTCAGAGTTTCTCAGAGTATGGACTAACGGTCACAGCTCGCCAAATACCCCACAGGCTAGGCTGGAAACCATCCAAGCAGTTCTCTTACTTTTCGCAGTCGGTCTTTGGGGAGCAAAGACAATCCTCCACGAAGCTCTCTCTCTTCAGAGCAACTTGGCCGTCCTGATTCGGGAGGAAGGCTTGACTGTTGAGACCAGCCAGGCTGCCCTGACCGACTGGGAAGCCTGGATTCGACTTGAAGGTGCCACGCGTACGAAGCTTATCGCCTTCTGCTTTTTCAATCTCTGCAGCACCGCCTACAATATGCCTCCGCTTCTCTTGACATCCGAACTCAACCTTTATCTTCCACTGAGGTCAAGACTCTGGCGAGCAGAGACCGCTTGGCAATGGCAAGAACTCCGGCAGTCTACACCCATCGCGGAGATCACCGTTCACGAAGCTTTCTCCCGACTTTTTGGCCGAACGAATCAGGGTGTTCCTTCACAGCTGTCATCACTGGGAAATTATATACTCATTCATGCTTTGCTCCAGCATGTCTATCTGTTGAAACAGACCTCCTTTGCAGCCGGTTCACCTTACGACGTCCATCGTACATTGAAGCCGGAGGATGTAGAAGAGGTGACGCAAGCATTGCGGGTTTGGCAAACCAGCTTTGAGCACCGCCATCAACTGCGAGCGGCTGAATCAGGGCATTTTGGGGGAACCGATTCCATTCCAGGAGGGTCGCTGGCATATAATGCCTCCGCTCTACTTCGACTCGCTTATATCCGTCTATACACTGATTTACCACCTAGTAGGGCACTAGAGACAAGAGACTCAATGCTTGTGGCCTCGTCGCTGAGCGCCTCGCCCTTACTCATGCGCAGCCTGAGGCTGCATAGGGCCGTTTTTCAAGCTGTGCACGCCCTTTCGATGCTAGTCAAGGCTGGTGTGAACTATGTTGCGCGGACCAAATCCTCAGAATGGAGTATACAGCACTCTCGTATGTTGACACGCATTTTTCTGATCGTCTGATGTACAAATGACTAACAGTTTCTCAGTATGTAATTTGGAATGCGCAATCCTGCTGGCAAAATGGCTTCTCACCCTCGGATCCATTGGGCCCTCCGACCCGCCTGCTTCGCCGGAAGAGAAGAACTTGCTCGAAACTGTCCGACGTATGCTAGACGAGACGGAATTTGCTGTGCCAATCGACCCGTCCTTGTCCGGTCCTGGCTCGGGCGGATCCGGTCAGATGGAAATGGCCACAAGCGATAGTGCTAAGCTACGGCAACTGGCTGGTGCTGTGGTAAGGCTGTGGGCGGAGACTTTCAAGGGGGTACATATATTCGACATGGTCAAGGTGATGGGGTCGAGCCTTGATGGATACGCCGATCTGATTGAGAAACCACAGGACAGGACACCAGCGATGGCCAGGATTGCTCCCGACGGGGCGATGGGGTAAAAACTCAACCAGTACATAAATCTGAAAAGATAAGAAAATATGTTGAGAGTTCAAAGACCACGTGAGACCACTGTCGCTCAGCTCAAGACATCAAAACTGAAATTCCAGGAATTATGATCTATTAAACAGCGACAGTCAGCCCATCTAATTTTACATCTTAGCTAAACCAGCTATCAACGTCGGCCGTGCCTTGGTCTAGGTGCGTCACATCCATCCCCATGCTGATCAATTCCTGACCACCGATATCGTCAATCTGAGAGAGTAGTGGGAAGTCAATGCCCGCTCCCCTAAATAGTGTATCAAAGTCGCCACTAGCCATTCGGCGGGATTCCTGGTTTTGGCTTGTTCCCTTCCCTTGAGCAGCAATATATTGATTGGCCACGTCATACATCAGCTTAAAAAGTCGCAGCAGCTTTCCGTACGCTTCAGGGAGGGACTTCGGTGCGAGTTGAAGCGCTTCAATCACCGATGCTAGCTGCTCGAGATGAACGGGATCTGACGTCTCTATAGCTCGACAGAAGAGAACTATGAAAGGTACAAATGGAGATGCCAGAATGGTCCTAAACTAGTTAGCATTGCCTATTATTATTTAGAAATGAATTACGCACCATTGGAGGTACACTTCAACTATGTTATCCTCGACATTCCTCAATGTTTCGATGCAGCGCCGGTGCTCTTCGAGGGCCTCATGCGCCATGGCAACGCATTCCTCGCAGAAAGCGGATCGAGAGTATGCTCCGGCTGGGATGGCTCGATAAATAAGGGTCAGCGTAGATAGATGAGCGACTTTGTCTGCGCGTTCGAATAGCTTATCCATGGCATCTCCGAGTGCCTCGCTGCGTAATCTGTTATATCGTGTCTGGTTTTATTAGCTACCCAACGCACGCAAGAAGGCTCTCATAGGATGGATTTACCTCTAATGGGCATGTAGAGTCGAATATTGTCTGCATATCGATTGCCAGAGCTCTCGCGCGAGCCGTTCGGAGGGCCTCAGGTTGTAGCAAAGCGCTGGGACTGAACAGGTCATCATAGATCTTGCCTTGCAGAAGAGTCCAGTCCATCCACTTTGGAACAGCAGGAAAGACAGGCAAGCCGCCATCGTCACCCTCGTCTAGTTTGCGGACGGTGATTTCGCTATCACGAATCGATGATGGTCGACCTAGGCGAAGTGAGAGACACTTGTCCAGCATGACAATGAACCAGAACAACCTTATACGCCGGCGCTTCTGTACTTCTGTCTCGGCTACTCTTGCTATTTCTTTGTTGAAACCGAGAGTGTAGCAGATTTGGGCTGCCGAGCAAATGTATTTCCATGCTAAAGATGGCTTACACCTCTCGAGGTAGTGCATAGACTGGTATCAGCACTGTTAGCTGGGTTAAAAACCGAAAAAGTAAAGACTGTATTGAGCATACCGCTTCATATAGCGCAAGCGCATAGTCGAAAGTTGACGGGAGGTTGAACGGGAGTTTGCTCAGAATAATGTCGAGGTTCTCTCGGGCGGCAAACGCTTGGGATTTGAGGTGGTTCTTATAATGTTCTTGTGATTCCTCGTTGCTGCACTGGCTCAGAAGTCGATACAAAGCTGCGTTGGTAATGATCATTTCAGCAATAGAGGGTTTGCCTGAGTAAACAGTAAGGAGATACTCGACGACTTGACCGAGTGAGTCAAGCTCCCAAGACCAAAAGAACTGAAGCCGCGGGGATTCTGTTGTGAGGGATTAGTAAGAGGCTTGATAAAATGTTGAGAAGTGCTGATTTTCTTTTACCTCGAAGTTTCTGCAGGCATTCCATAGCCAAGGACATAGGAGGAAGCTTCAAATCGCTGAGTTGAAGCGGCTGAAATAGCTGCGAGTTAAGGTCGGACTGATCAACAGGGCTCTGCTTCTTCTCCGCGACTTCTACCATTTGCCTTAACTGTCCCAAGCTGCTGTTGACCTGAGGCGTAGCATGATCAGAGGCCATCACCCGAGAAGCGTAATCTGTGGCAAAGGCAGCGTGGGCATTTAGGGATAAGTCGCCTTCTGTCTCAGAGCCCGAGTCGTCGTGATACCTGTCTTCGCCCTTGAAGGTCGGCGACGGAGGTGTATGGCGAGTTGATGTTGTCGCGGGTGTATTCTTGAAGCTGCTGCTACTTGTATCGTCGCCGAAGCTATCCACAGCGACGCATATTCGATCAAGTTTCTGGACGATCTCATCAATCTTGGCCTCACTGATGTCGTTAGCGGTTCCGCGCGAAGGGAACAACGCGGTCGGTAGGGGGGAGTTTAAAGTACTCACTAATTGTTGGACACGAGTGCTCTTTGGCGGCGTTGTCGGGCTTTGATGCCGGCTGGGAATGTACACGGAATTTGCTTGACGGTGCATGGCGTGCAAGGGTCACGTCTATCGCACTTAACCTAATCATTCAAAATAGTGAGTATTCGTGCGTACTGCTTGTCATTTCGCGCAGGCTTGGTAGTCTGGTGTGTGAACCTTCTTGTTGCGACATTGTAGACACTAAATAGTAAAGGCAATGAAGTCAGCACTCGCCCTCGCTTGGCCGGAAAGATGCAGGAACATACGGAGAGCCGATGGAAGGCAGTTCGAGCACCGTCATTCTCACCATCCATCGCTGAATCTGGGTCATTCATTGTGTGGTTATACTCATACACTCCGGTGTCTGGGATACGCGCTTTGCCGAAGATTTGGGAAGTCAAAAGAATCTCTAATTCTTATGGCACCGCAGTGCGGCGTGTGTCCAAGAAGAAAGTGTCAAAATGTTGTCCCGCACTTTCGGACGCACCGAGCGACCGGAGCTTTGGATCTTTTATATTTGCCCCACATGAACCGGGACCGGACTGGGTTAAGGGGCGAATCCCGGATTCCGCGGGCTCCAACACGGCGCAACGCGTGTTAAGTATAGGTAAAAAAAAGTCACCGCAGTCTCGCAGCTTCCGGAAGGCCGTACGGCGGCCACTTTCGCCCTTCTGATTGCCGGCATGTTTTGTTTGTGTTATCGGGTCCGGTCCGGACTCTTGTATAATATGGCCGGCGTTGTTTGCTTACCCCTTTAGGCCTCTACTTTTAAAGTCCAGGCTCACCGGTTAACATTCTCTCTTTTTAAATCTAGACTTCTATTCACACCGTTCGTTATCTCTCCGTTCTGTATTCCCTTCTAAATTTCTCTTTGCACCTCTATCTTCTAATCTTCTTCGTAATGGCCTCTCCAACCCCCGCGCCGCCGGCGCGGGAACCAAAGGCCGCTGCCCCAAGTTCAGAGGAGCCAGTCGCCAGCGAGAAAACGGCTCTTCAGACAGATCTCGAGGAGTCCGACAAGAAGACCGGAACGATGCCACCAGTGCAAATGTCAGCCATGCGCGGGTACCTGGTAAGTAGACAATGTCTCCTAGACTGTCACTTTCACTGATCAAGGTAGCGTGTCTTCACGTACGGCGATCCCCTCGATTATTTCCTCGAAGCTATTGGTTTTCTTGCAGCTATTGGATCTGGTACAGCTCTGGCTATGGTCAACCTCGTCATCGGCAACTTTATATCCCTCCTCAGCAACTTCACGACCGGCAACGGGCCACCGGATAATTTCATGGCTGAAGTTTCTCGCTCATCGTAAGTATACAGATGCCCCATACAGTCAACCTGGCTAATGTCTCCGCAGCCTCTACTTTGTGTATATCGGCATTGCACGCCTTGTTTGCACCTACCTCTACTCTGTCATCCTCACATACGTCGCCTTTAAACTTACGAGAAATATTCGCTACCATTACCTACGATCAGCATTAAGTCAGGAGGTCAGTTTCTTTGATTCTGGCGCTGCAGGTTCCATCTCTATGCAAGCCACGTCCAACGGCAAGCTCATCCAGTCGGGTATCGCCGAAAAGCTTGGGCAGATCTTTCAGGCGGTGGCTACTCTAGTGGCCGCCTTCATCATTGCCTTTGTCAGCCAGTGGAAGCTTACCTTGATACTCATCTGCATGATTCCTGCGCTCTTGATCATTGTTAGTGTGGCAGGGACTTTTGAGGCGGGTATTGAAACCAAAATCCTCAAGATCTATGGACAGGCAGCTTCCTATGCAGAGTCTGTGCTTAGCAATAGCCGCGCAACGCATGCCTTCAACCTTGGCCAACGATTGACAAATCGGTATTCGCTATTTCTCAGAGATGCTCGCGACTTGGGAAACAAGAAAAGCATTATATACTCCGTAATGCTTGGAGGAGAATTTTTTGTCATGTTTGCTGGCATGGGACTTGCGTTCTGGCAGGGAATCGGTATGATTGCTCGCGGCGAGGTGGAAAGCATTGGCACAATCTTCACGTAAGTACTACCTGATCACCAGGATCGCAGCTCTAATCTGAATCACCAGTGTTCTCTTCTCTGTGATTATTGCAGCCGGAACGCTGAACTCTGTGGCCCCTCACATGGTTACATTTAGTCGCGCTGCTACAGCTGCTACCGAGCTCTTGACCCTCATTGACAGAGAGTCTTCTATCGACCCCCTTTCGGAGTCCGGATTGAAACCTGAGTCGACGCAAGGCACAATAGAACTCAAGAATGTTGCTTTCAGCTACCCAAGTCGTCCAGATGTCCAGGTCCTGCAAGACTTTTCGTTGACCGTGCCGGCTGGGAAGGTCACAGCTTTAGTGGTATGTATAAGACGCACGTGATTCTAAGGAGTATAAATCAGCATACTAACGGTAGAACTTTAGGGATCAAGTGGATCTGGAAAGAGCACAATCGTTGGCCTACTTGAACGCTGGTACAATCCTGATCAAGGCAGCCTTACCTTGGATGGTCAGCCGATCGACCAACTCAATCTCAAGTGGCTTCGCACAAATGTAAAGCTTGTACAACAGGTTCGTTTCGTTGGGATGATCGGAATATGGGCCAAATTTGCTTATGTATGTAACAGGAACCGGTGCTCTTCATGGGGTCAGTGTTTGAGAACATATCAAGCGGCCTGGTGGGAACCCAATGGGAGTCTGTACCTCGAGATGATAAGATGAAACGTGTTAAGGCTGCAGCTAAACTTGCTTTCGCCGACGAGTTTGTTGAAGGACTCCCGCAAGGCTATGATACCCCTATTGGTGAGCGTGGTGGGCTGCTGTCTGGTGGTCAGAAGCAGAGAATTGCCATCGCTCGTAGCGTCATCTCTGAGCCCAAGATTCTGCTCCTGGATGAAGCTACAAGTGCGCTCGATCCCCATGCTGAGGGAATTGTGCAGAAAGCTCTTGATGAAGCTTCTAAAGGTCGCACAACTATTGTCATTGCGCATAAGTTGAAGACAATTCAAAATGCCGATAACATTGTGGTCATGAGACAAGGCAAGATCGTCGAGCAGGGTCGACATGCGGAGCTAGTTGCGCTTGGTGGAGGCTATGCTAAGCTTGTCAAGGCGCAAGATCTCTCGCCTGGTCAAAAAGTCGAGGACGGAGATGATTCGGATGAGAGCGACGATCCCGAAGCGACGAAGACTAAATCACTAGGACGGATTGACACTGCTGCAGGCTCACGCCTGATTTCCCTGGGAGAGCGTGAGGACTACACTCTCGCACCTCGTACAGGCATCTTTAGGACAGTAGCAAAGCTCGTCATGGCTACTCCTGAGCTGAAGATGTGGTATGCCTTGGTCGTGGCTACCTGCATTGTTGGAGGTAAGTCGATCTCCCAAAGTGACAAGATGCCGCCAATTGACTTATTTTTTATTTAGCTGGCGTCTATCCTGGCCAGGCGTTACTGTTGGGCAACGTCATGGACGTCTTTGGAGCAGATAACATGCAACAACGGGGAAACTTTATCTCGCTAATGTTTTTCGTGATGGCAATTGGCTTGCTTATTGTTTATGGAATCATGGGCTGGGGCACCAATGTCATTTCCCAGGTATGTGAGCTATAGAGAGAGGAAGCTAGATTGTATTTACTAATACTTTGCAGGTATTCAGCGAGACCATTCGTTTGGAAATGTTCGGCGCCGTTTTACGCCAGGATATCCGGTTCTTTGATCGACCTGAAAACACCATTGGCGGCTTAACCAGTCGAATCGACTCATACGCCAATGCCATATTCGAGCTCATGGGATTCAACATCGCAATTATGCTGATGTCCATGGTGACAGTTGCTATGAGTGGAATCATGGCTATTGTTATCTCATGGAAGCTTGGGCTCGTCGGTGTATTTGCAGGCATTCCGCCCATGATCCTTGCTGGCTACGTTCGCATCCGGGTAGAAACCAAGATGGACACGGATATCGATAGCAAATTCTCCAAAAGTGCTTCCGTTGCCTCAGAGTCTGTAATGGCTATCCGTACCGTTTCGTCTCTGGCTATCGAAGAGGAGATTCTGCAGAAGTATACCGCTGAGCTGGATACAGCTCGACGCGAGTCCAAGGGTGCGCTGTTCACGATGATGATCTTCTTCTCCCTCACTCAAGCTATTGAATACTTTATCCTGGCCTTAGGTTTCTGGTAAGTTTCATGCTGCCGTTCATTTCTGATGATGCTAATGACACTTGCAGGTGGGGATCCAAACTGGTGTCGGAAGGGCAAATAAGTTTTTACCAATTCATGGTATCCTTCATGAGTGTCTATTTTGCCGGTCAAGGCTGCGGTCAACTGTTCGGCTTCGCTAGTAGTAAGATCCCTATCATGTCCCCTTCATCGCAACTTTGCCACCTAACACCAGGCAGGCTTCACGAAAGCGAATTCAGCAGCCAACTACTTCTTTTGGCTACGAGACCTCACTCCAACCGTCTCAGAGACTGAAACGAACCGGACAATTGGTCCCAAGAAGAACGCCCAACAATACGAGTTTGAGAATGTACAGTTCGCTTACCCACTGGCCCCGCAGAACCGTGTTCTCAAAGGTATCTCGCTTAAAATCGAACCCGGCCAGTTTGTTGCTTTTGTAGGGGCTTCGGGCTGCGGCAAGAGCACGATGATCTCGCTTTTGGAGCGCTTCTACGATCCGACCAGTGGAAGGATTATCATTGACTCTAACGATGATCTCGCGGATATAAATCCCCGGCTATATCGCAAAGTTGTGTCTCTTGTACAGCAAGAGCCAACTTTGTTCCCCGGCTCTATTCGTGATAATGTATCTATGGGTTTCAGCGAAGATCATGGGGATACCACGGACGATGCGGCCATTGAGAAAGCCTGCCGCGCCGCTAACGTCTGGGATTTTGTTTGTTCTCTTCCAGAGGGCCTTGAAACACCATGCGGAAGCAGTGGATCTCAGCTCTCAGGCGGCCAAAGGCAACGTGTTGCCATTGCTCGCGCATTAGCCCGAGAGCCCAGCGTTATGCTTCTCGACGAAGCTACGAGTGCACTAGATACAGAATCCGAGCGTCTAGTGCAGGATGCGTTGATGGACGCGGCTCAGACCGGCGATCGAATTACTATTGCCGTGGCGCATAGACTATCGACAATCCGCGAGGCACACCGAATATTTGTTTTCTTTGGAGGCCGCATTGTTGAGCAAGGCACGCATAATGACCTTGTGGCCCAAGGAGGGATGTATGCTAAGATGTGCGAGGCACAGAGTTTGGACGGGGCGTGATGTAGAGAGGCTGCCTAAGAAGCATGTTCACTCAAGGCATGCCAGGATGTTTTTGCTATTTTCCTTTCCCTTTTTAGAATAAAATGATCCCACTTGCAGAACAGACTTAGACAGGCCCCATTAATAGCATGTAGACTTATAATAGTAAGGATTTATCGTTACTACATGTACACTGATCAGCGCCCTGAAGCCTACAAACTATCCCTTCAACACCCAGCTGGCTAACATACCAAGTGAAAGGAGAACCCTAAATGATACGTAGGGAAAATAAGAAAGAGAGCTCATTGAGCTTATCACTTACAGGCTGGTAGATCGTGTGTAAGTCAAGTCAAGAATAAGGAACAGGATAGATTACCGGAATAGGCAATGCAGTGGATTTCATGTGAGAATGGATGGATCCCTCGGGGCCGAAATGGGGGGCTTCTGGGGGGGTTTGGGGGGGTTTCTTGGGGTCGTTTGGCTCTCCACTCTCACTACCGCGGCGACTCGGACGGTGCGCTGTGGGGAATGACAACTTACCTCGGCTCTTCGTCATCCACCATAAAACATCAAGTCGTCCATTGTCAGCATCAACCTCTGGCCTCGCGTTCGCTTACCGTTCCGGGGTTCCCATATTCTTCCATTTACGCGCGGAATCCCGCTGTTATTTCTTTCTCTCTTTCTATCCTCCATTCACCTTTGTCTGCTCTTCGCTTTCCTCCCTCGCCTCAAACTTCTCCCGACCCTCGATCCTTCAGCGCCCTTGCGATCCGACTACGATGGGCTTCACGACCGAGCTCACGCGCCGCCTAGGCATCCGGGTGCCCGTCGTCCAAGGCGGCATGATGCACGTCGGAACCGCAGACCTCGCCTCAGCTGTCTCCAACGCTGGCGGTCTGGGTATTATCACCGCCCTCATCTTCCAAACGCCCGCCGCCCTGCGCGACGAGATCCGCCGCTGCCGCACCCTAACAAACCGCCCCTTCGCCGTCAATATTACCTTGCTCCCCGCTCTTGTGCCCCCGGACTACGGTGCCTACGCTCAGGCTATCATCGACGAGGGTATCAACATCGTTGAGACCGCCGGTAACTCCCCTGGCCCGGTCATCAAGCAGCTCAAGAAAGCTGGTGTCACCATTCTACACAAGTGCACTAGCATTCGTCACGCCCAGAGCGCGGTCCGTCTCGGCGTTGATTTCCTTAGCATTGATGGCTTCGAATGCGCCGGTCACGTCGGCGAGAGCGACATCACCAACTTTATCCTTCTGAGCCGTGCGCGTCAGACTCTAGGGGGCGTACCCTTCATCGCCAGTGGTGGGTTCGCTGATGGTTGGGGTCTCGCAGCGGCGCTGTGCCTAGGTGCCTGTGGTATCAACATGGGTACGCGGTTCATGGCCACCGTCGAGGCGCCTATCCACCAAAACGTTAAGGAGGAGATTGTAAAGGCACAGGAGACCGACACAACGCTGCTACTGAGGCGCTGGCGCAACACGTCTCGCCTATACAAAAACAAGGTCGCTGTTGAGGCGCTCAAGGTGGAGCAAGAGAGCACAACGGGCAAGTTTGAGGAGATTGCGCCGCTGGTAAGCGGGAAGCGCGGCAAGGAGGTCTTCACTAACGGAGACCCAGAATACGGTGTAAGTTTACCATACTTCCTCTCCATTTCCTTTGCGCTCTGTGAGAAACCCTATTGACAACAATGTGCGCAAATAGGTCTGGACAGCGGGTCAGGTCATTGGTCTGATCAACGACATTCCCACATGCGATGCGCTTGTTAGTCGCATTGAGAAGGAAGCTGAGGCTGCGCTAAAGGAGAGACTGAATCTGTTCACTCCAGAATCCAAGTTGTAGAAGGAATAGAGAGATCCCAAGGGCTGTCATTATCATTTGCGAATAGAAGAATCAATATTAGCCAGAGACCGTAAGATTTGTCACTTTTAGTCGGCGCGAGGTCTTTCTGCTGTTCGATTTTGTCTATGTGGATGTGTGCTCTATTTGGTCGTAAAACGATTTATGGAATATAATACGCCGAGTCCAGTCGGCATTGGTCTGGGGCCATGGAATTATCCTGCAACTTCGGCTGCTTATTCTTATGCCTGTTTTGACGTCTGATCACTGGTACTCCCTGCTCTTCCATCGTCCATTCTCCGTCTCTGCACTCGCCAACCCCAGTCTCGATGAGAGCAGCAGTGCTTTTTCGACCACCACTAGCCTTCCACCCTACTGGAGCGGAGCAGTTCAGATCTTTCTCCTCGACATCCTCAGCCAGCTTCAGTTTGATCTCAGACACAGTCCCTTGCAGTCCACAGTAAAAGTTATCCGACATGTCGGAAGCCTTGGCTAGTGCATAGACGCGGTCATGCTTCTCGTTACCGACGATAAGCGTGGCATCCGGTCTGTATGAATCCTGGAGTGAATGATAATGCCAGGCACAAGAAATCCCTTGACGAGTATCGCAGTGGGTCTGAGCATCTTCCCCGTTGAGCTCTTCTATGCGATTAAAAGGCGGTGCGGGCTGAGGTTTCTCGCTAGAGCATGGTAGTGCATCTGTATGATGATACGACTTTGGGTACCGGAAGTCGAAGAAGCGTATACTCGGCGATAGGTTGCTCCCAGCAACAAATCGCTGGGTTCCATAAACGAGTAGAGAGCTGCCACCATCGTAGGTGTGCCAGCGGTCACGATATACGGCGTCGTAAGGAGAGGGAGTCCGCACATCCATGAGCCTAGATGAAAATGTCAATAAGAGCGCTAAGAAGAGAAGGGATTGTATAGGAAAGGGCTCAGCGAAAATACCTATAAGTACCATCGTCCCAGGCGCTGAGTAGCAGACTCTCAGATGTTCCCCTGCCGACTGCTTCGATGGCCCTGACTGTTGTCTTTTCATCCTCGCTCACCTCCGTCACGGAAGAAATGTACCTCATGGCATCCTTATTTTCAGCGGCATCGAGGAACTCCAGGCCTGTGGGTGTGACCTTTCCCCATCTCAACGGCCGACGGCTGCTCCCCAACGCACAGGCTACAGTATCTTTATTGAGGAACTTGACGCTTCGCACATACGATAGCTCGCCCTCTGCGCCATCGTCGTAAAAGTCGTAATGCGCTACCGCACTCAACTCCTGTTCTTCCGGACTGCTCAGCTTGTGCAAGGTAACACTAGAGTGTTTGCAGCTAGCCACCAGATCGGATTCGGGTTCCCACTCCGTCCAGGAGATGGCAATTTGGCCCGGAGATTTGCGTGTCTTGCTCGATCCATTGGTCAGGGCCTCAGAGGGCTGCTCCCCTGGAGCGAGAACCCGCCGCGTGGTCCCAAGAGCGTCCTCTGTGGCATCCACCAACTGGAGATCTCCATTCGCTCTTCCTACAAGCAGCTCAGGCGAGCCTTGCCTGTCCAAGACGGACAGCGCGGTCACATCACCAAATCCAGCTGAGTATCCGCACTGCTTGCCCGCTAAGCAACCCCAGCTTCCTCCGTGCTTAATGATGAGATCCTCACCAGCACCCCAAGCCACATACTCATCTCCGGAGGATGAGAGCTGCCGAGCGTCCAAGACCGGATGGAATGTCACAGATTGTTTTCTCGACGCGTCCCGAGCTGCTCGTCTACCCTGGGTGAGCTCCTGGTAGCTGTTCACAACGAAAGCCCGTTTCTCCCAGCAGCGGTCAAGATAGGTCAAGCGGTCTGCGACAGCGGCCCACCTCGTCTTGTCAGAGGGAGACACCCGTAGCGAGGGGAAGCCACTGCGGACGAAGCTTCTCCAGCCGTCCTGTTGGATTAAGCTGTGGACTCTGCGCGAGGTGGCGCTGAGAGGTGCGAGCTGACCGGCGGTGTCCAGATGGCCGATGACATCAAGGAGTAGGTCGTCTGGTAGATTCTCCAGAGTCGCGGTGCTCATCTTGTTCCTTTGACGTTTCGATGAGCAAGCTGACGACTGGATTCGATTTTCAAGGATAAATTAGAGTGTCCATGGTGATCAACTCAACATGGAAGCTTCTATAGAGTGGGATGTTTGGTGTAAGGAAAGAAATGTTTGATGTTGGTTGGAAGGGTTGAGATGCAGCCCACCCAATGGTAAGTAGAAATAGGAAAAAAAAAAAAAAAAAAAAACCGAGTCCAATGGAGCTTAGCGTCGACTTGCTGTCTGACTCAAATATCAAGAGCAAGTTCACCGTGATTCCCAGGATCCTTGCCTTTTCTGCTGACGCTGATAAGTTGACTTAGGGTTGTTGCCTTCGAGATGATGATTCAGCCTGGGAGTCATACTAAGTCACCTTCGGCGTCATAGTGGGCCAGCCAAAAATATGAGTGACAACGATTCAGGCAGGACATGAAACGGGCAGTTCTACCAACCGCATATAGACTAAAAAGTAGGATTCGTAGCCAGGAAGATCTTGAAGGATGCCAAAACTATGAGTTCAACAGAATTGAGTAAGTTACTGTTTAAGTAGTCATTCATTGGGTATTACAATATTCAGACGCCTCTGATAAGCACGTCTATCTCGATGTAACCCTAGAAGGCATAACCCTAACATGAGGTGTACAATACTAGTATCGTGAAGTCATGAGCTTCATGTGTAGACAGTTGTGATAAGAGTAAGAAAAAAAAAAAAAACCAGGGAAATGACAATGCTTCTTATCTCCTTGTTGCTCCTTAGAGACCGTCATGCAATGCTGTTCTCACCTAAGTGCTGTTATTCAATGCTCCATGCTCATACAACGCCAAACACCCATTCCCCTTCAACGTATATCTGCTACTCCTCCAAGTTGCTGCTAGGTAATCTATAGAACAATCTTGCCATTCTGCTCACATCAGCATATACAGCGCACGCGCAGCTTTCTCTGCGGCAGCCACATGCCATGGCCGCACATCTGCCTCTCTTTCCACCACGCCTCTTGCTCTAGCCAAGGTGCCCAATCCCCTAAAGTTGCTTAGCATCTCCCGCAGCAGAGGCTCGTGCGCCCTAGCAGTAGACTCTGTGTGCACGAGATTTACTTCCATAACCACGGGCGGGTCCTCGAGCTTCGCTCCCGTGCGCTTGACAAGATATCCGCTGGCGAGTGCTGGCTGTAATTCAAGCGGAGTCGAAGAGTTGGTGAGCCTATGACCTACTACCGCGCCCCAGGTCTGATCTGTGAGGTCTAGAAGAGCAGCGTCCGTCTCGGCCTCGCTCGCTGCGTCAGCCCCCGGTGTTACTGCCGTAGCAGCCCCACCTCCGGCATCCCGCATAGGCGTGGCGGGCGTGTGGCTCTGCTCAGGCGAAACAATGCTCGCCTGTGGTGTTGAAACCGGTGTCGTGTAGAAACCAGCACTAGATGGTGGAACCTGAACGGACGGAGGCAACAGCTGCAACGATGGATTCGTGTCCACCGTCATCAGAATCATAGCAAAGTTGGCATGGCTCTCTGTCTTCGCGAGATCAGCCCAAAACTCAATCTCTTGGCGCTCCATAGTCCCCGACTTGGTGATGATAATACGCCAGTGGACTTTTCTATGGGACATGATTTCAAGTGTCGTCTCCCATATCTCATTGGCAATCTCGTGCATCGTCCTTGACAAAGGCCTGCCCTTCCGTCCCATGCAGTATGACGCTACCGCTTGCTGGCTGCCACGGTCGTCCGTCCAAGCCGCAGAAACCCAGCGGTCGTCCACGCTTTGTGCATACGCGACGTGAATGCATGAGTTCTCGTGGATCAATGACGCTGATGGAATATTCGTCAGCTTGAAATCGATAATCCGCGGCAGAGCTTGCTCCAAGATGATGGCAGGGGCCGGCGAGGGCCCGCCAAAAGTGGTACATCGATCGTAAATCTCAATGCAAAGCTTCACAATATCCGATGAGGGTGTCATCACAAGGGAGCATGGCGACGATATAATGTCTGCGGACACCAGCTGCATCACAAGCTCACGGCGAGAGTGCTCTTTCTTTGCTAATGGCTCCCAGTACGTTTCAACGAACCTGCGGAATGCTAGGCACGCTTCGACAATCGTTCCGGGATTGCTGGGTGTGTATACCATGAAGATAATGAAGTTCGTTTCAGTGGCCGATACAGACGAAAGCGCTGCTTGCAGCACCTCCATGCTCTCTATGAGGGCGGAGCCCTGCCCAGTGACACTAGCATCTGGGGAGGTAGAAATGCTATCGACTTCATACGGAACAAGTCCGGCTTCAAGTTCGCTTGATAAAGACAACTTCTCGAAACTTCCTAGTCTAAGGAGTTCGTAAAGGCTTTTCATCCTCTCGAGGTATGTCCTTACGTTATCCATCATCCCCGTCCAACCGGGAAAGACACAGACAGCATGCGCGTTCTTGCTTCCAGAAGCTGGCACTAATCCTAGACTCTCCCAAAATGCAATGGCTGTTGGTAGCACTGACAGTTTAGACTCAGCCCGCCGCACCTCGAGATGATGGCAAGGAATCTGGTAAAGGTTGCTCGGCCGCAGATGCTCGGCATTGGGGTCCCTACCGGGGACAGGACGGGGCTGCAATCGCGCTGGCTGCCCCAGGAGCGGCACATCTTGCACCTCGAGCAGACCTTTGAGTCGAATTGGCCTCATGCCATCGAGTGCCACGGGAACCACGCTTTGGAGAACGTGCAACGAGTCCCTTACACTAGTTGCAAGCTGCTGACGCCTTTTCTTAGCAACTACTGGATAGTCTTCGTCCCGATGCACATCCACAACATCCAGCATACCAGTTGCTGCTTGATCCGTTACCAGCTGGGCGATACTGACGATATCATCATCGCTGAGTGGTAGCTGGGAACTAAGAGGCTCTGGATCCAGAAACAATTTGGATAGTTGAACCTCAGGATGCTCTGGTTTTGCTAAGCGTGGCAACTCCATAGCCAACTGTTGGTCGGGCTCCTCCGGAGGATCAGCCTCTCGGAAAGAGGTGACCTGTGAGACGGCATCATCGTCAATGACCGCTCTCTTCAGGCTCGACTTGATAGGTGAAATTGGATCGTCAGAGTTCACACTTGAATCGTCCTCATCAGATTCAACGCTGCTTCTCCCGTCATCCGATAAAGCCCCGCCCATTCTCATTGGGCTAGGATGTGCAGTTGCGGTATCGAGCGCCGTGAACTTCCGCATCAGAGCTCCCTGAGCGGCATTATGGTCCCACGCTTTGCGATTACGTCTGCTGTGTCGTTTGAGGTAATTAGTTTCGGGTAGAGAGGTCGAAAGTTGCCCATTCTTCTGTTCACTCAGTTGCTTTTGGTCAAAAGCGAAAATGCCACCTTGCTCATATTTCTGGTTAATCATAGGCAAGGTAGGACCAAATTCGACTTTTTCGAAAACACTGTTCTTGCGGTTTGGGGGCGGCATTGACTTTCGTTGATCTTCGATAAGACCTAGGGATCCGCGGACACGTTTGAAAACTGTCTCGGGGTTGAAAGGGCTAGGATCCCTCTTAGATGTTGCAGAGGTTTTCCGGTCAGTGGTAGCATGAGAGTCCTGGACATCGTTCAGCAAGCTTCTAGCGTGCTTCAACTCCGGCTTCATAAATACTCCGGAATCCTGAAGGGGCGGCGGTGGCACTGGTGACTTCTCTTGAACAGTCTGTGAATCCTCGACCTTGGGTACCGGCTTCTTTTGAGGGCTTTGCTCCGCGGTAGTGTTGAAATCATCCATGTCGAGGTCTATATCCCCCGGCTCTTCGTCGAAGAAATTGAAATCAGCTTCAGTAATATCATTATCATCAAACATGTCAGCTCCAAGAATCATGTTTCCCGGGTCGGTTAGCAGCTCCTTGCTATCGCTGCGTTCCCCTTTGGATCCCGGGCGGTCCCAGCCGTTGTTTTCGGGGTTTGTCATTTGAGTTCCTGGATCTTCTATATCTGCTGCGACAGAGGCTGACGGCGCGTTCTGAGGGCTGGCCATAGCACCATCGAAGTTTGGCGTAATCCCACTTATACCTTGAATCCCATCCGGTGGTGTCGGATACATGGCTCCTACCACAGCTGTACTTGGTCTTCCGGAGGGTGCAGAAAGGGTATCTGCAGGATTGGGTGCTCTGGGCTCGTCTGTGTCTATTTCCATTGGAACAGGGGCTGAACGATCGGCTCTACGCTTGGATATCTGTTCTTCACGATCTGTAGCGGTATGGAGCCATCTACCAGCATTCCCGAGGGGATCATGACTTTCTTCGTGACCGTTCAGAAGACTGTTTCCCAGGCGCCTAGTCGTAGACGCCTCCAAGACCTTTTGGCGAAAGCACAGGGGACCAGGCCACGAAATCGTAGTCGTTGAAGAGACATCTTTCTGCTTCTTCGCGTCTCCCTTTGCTCCCTCTAAGCGGCGCCTGGAAACAGTAATGTTGACCCAAGGACAACCTTCTAAAGCGGAAGAGGGTATTCCACGGAACTGCAATGCCCTCAGACAAGCTTGCCTCCAAGCACTCTCGTTGGCGTCGGGTGGCCCTCGAAAGCTGACCGCTTGTGTAATCGGCGTCTGTGCCAGGCTGTTTCCGCCGAATTCCCCTAGTGCGTTTGTAGGGTTTGTTGCTTGAATGCCAAAGGGTGCGGCTAAGATGCTCTGACCAGGGGAGGTAAAGCTTGCCGCAAAGATATTGTCCAGAGACAGGAGACCTCGACACAAGGAGATCTTCAAGCTGACGACCAGAGAGCCCATTGACGTCAAATATGCAGCAAATGTCCCAAGAAATGCATCTTGATCGGCCAGACCATCTTTCCCGTCATCTAGCTTTTCTTGATCGGATGACGGAAGTAACACTGTCCGGTAGTTGAGAGGCACTGACCCAGTGACAGGACAAAAAGACGTAGATACTGCAACAAGAACTGCAGCAATGAAGTTCTCGTATGCCGTTTTGTTGGAGGTTTGAGGGGGTTTGACTTCGGCGCCCGAGGAATTCGCAATCTTGCTGTCTTGATCGTTCGAGGCGGCCGGTGTAGCCTGCGAAGAAGAGGCGTAGGCATTCTTTTGACTGTTATCAAAACCGGAACCAGTCGATGAAGAGCTTGTAGGAGTGTTGTTCGATGGCTGTGTCTGAGAACAGCCCTTCTGGAGGCTCAGAGGCTCGAAAGTCCCCTCCTCAGCGAGGCTCAAGTTGTAACCACAGACATCGAAGGAGCTGCCAAGATCAAGTTCAGGTCTATCCTCTACGGCATCTTTCTCCTGTATCCGAAAGTTCCATATCCCTCGGCGCGTAGAGTCATTGAAGACCAGATGCCCATCGTCTCGGAGCGCGCTCTCAAGCTCGGCGGCAGCGGAGGGGAAGGAGTTGGACGGGTCGGCTGAAGGCTCGTAAATTCGGAAGGACACGGACGAGATATTACTCTGGCAGGGAAGTTAGCTCAAGAAGTTTGCTGAGGGCGCACCAATACCTACAATCAAGAGTGTATTTGTCTCATAGTCACCCGCCTCCATATCTGCATCCTTGTGAGCGGCGCGCACCAAGTCTATGCCCAATGGTCCGCCTTAGAAGCTCTTGAGAGCCTTCGCAAAGCACCCCGAACGGTGCGGAAGCTATAAACAATGCGCGATGGCGGTATGGTTGGTCGATTTGGTACTCTTTATAGCTCTTGACTCGGGGTCCCTAAAATCCATCTCCACGGAACGAGACTGGCGTGGCAGGTCGGCCAGACTGGCAAATAGGGATATCCTCGTGCTACCAGACTGCAGATGAGGCTGTTGGTCAATCGAAGTACGCGATGTTCTGCTGAGCCTGGCGAAATAGTCGTCGTGTAGCTAGGTCGTTGAAGGGTCGCATATGGATGACCGTGATGTTGATGCTGATGCAAGGACGTTGGATCAAGTCCGGGGAGATTCAAATTCGTACAATACGGCCCAAAGCCAGGGTAATAGGTCGCTCAGCCAAGTGAATGGTGTGATTACGTGTTCCGAATTGCTCAAGGCCGGAATGCGCGGTTCGGGTTGGATATTCGAAGGAAGATCAGATCTCCAAGGCCCTGGACGTTGGTGCTGGCTGTATTTCGGGGACCTTTGCGGACGGGCCATTTCGTTCGTCACCTTAAGCCTTAAATCCCGTCGTCAAGCCGAGTTCCAGCAGGCTCCGAACACGCTAATCCCAACACTGTTAGTGGTACTGATAGACTGAAAGTGCCCCGAGAGAAGTGGGCCCCGTGGGGATCTCTCACCGGAACGTGGCGGGCTACAGCAGCCCACCTAAATAAGTTTTCCTCCGCTGGGAATTTTTTTTTTATTCCAATGTAGTGATCGTCATCCCGCCAAACTTTCCAAAATTTCACATTCGCTGCGACTTGGGCATCTGACTTCTAAGACTCGTCTTCTATAACGCCAGATTACATGGTAGAAGGATCCCAACTATGAAGCTCTCCAATCCCGGGACGGTGCCCGTCTACACCGTCTCCGGCGCATCAACAGCCCGCCCGCTCCCTGACTGGCTCGCCCGCCGCCGGAAGCGCAGTCTGAAGAACGATGCCGAGTACCAGAATCGCGTTGAAGTGCTACAAGACTTCGAATTCGAGGAGGCTAGCAGCTGTGTTCGTGCCAGTGAAGATGGTGAATGGGTTATGAGCACTGGCACTTACAAGCCCCAAATTCACGTCCACAACCTCTCCCAGCTCTCCCTCTCTTTCGCCCGTCACACGACCTCTTTGAACCATTCCTTCGTCCTCCTTTCTACCGACTACTCCAAATCTCTCCATCTTCAAATCGACCGAAAGCTCGAATTCCATACACCTATGGGCTGTCACTACGAAGTGCGCCTACCTCGATATGGCAGAGATCTAGTATATGATCGCCAATCCACAGAAGCGCTCGTCCCATCTGTTGGCTTAGATGGGGAAGGCAAAGGTGAAGTCTACCGACTGAATCTGGAGCAGGGGCGATTCATGCGATCATACCAGGTCGATGTAGGAGGCGATGACCCGACCACTGGCGGCGGGCTTCAGGGAGGCATTGACGTCGGCAGTGTCAACACCGCAGCCATTGCGGAAGAGTCACACAACTTGCTGGCCTTTGGAACATCAATAGGCACGGTCGAGTTCTGGGACCCTCGATCGAAGTCAAGGGTAGCTTTGCTGGCTGGTCACGAGGGTGAAGTCACGGCTCTAGACTTTAATAGGTCTGGTCTGTCGCTGGCCACGGGGTCATCATCGGGCATGATGCAGATTTTTGATATGCGACGATCGACACCGCTACTAAAGAAGGATCATGGCTACGGCTTCCCAGTGAAGAAATTAATTCACATGACCACATCATCTCAGGAAAAGAAGGTGTTGTCAGCCGATAAGCGCATTATCAAGATTTGGGATGAAAGTGATGGCGAGCCTTGGACATCAGTGGAACCGGTTGTGGACCTCAATGATGTTACTTGGTGTAAAGACACTGGTATGATTCTCACAGCCAATGAAGGCAAGCAGCAGCATGCTTTCTTCGTGCCTCAGCTCGGCCCAGCTCCCAGATGGTGCTCGTTCCTCGATAACCTGGTTGAAGAAATGGCCGAGGAGGTCCGCACAGAGACATACGACAACTATAAGTTCTTGACACTACCGGAGTTGAAACAGCTCAGCTTGGCGCACTTGGTTGGAAAGACGAACCTCTTACGGCCGTACATGCACGGATACTTTGTGGCGTCTAAGCTTTACGACCAAGCTAGACTAATCGCCAACCCATACATGTGGGAAGAAGAGAAGATGAAACGCGTCAAAGACAAGGTGGAGAAGGAGAGGTCAAGCAGGATCCGCGGTAACAAGAAGGTCAAGGTCAATCAGAAGGTGGTCGACAAGCTTCTCAAGAAGCAAGAGAACAGGGACAAGGTCGACACGAATGCCGGAATTCTTGGCGATGACCGATTCAACAAGATGTTCGAGGATGAAGAGTTCCAGGTCGACGAGAACAGCCGAGAGTTCAGGGCGCTCAACCCTAGCACGTTTATTGAACAACCTGCCCCCGATCCTAACGCTCCGACACGATACCAAGCTAAGGATTCCGACGATGAGAGTAGCGCTGAAGAGAGCGATGATGAAATGACGGGGCAGCCAAAGCCTCGCGACGATGTGGTTATGCATGTTTCATCACACCAGAACAAGGGCGGTCGTGTGAAGGATACGGCTCTTGGTTCAAGACAGCAGAAGACGGGTCGTGATCGGAGCCGGAAAAGTGAAGTTGTGGGTGATCAGCAAGTCACTTTCGTTCCCAATTCCAGGAAGAAGCAGCCAGAGGAAGCAGCGCCAGCTCAAGCGCGAAAATCAAAGGGCGACCGTAGAAGCGCCAGTGGGAACGCCTTCCGAAGGATGTGAAGTAAACCCAGGAAGGGTGGATAGATGTACATATACCCGAGTCAATAATGATATGACGACGCAAGAATTTGTCTCAACCGCGGAAGTCTTATTTCACAATCGCTGAGTACTCATGCCTACAAAATCCCACGCAGTATTACATTATTAATGGAGGTAAGTAGATTCATTATATTTGTGAGGTCATTTGTCATGAAAGGTATAAACAGATCGCCAGCATGCTACAGAATCGCTCGTCGCACCAACTATGATATGCACCTGGCATTATCGAAGCCACCTTGTACGCCGTTCGTCTAATCAGGCATTCAAGTATTCCTACTTTCTGCCCCTGCTCTCAACTGCAGTCTTGGACATTCCCTTCTCCACATCCTCAGGTCGCAGACGAGGGGTTGGCGGTACATCATCAGCAAGCCTTGTATGCTTGCGCCGAGTCGTTGAGGATTCCGGGTCCTTCAGGTGAGAGGGGAACTCAGACCGTCGAGGCGTCAGAGCAGTCTTGACCTTGCGAGCTGATCGTCTAAGGGTCTCCTTCATAGTCCATTCGCGCTTCTTGGCTATGAAGAAGAGCGCTCCCGTTGTGGCTGTTGCTTGTCAGTGTATTGGTTTGAGCCTGGTATTATTAAGAGTAACTCACCTCCGAGGATTGCCACAGCTACAACAACGACAACAATAGCGACGAGGCCGCCCGTTGAAATGGACACAGAGTTACCAGAGCCGCCGGAAGCACCACCTTCAGTACCCTTCTCTACTCCAGGCGCAGTGGTACCACCAGCATCGCCAACGATGTCATCGGGAAAATCACTGTCATCTCTAGGGATGAACATTTCGATTGTTGTTTGCTTGCTAAGAACGAGAAGGAGTAGCTAAGAGTTTAATCCAGTTGTAAAAGAGGGTATATTCAAATAATAGTGAAGAGGCCGTCTAAAGAAGAAATGAGCAGAAAGGCAGAAAATGATCAACGCCTCGGGACCATCGTTAGTATATACTGCTGTGGCGCCGTGATGCTTGTCCTTGGCCCCTCTTGTTTTCGCAACTCGACTTCAATTTTGCCGCCCACTCCATACCTTAGCACCCCTGATAAGAGCAATTCTACTCGCGAATTCGTGCCCAGCATCAGACATCGTGGAGTCACATTGCCATGATTGGTGAGTGGCTGTCGCGAAGCGCCGACCTACATGATCGCTGCTCAGGCACGCAGCCAATGAGGAGCCAGCATCGCTAGTATCGCAACCTGACTTGGGCGCTTCATCACACACTTGCACCTGCACCTCAGGTTGTGATGAAGAAAATGTCGTTCCTGTGACACATACGTGACCCAAGTTCGACATGGGCGAATAAAGTATTTGCAGAATGTGACGACGGAACGGCAGTTGTCATTCTCGAGTTTAAGATGTGCATGTTTCGAGGGGTCACACTTAGACGCATCGTGGGGGAGCAAGGGTCTGAACATCCCCTGTTTGCCAAGACCAGTCTTTGTACTCGTACAGCGCCAACGACGACAGACATCGTCGCAGAAAATAACAGAATATCTTTTACAATATGTTACCATCATTATTAGCCTAGAAATTGTACTAGACATCTATATAGTCTCCCGCTAGGTCGTCTATAGAACGAGTCCGATGTTAGTAAAAGGATAATGACCTACTACCTAACAGTCGTGACGTCGCTAACACACATTGATCTACTGCCTCTGTGGTGCTCAACAAGCCTCAGTCTTGCCCTCTGTCCTGTGTGTAACCCTTTCCAACGCATGGAGGCATTGGTCGGGAATAATCTTTCAGAATGCTGTTGCTTCTATGTAAGCCTGTAAAAGAGCAGAAATATTAGGGTTATGGATGTGATCCAGCTCTGGACTGGACAGTTAACACCAGGTCAATGCTACTCAGATCAGGTGTGTAAACCTTGGGGGCTCTTTAAGTGTTCCAATGGCTCAGACTTCCCCAAAAGGGGCACAATGATCAGCTCGGTACCTCTTTCCTCGCTTTGAAAGCATCACATCGTGCCTTCCCAGACAACACTTAGGCATGTAAGGGTCGAAATCACCTGACAAAGGTCAACAAAACCCTTCATCATCCTGTGATGGCGTAGGGAAAAAAAAAGAAGAGACATACATCTTCATATCCGACTCCCTAATCAAGTGCATGCACGACCATCTCATCCACCCTTATCTTCCAGCGGGGTCCAAAAGGGCCTCGCCAAAACATCAATCTTTACATCTAGCATCAAAATCCTCCACATTGCTCCTGTATCCAACAACACTTCAAGATGGCGTCTTTGCAAGGCGAACGGCCACTCCAAGGGTCACCTTCCAGCGAAATATCGGACTCTCAAGATCCCTTCTCGAGAAAGTATGATTTGAACCCTCCGTCATCAGTTGTCGCCGAGACCCAAGATACGCATGTCCAGGTATCAGCAGGTCAAAGCACCAAGATGTTCAGTCCGCCTAGGGAGGTCATTTCAGAAACTGCCCTGGCCGAGGGTTTCAGCTAGCAGCCAAAGGAACCTGTTCGACCTGGCCAATTTTCTGAAAGGCCCAAACCAACATTTCCAAGCCTACCGAGCACCGGAATCAGCACGACTGTAGGAGTTGCTGCTAAGTCAAATCCGAAAAATTCCAATCACAATGAGCGCCAGCAGCTAATCCGTCCTAAGGAGAAAATGCCTTTGAATCTTCCTGAATTACCCGGCCTGTCTCAGCAGACTGACCATGGCAACCAAGAGCACCAGCAGGAATATCAACAGTCGCCTTTCTTTGCAAAATCCCCTAGGGATAGTCCTAGTGGTTTAGAAGCAGTGGAATGTCCAGCTCAGAAGGTTGGATTCCACAATTCAACCATTCGAAGCCAAAGGTCATTCAATGAGTCTCGACAGCCTGATGCTCCCGAACCGGAATCTACAGGTGACCGTCGAACTTCCCAAGTACTTCCGCGGGAGCTTGACAACTCCACACTTCATGTACGGATAGAAAAAGATCCAACATCTGAAGTGGCTTTGGGTGCCTTCCCTCCAAATGCCCCAGTCATCAGAGACAATCATGACCAAACCCCGCCAAATAGACCAAAGCACAGTCGAGTTGACAATCTGCCATCTCATATACAGCGTGTTGGTCAATTTCGTCATCAAAACTCACCTGGAAGTGGTTGTGGGGACCTGGAAGGGCCTTCTCATCAACCTTCCCGACGAGTCAGAAGATCTCCTCACTTGGATTTCCCTGCAGGCTCTTGTCATGTTGCTCGATCTCCGGCAAGCAGGGACCGAAGCAGGCGCTCACAGTCCAGGACGAGCAACATCTCCAAGAAAAGGTCGAGAGTCCACAAGTCCCATGCTCGTGAAGAGTCAGGGCGAAAGCAAAAGATTCTAATGGAACAAGTCGCCCAACATTGGAATGAATGCCTCCAGCTTGCTGAAGAAGAAAGGGAGCTTGCTGTCCAGGAGATTGGACGTTTGCAAGGAGACATGGCCACGAAGTGCAAAGAATTGGACGAGGCGCGATCCCTATTGTCTCAACGACAAGAAAAGATCAATGAGATTGAAGATCGCTGCAAAAGCACCGAGGAGCAACAAAAGAATGTGCTTCAGCAGAATGAAGAGTTGACAGGCGAAGTCGAGACCTTACGAGAGAATTTATCAAAATCCAAACAACGAGCGACACAGGCCGATGAGAAATATAAAGCCTACAAAGTGAAGATTAATGAGGCAATTGAGGAACAGCAAGACCTGTACAAACGTTCCAAAGCCTATTATCATCACCTGCTTCGGGAGCTAGAGCAAGAGAAGGGTGTGCAGAACGCCAAGGCTGAGGAGGTCGGCAGATATCTCAACCTGAGCCGGGAGAAACGAGCAGAGATGCAGCAGCTGTTCCACGAATTCCAGGAACAAGCGCTGATTGAAGCAGCCAAGAGTAAGTACACGACCGCGGTCAAATGTTGCTCATCTAACTTCAAATAGAGGACGAGATCATAAGCTCGCTGGAAGAAAGGATTCAAGAGCAGTCTGATGACCTACTAGGCAAGAAAGAAGCAGCAAGCCAATGGAGAAATGAGCTCCAAGAAGGACAGTCCCAGACCTTGCAAGTATTGCAAGAACTTGCGACAAAGGTCAGCTCGCTATACGAGCGATGTGACAAGAATGACGCCGCTGCAATGAAAACATCAGAGACGATGACAGCGCTCTCCGAGAAGTCTGCATCATCTACCAAATTTGATTTGCAGAACGATGACTGACTGAGGAACAGATTCGAGAGCATTTCAGGAAACGTTCTGGCCATTTCCGAGCGCACTATCAGCCAGTGTACTGCAGAGCCTCGGTTGGAAGATTTGGAAGGAAACATTGTTTCGCGGTAAAGCAAAGATGGTGATAGTATATACTTGATTCGTGCTGATGATCAATCGCAGTCTCATGCCGGCACTTTCAACGGTGTTAGCCCAACAAGACCACTTCGCTGACATTGTCTCCAAAGTGGGTGAATCCTTTGGGAGCGAGTTGTCTGATATCAAGAATGCCATGAATTGCTATATCCAGGACCGAAGCGAGGATAACTTGTACGAGGAGGCGAGGCAACTGGTCGCAAGCCTTGAAGAAGTTCGGGACATTTCGATCGGAGCGCAGATGTCCTGCGATGCCATCAGATCCTACCTGGAGTCGTGGCTGTGCAACATCGACGATATAAAAGCCAATCAGAATTCTCAAATGGCTGTACTCTCTCAGCAACAGCAGTCTATGACCGACCTTGAAACTCAAGTCCAAATTCTGGGAGATGCATATACAGCACACGTTGAAAAACTGCAAGATCAACTCCTGACACTTGAGAAAACGGATCAAAAGGCACATCAAGAGCTGGTCCAATGCGTGGACAGCCTGCACACCACTCTGCATGAAGCAAAAGATGTTTCTGCGCAAAGAGCAAATAACACCGACACGGCAATCCTTTCTCTCCAAAATCATATCTATGAATGTAAAGATATGATGATGGAGGCAATAGACTCCATTTCTTCTGTTGAGGTAGATCAGCTGCGCAGCAATCTTAAGGAGGAAAGATCCACCGCTGCTAGATTGACAGAAGAGCTTCGGATATCCAAGATTGAGGCGTCAGCATCGGACGAGCTGCGAGAGCGATGGACTCGTAACATGGACATTGTCAACTCTCTGCGCTCAAAATTGTCGGCAGCCCACCAACGTCTACCCAGAGTAGAGAGCATCGCCGCAAAGTTGGAGGGCATTGGGCGGTTAAATGAGTTCATACAATCCACGGCGAAATATCTTGCCAACGGGCAAGAGTGGGCACAGCGAAAGCTGAGGGCTGAGTTGAGCAATTCGGACAAAGCTAAGGCTTCAGAACAGGACATAAACTCCGGGTTGAGAATGGACCCACAGGATGTCTCTGAGGCAAAGGCGGAAAGGCCTGACCATCCAAAGAGGCTTGAGCAGGTAACCTTACCTGAGGGCCAATTTGCGCCGCGTAAAGTCACAGTGAGGAGTCCAGCTCTGGATTACCGCTCACCATCGCCTCCACTGTCGATAGAACAGGAGCAAATACGTCGGCGCGAAGGCGTAAGACCGCGATCCATTCTGAGAATGACCATTGCTCCTGAAGATGAACCAGATGGCTTGGGATCCGAATCTCTTCATCAACCCATCAATCAAAGCCAATATAATCGACCGGTCATGGCTCGTGAGCTCATGGTAGCCTCGGGAACTTCAGACAAGGCGTTGATTGTTGACCAAATTCGGTCCGGCCTTGTGCCCACCATCAAGAAAGAGCAGAGCTGGGTCTTTCCCACGGTGGCTGAGTTTGAGGAATCTAGTCAATCCACTGCCAACTCCGCACCTGTGACGGGTGAGAAGCACCCACGGCCCGTCGCTATGGGAGACATTCACGGGATTGCGAAGCGTTTCAAGTCGGGAAGTAAAGAAGAACCGCTAGGAGACTTGCGTGGCTCTACGAAAAGCGTAGCCAAGCAAAGTGGCAACAAGAATGAAACGCCACGGAGCCGCCAAGTAAAGCGAACATACTCGCGCAAACCTGATGCAAAGGAAGATGTTAGCAAGGTCTGATCAAGTACAACCTTGAACCAATTTTTGTCATTTTGAGCTTTACCATAAGCCACGGAGTCGATTAGTTGCTTGAAGCTTAAGGCTTTTTAAAACAGTCCGGGCGCAGCCATATAGCTCACGCTGAACAGCCATAAGCTTCGGATCCAAAGTTTGACCGAGAATTTCACCAGTTGCTGAAAGATAGCGGCCACGGTCGTAATAAAATTTTGTTCACATTCTCCAATGCTTTCATAACTTGAGTTGTTGTACAGGCTTATATACATGCGCGGCCTCAGCGCGATGCTGTTTGCTTCCCAAACTCCAAGAATCCCAATTGTATTGTTACAAATTCCATGTTGTACAGCGAAATGTCCTTCTTCGGCGCTGTAGTCTTCGATGCGAACGTGTCTCGGTTTCTTTGATCGTCGCGGCATGGGAATTCGAGCGGATCATCTCACCCTCTTCTTTGATTCGAGAAAGAGGACCTTTCGACGAACTATCCAGACACTGTAGGTTAGCAGTTATGAAACTTTATCAAAAGAATCATTCTCGTAAACTAGTTACGACTCGGGAAAGAAGATGCTAACCAATTGGGTCGTATTTGAGCATGCCCATGGGCTTGGCGGCACGCGGACGTTTAAAGGCGTAAAAGAAGCCGGTCATGGCCATTGAGATCAACCGGACGTTGATGATACGCGACTTCTTCTTGGCCATGGTGGCGGAGGTGTTGACGAAAGCTGTCGTGCAGTTGAGTGGAAGACGTAAGTGCGTCACACGATTCGTCGTACAGCTCCTCTGGTAAATTTCGAGGTTGAACGGGGGTCGGGGTCGGAGGAATATGGCTCCGCGACCACACCGAGGCCCACCGAGACCAGGGATTATGCGCGCAATTAGCATCAAGCACTTGCACGTACATCTCACATTGATTGAATGGCATCAAGGAAATTGAAGACTTGTTATATTCAAATTGCTTGATATTTCTTGGTCAGATTTCCGCAAGAAGCTACAGATACATTCAGAGAAGCCAATCATGATCTCAATATACTTACAATTCGATGTCTCGTTGCCCACGTTGAACTGGTACGACAAGCGGTACCTACAAGTAACACGCGGGTAATCGTAGTAACAATGCTGGTTTGCTTGATTAAGCAGGGGGCCGCCGATAAGCTGTCTCAGCCTATTTGACAACACCAACTCTCTGTCATCACGAGCCCAAGCTCATAGTCCTAGTCCATTCTTATTCGTAGCCTTCCTTCGTATTACTCGACTTTCCTATCAGACCAGCCCAAGAATCCATCCAGCGCGCGCACACTTTATCGCACTAGCACCGATAGGCCAAGTCCGAAGACCGGCCCAGTGAGCCACCGTCCAATTTCGCGTCGCTGCTGGTCAGTGGTTTGGATTTGTCTCAACGGCAGCTTCCAATCGATCTCATTCCAAGTCGAACTTTTCGGCAAAATGGCATCGGCAAGTATTCACGCAGCGTCGAGGCATGCGCAGCGCTCCTTGTTGTCCCGGACAAGCCGGGGCTCGCGGGCAATGGCCCCTCTCACAGGTATGTTGCGTCTGTTGTCTGCTGTGTGTTGCGTGCGACTTCGCTACGAGTCGAAAGTCTACGAACAGTAGTCGCATTGATAATAGCAACAAGCGTTGCTTCAGCCACGGATATCAGCCGTGTTTAACAACCCCAATACGACACATTGTATGCCCCCGGCCGAAACTCGCCATGTCTGGACGTCTGTCTGGACAACGGACCGGGTCCGGTCTCGGATGAAGCCGAGCAGAACCAAACCCTTTTTTGCTTCCCAAGCTCGCGTCGACCTTCACAGTTCCCATAGGGTTCTATGGGCGTTATGGAGACGAACGGGTCAGAACCGGGGGGAACGGAGGGGCCCAATGAATGTTAGCGAGTGTCGGCCTGGTACGGAGCCAGGCCCGCTAGTCAGTTCAGTCATGACGCTGCGACGCTTGAGTGGCCAGATGCTGCATTTTCTGCCTCATGTCGTATTCATGCATTTTCCCCCACGTCACGAAAAGTTCAAGTAAATATACTTGATCCCTTAGCACACACACACATACACACCAGCTTTGATTCACATAAGGCTTTGAGATCCCCTCATCACTATTCGCTTCAATCTTCACAACATTATTGCTTTTATTTGAGGTATCTATTAATTGTGTGTAGCTTTTGTGTGTTGTTAGACCTTAATCTTACATTATTTTTTTTTGCTTAGGGACCCCGCCAAACCACCAAATTCCGAGTCGGAGTCAACGACAACAACCCCACCATCACCTACAACATACTCGTCCATCCTCAACCATGACACGACTAACCCTCGACAATATCAACCCCCATGTGCGGGCGGCCAAATATGCCGTGCGTGGCGAGCTGGCTGTTAAATCGGAGGACTACAAGGCCCAACTAGCCAAGGGCGAGACCTCCCTGCCTTTCGACAAGGTTATCAACGCCAACATTGGCAACCCACAGCAGCTTGACCAGAAGCCTATTACTTTCTTCCGCCAGGTTGCCAGTTTGCTCGAGAACCCTGATCTCCTGGAGAAGGAGGACGTGCTTGTCAACGGCCTGGGATACAAGACCGATGTTGTTGAGCGGGCCAAGTGGCTGTTGAAGCATGTTGGCTCTGTTGGCGCATACAGTGCCAGCGCTGGTGTGCCTGCTATCAAGGAGAGCATTGCACAGTTCTTGGAGAGTAAGGCTACAGACCCCCCTGCTTCAAACATGAAGCTTACTGACAATATCTTCCAGGGCGTGATGGCTTCCCCGCTAACCCTGCCAACATCTACCTCTCCGCCGGCGCCTCATCTGGTGTGAACACACTCCTCCACACTATTTGCGCCGACTCCAACTCAGGTGTTCTTGTCCCTATCCCGCAATACCCCCTCTACACCGCCACCCTTTCCCTCCTAGACGCGAAATGCGTTCCCTACTATCTCGACGAGTCCAAGAACTGGGGCACCGACCTTGATGCCATCCGCCAATCCTACGAGAAGGCCAAGGCCGACGGTATCGATGTCCGCTGCATCGTTGTTATCAACCCTGGTAACCCCACTGGTGCTTCGCTCTCCGAGCAAGACGTTCGCGCCTTCCTCGACTTTGCCGCTCAGGAGAATCTCGTCGTAATGGCCGACGAGGTCTACCAGACCAACGTCTTCGTTGGCAAGTTCCACAGCTTCAAGGGTGTCCTGCGCAAGATGCAGCAGGAGAACCCTGGCAAGTACGACAGCCTCGAGCTTGCTTCCCTCCACAGTATCTCCAAGGGTATGGCTGGCGAGTGCGGTCATCGTGGCGGCTACTTCGAGCTCGTCGGCTTCAACCCCGAGGTCGAGGCCCAGATCTACAAGTTCGTCTCCATCATGCTCTGCGCCCCCGTTATCGGCCAGTGCATTGTGGAGCTCATGGTCAACCCTCCCCGCCAGGGTGAGCCCTCCTATGAGCTCTACAAGAAGGAGTACGATGGCATCTTCGAGGGTCTGCGTGACCGTGCCACTGCCCTTCACAAGGCCTTCTCTGAGATGGAGGGCGTCGAGTGCGGTGACCCACAGGGCTCCATGTACCTGTTCCCTACCATCACCTTGCCCGCCAAGGCTGCTGAGGCTGCTTCTCAAGAGGGCCGTAGCCCTGATGAGTTCTACTGCATGCGTCTGCTAGAGGCGACGGGTATTTGTGTTGTTCCTGGCTCTGGATTCGGCCAGAAGGAGGGTACGCTGCACTTCAGGACTACCTTCCTGGCTCCAGGGACAGAATGGACTGGCAGCATTGTCAAGTTCCACAAGGAGTTCATGGAGAAGTATAGGTAAAAATGGAAAAAAGAAAAGGGAAAAAAAAAATTGTAAGAGATATACACAGAGAGGATAAAAACGCATAGAAGAGGAGGGCAGAGAAGCATATCTACAGAGTACTGTAGCAAAGAATCATTATACCCAAGAAGGTATTCGTAACCGTAACAATGTTCACCAGTACACGCGTGAAGACTAGGGGGCGAGCCCACCCAGATTTTTTTCTCTTGGCAATTGTTCTATTTGTATCATACAGCTATGGTTAGCGGCACATGCTTTTCCCTACAGCATGCACCGTCTGATATTCCGTGCTATTATGTTTTTCTTTCCTCCGCCCTCACCAACAAAGACCGCTAACCCTCTACGCCCTTTCGCTGCCCCTCAGACGCACGGCTTGTCCATACTTCTGTAGCTTGGTAATCAGTTGGTCACCTTGGCGCACAACGTCTTGGTACTGCTTGTTCTTGTCATCAGGTCGGTTGGTCTCAATGACGCCCTTTCCAGAGACACGGTCGATGGTGCAAGGGATGCGGCCGCCAGCGATAAACTTTGCGAGGTCACTTGAAAACAGAGTTAGCGTATATATAGCAGATAGATTGGGAAATTTCAGAACTTACCGGTCAAGGAAGTCAACAGTAACACCAAAATCGTTGGCCATGCTGTCGAGGCCGACGACCCGGTAGCTTTGCAGGAGCTGTTGGTATGCACGAAGACGCATCTCCCGGATAAACCAGTTCCTGTGCTCATGTAGGTAGCGGTCCTGTGTCAGGAACTGCTCCTCCACGTTGGCGAGCGACTGGAAGAAGGTCTTGTAGTTGCCGTTGTAGAGACTGCTGACCAGCAGGGCGAGGGGGCTGAAGTCAATGGCCATCTCAGCCTCCGGCTGCTCGGTGCTGGAGCCCAGGGTCGTCAAGTTGACCGCGGTTGTGGTGGCAGCCTTGGGGGCCTTATCCCCCGTGGTATCGTCGGCACCAGGACCCGCGCTGAGAGCACCGCTGAGAGCGAGCAGCTTGTCCTCCCCATCGCCCAGAATGGCCTTGATTTCAGGAGCATCGACTACCTTGGACTTGAAATCCACGCGCTTGAGAGACACAGAGCCGGCAAGCACGGAGTAGACGACAAGACTGGAGTAGGTGCAGAGTTCGTAGCTGGTGAAGGTAGAGAGGGAGTCGAGCAGCAGGGGCGCGGCGAGGTTGTATGATCGGACAGTGAGCAGGTGGAGGCCCTCATAGGCTTTGAGGCGGTTGCGGCGATCCCAGTCACCACCGCTCTCGACCAGTGTCTTAGCGCGCTCGACGTGCTTCTTGACGAGCGGCTTATCACCATAGAAGAGACCCATGCGTATAATCGCAAGCACCAGGTCGATCTTGGTGCCGAGGATTCCTGTTCCTTCGAATACGCTCTCGTAGGCGGCAATTGCTTTATCCTACAGCAAAGTCAGCCATCGTCCCAAAGACCTAGATTCCGCGCGCCAGATGAATATCTCTTACCTTGTCACCCACTCTTGCCCAGAACTCTGCTCGCTTTCCCTTTGCGGCTGCGACCTCGGTGTCTCCAGCTTGCTCCACCGCCTCATCTTCCTCCTTCTGGAAGCCCTCCAGCTCCTTCTCATTCTCCTCCGTCAGCTTGGTGTACAGGGCCTCATCCCAAGGCAGGTTGACAGCAGATGCGGGAGGCTTCGAAGCGACCATGCCGACGAGACTGGATTTCCTACTGAGGGGTTTGCCCGGAGCAGAAGCGCCTCCCTCGCCAACCGCGTTCAGGATGCCATCGATAGGGTGTGCCAAGTAGCGGTAGAAGGGAGCCATCTTATCCTCGGCGATGGCATCTTGCAAAGCCTTGACGGCGGCCTGCTGGGCCGACTTGGTAGCATAGCCGTTGGTGAGGGTGAAGACATGCTGCGACAGCGGCAACAAGGGCCACTTGGCGTACTGCGGATCGGACCCCATGGCTGCGGCTGTCGCCTAGGTACGCTTGCTCCCTCTTGAGCGTTGATGTGAGAAGACGTTCGTTTCGGATACCCGGGGACAATGTATACGATCGTGGTGGAGAGGCTAATCGAGGTCGCGGTTGGGATTATCGTGATGATGTGAGGCCGAACTAGTCGGAGAGCTCTGTACCTGCGATGGTGGGCTCTGGAAGGGTAAAGAAGGCTGCTTCTGGTTGGTTAGGAATTCCAAATGTGGGTATGTGAATCTACACGACAAAATAAATTGAATACTTTTGCTGAGATAATACTGGCAATGATGTTGCTCTATTTCTGTCAATTAAAACATGCAAGGCTCCAGCATGACGCGCACTGAGTGAGCTCGCCTGTTCACCAAAGCCGTTGCAACTCCCTTCCATTCTAGCTACCCTGCAAAGAACTATCGCCAATTTCTTCATCAACGTTTCGCCGTTTGAGTGAGCTCTTTTCGTAGGATCTCATGGGAGACGAGCCCTGCCACTTCCCCAAAACTTCTATGCAACATGCAAACTTTATTGACGATGCGATTCGTGCGTCCACAAGTTTTGATAAGGCACAAGGTTTGATGAGTTGATGCTGTTCCAAGGTTTAGGTTATAACAATCATCAAGTCCGTCATCTGGCTCTTTGATGACAATGACAACACTACCTCAGGCCTGATAACTCTTTGACCCATGAGAATCCTTGAGATTGAGCCTTTTGCTGTGGACCTTTAATCTATCCTATTGAGGGCCGCGAGGCTCTAAGATAATAAAGATACACGCTAATCAGCCAATAGGTCGGAAAGGACATGCAGATACAGATACACGAAGGTATAACATAAGTTTAAATAAAAATCAAAATAAACAACAAAATAAACACATAATGCGTCCAAAGTTAAGAAAACCCGATTCCGCAGAGTGTTCGCTCTTTCATTCCATCCCAACCAACTACCATCAACGCATTAACCCTACCTTACAAAGCTCCTCATATCCAGCAACGAAGGCACTATGAAGATCTCTGCTTGTTTGTCCGCAATTCTTCTCTTTGCCCTTCGGGTAGCCTGTTTTCCCACCACTTATGGGCCAGAGCTCAATGGAGATGAGTCTCCTATTTTTGTTGGCACATCACTTCGGAAGCATGTGGGCTGGGTACGACGCGAAAAAGAGATCAAGCCGGTGCTAAAACTCCCGTACGGCACTTTTGAAGCTACAGAAAAGAGAGAGGACGTGTATGTATACCATTTATTTAAATTTTTTTAGAGTGGCGGATCGTTTGCTAATACCTTTCCAGGTGGACTTTTAAGAATATCCCTTACGCAGCGCCCCCCGTCGATGATTTGCGATGGGCCAAACCAGCTCCCCCAAAAGATCAAGGACATAAGAATGGATCCCACAAGGCTTACAGTCCTTTTCAAGCTAAGATGTCGAAAACTACACTTTTCGAACAGGCATCTAAGTTACGCCACTTTGGTCTGCTTAATCATTTTTTTGGATGGACTGAGGATGTTAAGGAACATTTTAAGTCAGGGTAAGTCAACTTCAACCCCCCTCTTAAATTAAAAAGATAGGATGCAAGAAGGAAGAGCTCTATTCTGGCTTGGAGAATTTTTAAAGAATAGCTTTGGAAACTAACGATCATCCTAGCCTCAGGTCAACCTCGGACTTATACGCCGAGCACGCTAGGGAGGGCGAGGATTGCCTCTACCTTGATATCCAGATCCCACACAGGGCTCTGACGAATCCTAATGTTCAGTTCCCTGTCGGAGTTTTCATCTATGGCGGCGGGTTCATCGAGGGCAAGAAGGAACTCTCAAGACCCTTGCTGCCACTCTACGACGGCCATGCGCTCATCAAATCGGCCGATACGGAGATGATTTATGTCGTCTTCAATTACCGCGTAGGAGCCTTTGGATGGCTGGCCGGGAGCACTATGGAAAAAGATGCTGTGCCGAACGTTGGGCTCTGGGACCAGAGAGCAGTGTTCCAGTGGGTGCAGGATCACGTCGACAAGTTTGGGGGCGATTCTGAACAGGTCACTGCCATAGGTCTCTCCGGAGGTGCCGCCTCCATCCTCTTCCACCTTGTTGCCGAGGGAGGTACGCTCGATCCTCTATTCAGGAGAGCCATTCTCCTTTCACCGGCGTACGTTCCTATGTGGGATAGGGAAGGAGAAGTGGAGGATAAATTCCAAGACTTTGCGGAGCTTGCAGGCTGCAAAGGTAAAGATGCTGTTCAATGCCTTCGCAGCCTCCACAGCACGACCCTTCAAAGGGCAAACCAAGATCTGGTCGACGCCCAACATAGGGGCCTGTTTCCTGTAGGCCCTACAGCAGACGGATCTTATATTCGACAACTTCCTTCAGTCGAGCTTGCGCAGGGGAATGTGTGGCCCATAGAGTCCCTGATTGTGTCCCATGTCCTCAAGGAGACAGACAACTTTGTGGACAGGAGTATGGAGGAGCAGGAGCATTTCACAACGTTCCTCAAGAGCTTTCTACCAGATTACGTCCATAAAGAGATTCCATATATAAAGAAGGAATACCCTGCCGAAAACGAAACTGATGGCTACGACTACGAAGACGACGAGCCGAGAGACCGGGCCAGGGTCCTGCTCCGAGATGGATGTATCACTTGTAACATCCGATGGCTCATCGAAGCTCTCGGCCAGGATAAGATTTGGGCAATGGTATACGACGGTATCCCAAATGGGCATGGGAGCGATGCTGTTCCTCTGTTCTACTACCCTGAATGGGATGTCGACAATGCTCGAGAATTTGGCGTCTCACTAGCTAACAATGCTCTGGCGGTCCTGATCAATGGCTTCACCAAAGCATATCGGTCGTACTTGACCAGCTTCATCTGGCATGGGGACCCCAACACTGAACGTCGCGGCTACACGTTCCCTTACCCAGGGACGCATGAGTGGAAGCATCCGTGGCTCGAGGGCGAAAAAGTCACAAGAGTGATGAAAGCCCAACGCAACCCATTCGATTACTTCCAACCTACCACGGATAAGCAGATGCCAGAGTCCAAGTGTGATTTTTGGAAGGAATTTTACATGAACGTCACAGCAGATGGGAACTACTCTCCATAGCGAAGATCTCTGCACCCGAGAGGTGTTTAGAGGGTTCGTTACGTAGCAAGCAATACTACTGATACTTTCATCATGCACTGATGTGTTGATATTCATGCCTTATTGTCTTGGCCGCATCGCAGTAGCTTATGCTGCACCCTCCTCGGCCTTCATGGCAGCCATAGGGTCATACGTACATGTGCGATAATTCGCGCGCCGCACACAAACCAAGGATTTCTATGGAGCCATCTACATAGACTGGCCACGCCACATGGACATATTGCGGGACCACGATCGACCTTGTGAGTTGTGATAGATGTAGGCATGATCGTAGCCTTCGGGTAAAAGAATCCCGACTATCTCGATATTCACAGACGGCTTAAAACTTACTTGACGTACTGAAGTATTGACTCGGAGAGTCGACTTTGGTCTCTCATAGGCCCGTTCCCAACATGTCCGCAGGGTATATGCCGGCGCGGGCGGCAGCGCGCTTAGATCTCTCCATTGCGAGGTGACACATTTCCCGATCTCGAAAAGACACGAGTAAGTTCCCGGTACCGGTGTCTGGCCGCGTGCCGTCTGCATCGTCAAAGGAAAGAATAAACCCAAGCGGGAAGGACTGAGACATTGCAAGCTCGTCCTGTCGGTCTCCCCGAGCGGCAAGATCTTGCATATTGTGCATCGTCAATCTTGCCGGCGGCGCTTAGTATGTTTCATCCGAGGACGGCTGCTCCCTTTCACCCGTGTCTCTCTCTCCTCCCCCTGCTAGCTCCCGCTTTTCTCATTGTTTAGCGTCGAGAGAAAACAACGTTAAAAGCCTGGTGCGGAAGCTTAAGGACATGCGAAGCGCTGCAGGTAGCCACGAGCCCGCGTGCAATGAAGTGTTGGGTGCCTCAGAAGGCGGGTCCTCTGACCACCTGGTTGTTGTCGTTTTCGCCCCTTTTTTGTACGGCCCGCTCCCCACGAGGCGATGGTAATGGGGCTCCTCTATCATAACAGGTCCGCCTGGAGACAACGAATGAATGGGCAATCATCGACTGTGCGTCAGTGTCACAGTGTACTTACCTCATTGTGTTCGTGTATCATTCACGAGCAAGGTGAATTCCCGCGTTTGCCCATTGACACTGGAGCCTCCTTGACCGCCAATCCTCTGACCGGTTGAGAACAAGAAGTGCAAGAGGTGGCTCTCCGCATTAGGGCTACATCGTAGTGAGTTGATAGTCAAAAGGCTAGTCGTTGAGAACGGAAATTGTCCATTCAGGTTACCGCCTCTGATACTCCCCCGTGTGAATTCTGTCATAGAAAGAGGAATGGCTCTCGTAATGCGAGTACTCGGGATTGGCTCTGCTGCTTGCATCTGTGGGAACATCGCGCTCCAAGCGCTGCTTAATAGATAATCGTTGTTAATGCAAGTTGAAAACATCATGTTGGGATAGGAAGTTGAACATTTACCCTCAAGTCAACATTGGCAGCACGAGGACCCCTAAGCTCTGCTGCCCCTATAGGCTCTTAGCTTTAGCACACCTTACTTGAGCTTACCTGACTAGTGGTACAACCCTTTGGGCACTAAGGTAGAGCCGCAGGAGGCCCCATACTTGATACCGTACCCACGGCTAGCCAACATCAGCTGAAGGTAGGATGGCTGCCAAGCTACTCGTAGGTGATCTTGTGAAGGTAGCAAGGAAGGTCGGGACGAGGGCCAGATATGACAGGTCTATGTAGTGACGTTTGAATGACAGCAAAGGTACAGTAGACAAAATTGTGCACGGCATGCCAATCGTTGCGCGATGTCTGCTTCGCGGGAAGATACATCTAGAGCGAGTACCTCAAGCCACCGTTGCCTTGCCTTGTGCACGGCTGGGTTGCGAGGCAAGTGTTTCTGCTTCAGCTTTGAGACATGCAAAATGCAGTTCTCCTAAACTGCAGTTTTAGTCATGTTGCTGGATTCCGTTCATACCACCTCTCGAGCGGTGGGAACAGTCTGAGTTTCCTCAGTTTGTCTACACCACCCCTACTAGACCGGCCGGGAAGGACTTCCGCGACTGATCCTAGGTAGTACTTGTGTAAGTGTCGGAACACTATGGCAAGGACCCTCTGCTGCTGCACATCATCTCGCCTATCTTCTACATCTTTAATACTCCTTGCGAGTATTGCGGTGAAGTGACTCCGCTCCTCCATGACTCGTGTGTGTTGCGCCCCCAACGACGATGAGCACGGAGGGAAGTCCACTGGCTGAAACTCGCTACTGTTGCTTTTGCTGCAGGAGCCCAGGCCCAGATGTTGATCACCTATGATGCATCTCATCTGATCACACGATGTCTACTCGCGTCTGCTTGTCAGCTGGCGTCTTTTCTCCCCGGTTTCCCTTTTGACTACGGCTCACCGCCCGAGGGAAGCCTCCCCCGTCCATGCAGGCTCACCGGCCCCTAGAGCAACCGAAGCACGTCGCCCAGAGAGGTGTGTGTATACCCACTAATTATCAGATACGGCAGTGCGTATGTGCCTTACCGTTCCTGGAAGTGTATGTTTCTAGTGCTCAGTCGCCTTACGAGGGAACAGGGTGAGGGAGGTAACGGTGAGCCTTCCAGACCGCCAACAATAAGGCGAGCAAGACAAGAGGCCCAGCAAAGAGAAAAGAGAGAGCCTCAGCAACACACAACCAAGAGGACTCCAGACAATTTGACAATGGGCAAAGGAGGACCCCGCAATGGTGCGTCAGGCAATGGGCGCCCCCACACCGAGTACAAGTATAATCACCACAATTTGATGAGCGATCTACCCCCTAGCAAGCAGGGTTACCCAGATCGAGGAAAACGCGGCCATCCTAAAATGGGCCCCGGTTCCTCGGTTGCCCGTACCAGACAACGGGGATCTTATTACACGGACGCCGCAGGATCGCGCCGGGTTCGAGAGCCTAGATACCCTGTTGTGACGGGTCAACTCTTAGCTTAGCTGGGCTAAATCAGTCGAGGAAAAAGAAAGTCGTGTTGGGGGAAGTTAGCGGAGGTAACGTATAGGTACGACGACTAAGGCGCGGCGGGCATGGGTGTGTGTGGTTGGATTGGCGGTTCAACGTGCTCCCAACTTATGCTTTGACCCGCTCCGCCTCCCTCGTCACGGCCTCCGCCGCCGCTATCGTCTCAGTGTCATCGTTATGGATCAATTATTATGTGAGTATTAGCCAATATTAACCTGATCAGGGGCACAATAAATTATCCTGTTCTCTTTTGGACGAGCCGGTCAAGATTACCTCCTCAATGGTACACTGCTACTACGTGAATCTCGGAGTATTATTTTGGCTCTGCAAGTCCCCTCTCGGAAGCTTTGCCGTAATCATGTTGGTCGTGCTCTGATGGGCTTACATACATGTAACTTGCACTTTGCCTGTGACACACCACACACAAATGGCAAGGCCAAGCCTGAGCCTGGGATGCCACTGACGACTCGGGCACGGGCCAGATTGGAATTAATTGGTTTATTGCAGAGTATATGCCGTGTATGCCAAGTCCCAAGAAAAGAGTTCATGGTACCATTCTGACGTCTCACCGAAGCATCGAGCTCGGGCACAGGCGGGTCTGGCATCTCTTGATACGATGCAACCGACAACGACTAAGACGGTGAGTCGGACGTGTCCCCGCGTAACACAAGAATGCATATATATGCACACTCCTCGAGGTGTAGTGCGAGATCAACATTCATGCATACCTCTTGCGCACTAATCCCAGCAGCCTTCGGAGCCTATGTTCACGAACATCGCTCGTGCCCAGCCTTTGACATTTTTGCATAATCGAAATCTCGTGATAACAGACAAGAAATTGTCACTGAAGTTAAAAAGAAAAGGTCATCAATACGTGTCTATGCTATATCAAGGGGGCCTCAAAATCCCCCCTTCCCAAAAAAAAAAAAAAAAAACATGAGTGAAAATAGATGAGAAAGCCAAATACAAGAGAAGAGAAAGAGGATCGTCGGGTAAATCTCGACTGACCTCGCACTAAGATGCAAGAAAGCCTCCGGTGTGAACCGAAAGACTATGAAACCTTCCTTTAAAACTCCTGGCGCTATGTAGTCGTTGCCGGTCTGATCTGTTCGAGCAATATTGCGAGTTGCGGCCGGGGGTCGCAACTCCCCTTCCCCTTTCACCAGTGACCTTAGTCTTGCTCGCCGATCCAGTCCTGCAAGTCGCCCACGATCTGGTAGGTTGGGTTGGCCGAGTGGCCATCGCCACTTTTCTTGTCCCATGCCCAACGGTCGGCGTACTCGGCAGCCAGGGTGCCCTGCATCATATCGACAACGTAGTCGCCAATCACAGGGAGGAACTTCCAGCCGTGAAATGAGCCGCCCGTAGCGACAAAGAGATTCTGGCAGTGCGGGTGCGGTGTGATAAGGAAATCATGGGTGGGAGTAGATGCGTCCCTGGAGGAATGTTAGCGTCATTGTTTTCCGTTACATGGGGAAAAAAATACGATATGTCGCAATTCACTTACCAGCACATCCGGTAGGCATCAATAGAGATGTCCTTCACTTCCTCGCCGTATAGTCCATCCATAGTTTTGCGTGCGCGGTCCTCAAAGAACTTTAGGAACTTCGGCCCAGTCCAGACATTATATGTTGACTGATCAGGAGCCTGTGACATCCTCTCCCCTGTAGCAGGGAAGTCAACGTAGTTGGTGAAGCACAGATCGCAGTTGAACTTGATAGTACCGTCTGGCAAGATAGACATCCCCTCACCTGTAGCACCAGTCAGTGACAGTTCGAAACTAGCTTCTTTCATGATGTGATTTTTCTTACCCTTTACCTGCGGCAGACAGTTCTTGAGGACGGGGATCGGGGCTAACTTCTCATGCTGAGTCCCCTCGACTTTAGCATGAAAGCTGACGGCGCCTGTTGCCAAAAGCCTGTTTCCAACGTGAAGGCTCTTGTTCTTGGGCGCACTTTGGGCCAATAAGGGCGCAGTCCTGGCGCCTGCGGCCAGGAGGACTTTGTCAGCCTCTAGAACCCTCCCGTCTGTAAGCTCGATACCAGTACACTCGCCAGAGCTACCGAAAGTGAGCATGTTCATCTCCCCCATAACGTACTCGACGCCGTGGTCGACAGCGGCCTGGACAACAGCACCAAGAGCCTTGTCCGCCTCGGCGAAGCCCACGTTTGGGTTGTAAAGAACTTTGTCGATGCCTTCAAAGTTTGCCGTTGCAAAAGCCCCATTCCAGCGCTTGCGGACCTCCTCCACACTCAAGTAATGAGATTCACTCTCGCCCTTCACCTCTTTGTAGGCCGCGATGCTCTGGTCGCCAAACTTGGAAGGATCAGCCCTCAGCATGCCAACCTCGTGGTACCATTTGCCGTATAACTCGCTATTGCGCCAAAGCTTCATGGCATTGAGTAGCATCCTCATATACAGGGTGTCAGGGTAGTCATCACGGACGATCTTGTTGACATCATGTGATGCTGCTCGTGGGTTTGGGTAATTCGCTGTATCAACAAGCATAACCTTGACATGTCCCTTCTTAGCAAGGGAAAGGGCAGTAGCAGCACCGAAATTGCCTGCGCCGACGATGACGATAGTGGTCATAGTAGTGTTGTTACCCAAATGGTAAGTAGTACCGTTCGGTATCCCGTTGACGGTCATGATGGAGTAATCGGTAAGTAGCGAAGTGCAGAGTATCTATGGGAGAGCTAAACCTCCGTAGAAAAACAAGACTATTGGTAAGAGGTAAGTCTGGAAGTATAGTGTGTGTGTGGATTGGGTGTTCAGAATTGGGCAAAACTTTCAAGCAGCAAAGGCTGGTGTTGTGAAGGCAGCAAGCAGCTTTATACTTGAATCGACTGACCGCTGGCAGGTTAGGCTCCTGTCCGGGATAGAAAATGTATCCAGTGAATCAGAGTCTAGAGACAACAACAGAAGAGTACGTATCCCCATGGACGTGAACAAAAGCCGGTCAGGTACATGGCATCTAAGCAGCCTACCAGCCCGACTAGGCCAGACTCACACTGCCTACCTGATGGATGGACGAATACAAGCAAACCGTTCCGGTCTGGGTCCCGCCACGAAGACGCAGCAAATCACATTGGTCGGAGGGTCAGCACCAAAGAGATTGGCGCGACTGTCCCTAGCAAGAAGCTTGTCTCAACCTAGACGTAGAAAAGGAAAAAAAAGGGATCCCGACTTCTCAGGTGGTGCCCGATGTCGCGGGCCACCCCCAAAGGTGTCACCTCTATTAGCGAACCCACCCCCTTCGCACGCTGGTCGATTGAAAGTGACATGGTATTGGATTGGTATGGCATGGCGTGGCCGTTGGCATGGGGTATGGGCGTGCGTGGAAGCGACAGCGGAGGCAAGGCGGTATAGACTGGATTGGATGTACATTCGTGCGACCGTCTAATCCGCCAGTTTATCCTTGGCTACGTATCCGTACATAGTACGAAATAAGTCGTTGTTGTTAGCGACCAGGGTGTTGGTCAGGAGCCCGGCGTGGAGAAGGAGATGGGGGGGAGGGACAACAAGTAATGAGAGACGAGGAGACACAGACGAGGAAAGATGCGCGAAGGAAACAACAAAACCCAAGTTACAGGTACCAGGGGACCAAGATGGCAAATCGCATGGGAGAAATGTAATGACACAGGCCCGATTTGCCTCACCAGACCGGCGGCACCTTGATGCGGGCTCCGCACTCACGGACCAACCCAACTAAGTTTGACTTGCACTTGCACTTGCACGAACCGATACCAGTACTACCTTGGCAAAAGGTACTGTGCTCTATTCGGGACAAGCCATGGGCAACGGTAGCGCTGCAGCGGCTGGCGAGCTAGCTTAGTACGAATAGGCCATGTTCATAATAAGAGGATCGAAAGTGCTGGGCGGGCAAGAAAAAGAAAAGCTCTAATTCCGGAAACATCGGAAACACGCCGAATGGCGCGATGAAAAAGCAAAGACCCTGGGAAAAGAAAGGAAAGGGGAAAGAAAAGGCGCAAGTACAATCCCGCAATGCGACCACGCTTTGTCTCGCATCCACTAGGATGTGACCTCATAATACGTGCTTTCTCTAATCTACTCCCTTCTGGATTAAAAGATGGCTATCCCTGACTTCTCGTTGATGATCGCGAACCGTTGTCGAAAATGATACCCGCCTTATGGCGGTAGCTGTGACACAAGGACGCATGGCTTGTGCTCCGCTACTGGAAGTGGATTGAGAGAAGAGAGATCTTTAGTGCCCACATTTCTCTCCTCGTACAAGTGAAATGGCATACCCATGCCGGAATCTTGCCCAGGAATCGCTGACTCTTCTTACTCGTCCTTGACAATGCTGGTCTCCCCCACTGCCTAGAGCCCCATCAGGTCCCTAGGATGCGGTTCGATGTCCGACTTGGGTAAGACGCACCACACCTTAAGCAGCCCGACGCCGCCGCCTTGGGGCCCCATGCGAGATCTACGCCCGAGGTAGATGATACCGGGGAGGTACTGCTTCAGCCTTCAGCTAGCCAATGTGTATTTTATTTCTGCGAGATGAGCCGCAAGGGCGGGCGGGCAGGCTATCACAAATCTGTCATGTCCCTGTAATTATTCCGAATGGCTGACCTGAGGCGCGGGCGACGCGCTGCGCGCTACCGTGCGGCCGAAAGCCGATGCATCTTCTTTTCTCATTGCCTTTTACAAACTTTACAGGCAAGAGTTTGTATACCGTAATACATGGGGGCCCGGTTGGCTCGTTCAAGCTGAAAGACCGAATCGTGACACCGCAGGTAGAGCTCTTTGCGCTCGCATAAATTATCCAGAACGGAGTCTCGACCTCTTGTTTTCTCTCTCCTCGCTGTTCTTCTCCCCCCATTGTCACGGTCATCATGGATCAAGGCTCCCCAGTTACATAGGGTGGACCTTGCCAGGTCAAAGCCCCCTCTAGCCCGCACCGTTGTGAAGACACGTGCACAGGGTTTGGGTCGTGATGGTGTGTGAAAGGTAATTCATTTAGTGCGGTAGCTTAGAGTCCGGGAGTGGAGTTGCAGATTCACCACCGCAGATCGATCTCGACTTGAGCCGGACGTAGTTGTCGAGGCATGAAGCTAAAGTTGCATCGCCTGACTGTTTGTAATGTTCACTGGAACCCCAGGCATCCAATCACTGGGCTCCAAGCCCTTGGGCATGTAGTGTGACGACACATTTTCAACGTCCACGAAACCTTCATGGCGCCAAGTGCCGTTGGGTTTTTGTTTTCTCAGTGGGTCGGCACTCTCATGAGGCGATTCCTCGGGGTTTACCCGGCGGCAACGGCGCGCGACGATGTGCTCGACCTTCACCCTTGATACTTGTCCCACTGAAGGGAATTTGTAGCAACCCATTTGCATGCGCGCAATGCCTCGGAAAGCATAAGGTACGTGCATCATGTATCCATTCTCTGGAGACGCGGTGCTCCCACAGGAACAAGGTGAAGAGGACATGAAAATCTACTAGTCGGGATCTCAACCGGAAGTAGTCGAGGGCTCGTTACGCAGAAGCCCCCGTAGTCGTCGTCTGGTTGACTGATGGTATTGTCTTGCAGCAAGATTGACAGCCCTGCTAGCATTCAGGTCTCAGCCGCGGTAAGGACTCGTCTGGTTTGGGGAAACGGCTGAAGGCATAGGAGACCTAACCAACGGGGTTACAATCCGGGCTCAGTCTGTGTCTTGTGTATCCATATCCCCACAAGAGATATCCACGACTCCCACCACCTACCTCTCTACCCTCGCTGCAACCTACCGCGGTAATGTCTCAGAAGCCAGAAACCCTCCCTTCGAGGATATGCATCCGTGCTTCGGCTTTTCTGCGCGTCATACGTTGTCGCAGTAGCATATTCCCGCTAAGTAACCCGTGGCTCTGGAGTCGGGTGTGATGAGCGGCTAGCCTGCGTGAACGCCCAACACTAGCCCGGGACCAGTACCACGTAGTTGGTGTCATGGCTTCGTAAAAGCTGCATATGCAAAAGAAGAACCGCATGTTCATGGGCCTTATCTGCTTCTTTGCGCACCAGGGGTCTTTCCTTGTAAAAGCAAGGGGGCCGAGGTCGGCCGAGTTTGAAGTAGCGGAGACCGCATGTTGTCTCAGCGACGCGACGTGGCAGAGAATCACACTTCCCCGCGGCTTCTCGAAGCACGAAAAAAGAAGTGGCGTTGGTCAAGGTGGTGGTCACTGAAGGTTATCTGGTGCCACGGCATCAGAATGGCACCAGGGTTACAGTGATGCGCTGGACGCATACGTGAGCACGCAGATGGTGGTGTTTGTAGCTCCTTTGACTATCCAATCTCAGTAACCTTACAGGCTGTGTCAGTGCGATACGTCAGCGAGCCCTGGCGTTCTCGGTTGGGCGGATGCGGCGACTGTCGGCCATGGAGTTCCAGTAGATGTAAGTAAAATGGTCAGTGAAGGTGGCGTCTCAAATACCCTGGTATGGATAAATGCAGTTAGAAGTGCAAGGGGAGAAGCGGCTGTACACAAAATGCCTAGGACCTAAGACTGAGACAAGTTGTGGATATGTCGGGAGACGCCGCCTTGCGTCGGATATCATGTTAGTCGTGGATAAGCACCACAGAATACTTTGTATGGGAGGGAATGAGGGGAGACAGTACGAGACGAGATGCCAGACGAATGTCGAATTGGTTGACTTCCCGATTGAGTCATGGCCAAGTCAACAAGTCAACGAAGAGCGGGAAGGTCCAGGGTTGGCGATTGCCGACTACGACATGCACATCACTGCTACTAACAGTACCTTGGAAGGTGCTACCTTGCTGAATATCATTAAGGTGATTAATTACCTACCAGTAGTAAATGGGTCGCACCTCCCTACTAAGTTGAGGTGCGAAGGACGGGAGGCGCGACTACTGTAATCAACGGGTACCTTAGGTAGGCAAGGTAGCTGCAGCCAACGTGGAAGGCACAGCTGACGTGCATCTCAGCCATTTGCTGAAAGCAGATCACGGGGCAAACGTCGGTGAGGGTCAGCTTTGACCGGTGAGGGTCCCTCGTACATAAACTCCGGCTTCTTGCATGCACCGGCCAGCTCGCCGGCCTCAACGACGTTGCGCGCGATTTTGCCCCTTTTGCCGCTGACGAACTTGGGTAAGATATTGGCGCTTGAAGCGAGAGGGAGAGAAAAAGAAGTTGAGTATTGAAAGTACTAGGTATAGTACTAGTAGTTAGTAGTGCTCAAGGTAGGCAACCCAACGAACACTCTGTGACAACGAGTTCGTCTTGTGTTGCATTTGTCCTGTGCTTGAGCAACACGTACTTGAAAGCAACATATGGGTGGCGCATGCTGTACAAGTGCTGCACAAGCAGCGTTTGATATATGAATTTATGCGTTGTAGCCCCTTTTACCTTAGTCTGTGTATGAGCCGCACTGGTAGGTCCATACCAAGGGCAATGGTGATACTACCGTAGCGTCTGATGACTCAAAGTGGTATAGTAGGGTACTACTAGTGAATGTGCGATATTCACCGCTTGTCCTATTGATGATCTTAAATGTTGTAATGTGCGAATGCTCCAATACCTAGTAGCGAAAGCTGCAAACTGGCAAGAAGTGATTAGAAAAAGACTACTGTAGTCATATTTCGTGGTGTAATTATACTTTACCTATAGTTTGTATAGTAAGGTAGCTTAGTCTGCTATTTCATGTCTCCTCACTTGTTCAGAAGATTGCCTGGCACTTCCAAGCAGCTAGGCTATCACCAAATATACCTCCTGCTATATTATCGAACGTCGTCCGAACTTCCATGGTCTTCCAAGATAGTACCCAGTACTACTAAGGGTGTAAGGTGGTAATAACAGCTGTCCTTGGTGAGACAAATAACACTAGTAGTAATAATCATTGCCAACTGATCGTATAACTCATGAGGTACTACCTAGTGATACTAGTGGTAGTAGTAAACGCTGACAACTGACTGTTAGTTGAGATTCTACCGGTACTGCTAAAAATACAAAGCGACGCTGATATCCAGAATTGACCTAGAAATGCAACCTCTTTCCTCCACTTTCTTTCTTTCCCTCCGCTTTCCCACTTGGCGGCGACGTCCTTCTTTCCTCGTTGTGCGTCCACGCTCTCATCTTCCTGCACTTGCCTTGTTCACCTTCAGCCTCCTACCTGCCAGTTTCTTTCCAGGTGGAGATCACGCGAACGTATGCAATGGCACTTTCCAATTTCGCATGGCATCAAGTGGAAGAAACGCCCATCTTGGAATCATGAGCGTCTGCTCAAATCGGAGGAGGAACGATCCAAGGCACTTCTGGGCCTTTTTGACGTCCAACTCTTACAGCTTGCGCTCACTGACGGTCTTTCGTTGGGGATGGCGCTTCACTCCGTTAACGCTCCCATCACGAGCTAGGGGCTAGAAACAACCAGCTCAAGCAAGATCATCTTCGCACATGTTCATCGCTGAATATATCGGTATGTTCGAAATGAGCCTGGGACTCATTAAAGGTTATTTGAAGCCCACTAAGGGAATTCTGAATTACCACAATTCATTCGACCTGCGCTTCACTGTCAGGAGACTGACCATGAGCATCCGATTTGCTCATGGTCATCAGAGCAGACTCGGCTACAGCAGACGGTGTCGCCAGCCACATGCTTCTTTGAGAGGTACACACAAAGATTGTGTATCTCACTATCTCTCAATCCCAGGCCATTTCGGTTGCATGGAACACAGGATATTGTACGCAAGCCCACATTCCCTGGTCTGGTACTTTAAGTATCGCAGGAAGCGAGTATCACATGTTCTCGATCTTCACTTTCACGCTACCTGTAGGTTCCTGCTCAGATGGTGGTATGTGTTTTACCGTAGTCGCATGTCTTTCTAAGCCATCGCGACGGGCAAACCTTCGCTTCTTGGGGGGGTTCGGGCAGTACGGTTTGGTACATCGGTATGGCTTGCGGTGCTTGTTACAATGTTGCCTGCGTCACCTATTAGCACTACCTAACTTGAATGTCGCGTAGCCGAACTGAATAGGACAAGAGCGCGAGATGATAGGGGGAAAGGGGTAGAACGAGAATTGGTAACCAGGAGAACTCACACAAATGACGAATTTCGCCCGAAAGATACCAATTTACCGTCCGTATCGACCCCTCCTTTGGTACACTTTACGCCTTTGGGACACACATGGTTTCCTTTGCCCCTGTTGCTCAGGGCAGCCATGTCAATTTGCTGGAACAACTCCTCATCTTCATCGTCAGATGCGTCAGAATCCGAATCTTGGTTAGGCTTCGACTTCTGGTTCTTGTGGGATCCAGATGGTAGTGTCCGCCTAATCATCGATTTGCTATCTTCGACCGACTCTGAGAAGGACTTTGGTCTCGCAGGGTGGGACGACAGAGCAGACGACTGGGAAAGGGATCTATCTTCTTTCACCGGCTCTTCGGGTCTCCAGATTTCCTGCACATCTTTTGCGTACTTCATAGTCTTGTCCCGGATCTGGCTATGGTCGTGAAAGTGTAACGTTAGCCACTTGGAAGCAAATTACTTTTGGCTGGCGAACTAGCGGCCGCAATAACTTACCGAAGCTTGCCCAGCTTCAAGTCCAGATGTGTGAGGTCTGTCATGTCGGAAAACCCACTGGTTTGCTGCACTCTTTTGTGGACTTCTCTTGTTATGTCCTGAATATGTTCTCCAACCAAGAGACTGCTGGTGAGCAAAGCCCAGTTGGAAGCGGTACGTGTGAAGTATTCGCCCATATCATCCAGCAATTTTACCTGCTGGCTAGCGGGAGGAACGGGAGTGGAAATATTGGAGTCCATCATGATCTTGTCTAAGTGCTGAAGCACGAGGGACTGTAGATCCACCAGGCTAGTTGATGAAGCGTGACGGGGATCAGGAGATGGACCAAAGCCGGTCTCAAATACCTTACTTTGCAGTGGAATCGACATGACGAACTGATTTTTCCTTTTCGGGGAAAGAAACAACAGTACACACCTCTGCAGCCAGCGCACGACCAACACAAGGCGGACTTTGAATACTGCAACTGGCCGATTCTCTTTTTGATCATCCACGGACAAGCTTGGCCTAGGTGTTTGCTGCTTACGGTTTCCTCTTATCTTGATGCACGGCGAGGCAAAATGTATTATCGCCAGCCCAGTCCGCAAAGTACGGATTTTTGATACGTATGTGGGTCCCCGGAGGCCGGAGAGCGAGTTGATGGTATTTGGTGGTGCGGATGGTTGTAGCCTGAAGATCAGGCTAAGTCTGAGGGCCGAAGCTAGGAACGGAACGGATCACTTTAGCGTAATGATAGGAGGCGGCGCGGCGCGCGGCAATCCTTGGGCTAAGAAGCGGGGATGGCAGCGGGAGTCAGATGACTAGTAGTGGCGCCCGTAAGGTCTTGTCCTTGGCCTTGGTGAGATCTGGATGGCCCTCCAGTATCGTTAACACTTGGGGCGAGAATGAGAGTGTGAGTATCAATGTGAGGGTCTATGGGCCACAGAATCCCTTGAGGCTCGCTTGTGCTCGTGTCTGCGCAGCCAGTCGCTGTCAGGTCCCTAGAAGGACAGCAGCGTCGCCGATGGAGGGGAGGGGCAGTTTGAAGGAAGAAATGAAGGTCTGAGAAGCACGCAAACGCACACCAGAAAACGAGGGAAGCTGCTTGGTACAAAACTGCAAAGCAGGAGTCGCCTTTTCTTTCTAGTCTACGACGTCTACAGCAGTCGCTTGCTTCCACACGTTATTGGAGTAAGCCGTGTCGAAATATTAGCCTATTTTTTCTTATGGGCAGGCAAGACACGGCAGCACATAGAGGTGACTGGATTACACAGCGCTTGGCCATTGATGAGAATAGGGGCGTGTGGACGACAAGTCGCAAAGGACGGTACAGGTACGGGTAGTGCGTTGAGAGGAGAGAGAACAACTTGCTCAGCCCGTGGAGAGAAGAGACAACAAGTGGTCCCCCCCATGTTACCTAGCAAAGTACGTACCAGTACCGCGGGACATGGACGTCGAAGTAGAAGTACATGCACGTACTTGTTGCGCGGGACAACAACGTTAGGCTATCGAGACGCCTGCTAGCTCTCAGTTGCCCTTGGCTTCACAAATTGCTTGTGCAGTCTCACTGTAAGCTGGAAAGTAATTGACACCGTGACGGTCTGGATGCGCCCCTGGGTGCAGTTGGGAGGGTGGCAGTCACCGCCGCCAACGAGCAGAGAACGGATGAAGGATACTAGTAGGTAGTACTCAACTAATTATGACCTAGCTTTTGGCAGCCTGCCTGGCACGAATGATTGGTGAAGACAATAGGAGCCAGCAGCTCAGATAGGGCAAGCCATGCAACTAGCCAGCCGGTGAGCAAGGTCGCTCAAGAAGGCGAAAGACAAGATGCACTCCGGATCACTCTCGCACACTCACGTGCTGTATATATGCATGCGTACATATAGATTCCGAGTGGCATTGCCAGCGAGCAAAGCAAACAGCGTCGCAGAGGCGAGGCAGGGTCTTTGATAGGATGCGAGGCGGGCGGGATGAGTGGCTAGCCATGGCCGTCTCGCAAAGAATGTCCTTCTCCGAGGCGCGCGAGGCGCTACCCAGGTGGCGGGAAAAAGCAACAGGTAGGGCGCAAGGGGGGGGGGATCTGTTACCAGATCTGTGGTCCCCCTGCCGTCGCGATCCCCAAGAAGCACGAGGGTGCAGCGGCATCGTGAGGCAGGCCGTCTCGATTGGTATTGGTTGGCGCCGGAAGGTCAAACAGGGCCCCAGACCACAAGGTCATCGTGCTTGAGTGCCGTTCTGGGGAGGATCTGGATAGATGACAAAGTGTCTAACCAAACAGCCGGTCCAGGTTTGCACCAAGCTATAAGGGAAGTGAGAGGCTGACCGGCTAGCTTGGACCGAGTAGGCGGGACAGATGAAGCACCATCCATACTTTCCTTAGTCTTACTAGCACTTGCGCGGTAAGGTATCCAGAGAGACCTGAGGGGGACCAAACGCCGCCGACAAAGCAACGAGCGTCCAGACTAACGAGAAAGGAGCGCAAGCAGGCAGCTGGCTTGGTCTGGCAACAGCCTCTCAGTAATCATTAATCTGCCGGAGGGTATCGGTCAAGGCTACCGTCGCACAGAAACACAACCATTGGGCCAGCTTGGTCTCTTTAATGGAAGTGGGTTCTCGTCAAGCTCGATCCAAGGGCAAGACTACTACTGTTGCTTCGTCTGCTTGATGCTCTCGTGTTGCCACCGCATGCGAACACCCGCACACTTCGCCCACCGACTTTGTGACCGTTGTTGACAGCAACGGCGCGCCACCACGAGGTTGAGATTGAGACTGAAAAGTCTCACCCGCTTCTTGGTGTTACAAGTACTATTCCAACCCCAATTCAACGGCTCTGTCGCCTTAAACTGACTTTCTGCCGCTCTGTGTTCAGTACGACGGTCACATCACATCGCATAATATCACATCGGTTCCCTGAACCGACGCCAGGCCCAACGATCGCATCGACAAAGCAGGCCAAAGCGGTCGCGACATCAGACTCACTTCATCCTGGTGTGTCATTTGATCCAAGCTGCAGACACTCAGCGTTTGCTGCGTCTGGTTGTTTGGAGGGCGAGCAATCGGGTTCAATTGGAATCGCGTTTGTTGCCCAACCCGAATGTGCCTGAGCTACGTTACCTATTATTGCGCACCCCAAGCTTTAAGAGGCCGAATCAACAGGACCGGTGAGTAAAAGAGTGTGCCTTCCTTACCTTTCAACTTGCTCTTGCCTGCAAGGTGTACCTTCCACCAGTAAACTGAAATGCGGCATCGTTTGCGCCTTCCCTTTCGTTTTCCCCATCGCACTTGCACTTGCACTTTCTCTTGCACTTGCACCTGTTCTTTGCCTCCGCTTTTTTTCTTTTTTCTTCTTTTTTTTCTCCCCTTTACCCCAGCCCTCGTCTTGTACCTCATCCACTCGTCCACTTCAAGTTGCTCACACTTCCACTTCTCCCATTCCAATCTCCAAACTTTTCAATTCTTATTGCTTGCCTTTCCTGTCGCGCGATCCGGGGTCAAGATTCCTACGCTGCAGTGTGCGGTGCCTTATTCGATGTCGCGCTTTGAATGACCGCTGCCTCCACCGCGCGCGCTGCATCCCTTGCCGTCAGTAACCTGGCCCCTTCCCTTTCAGATTTTCCCTTCACCCCTCTTTGTTGTCTCCTCCGAAATCTCCAGCCCAGATCTCTAGCCTGCCTATACTACCTACCTTATCCTACTTGACCTTGCACTCTGTACATTCAAAGACCGCTTCCCTTCTCTCATCCCTGCGCGGCTCAGTGGAGTGCGCGCTGGTGTACAGAGTTCCAATATTCGTACTTGTCCCAACATCCTTCGATGCTCCCATCTACTCACCCCTCTACCGGTTTTCCACTCCGCGCTTGCTGTGCCCCATGTGGTCAACCCGTTTGGCCCACCAGGGATCTGTCACTAGACTACTCTACTTCCTAGGCCATCAGGCGCTGATTGGGGCCCAATCTCATTTAGAGTTCCAGCCCAGCGGTCGCGTCCTGGATACGGTCTGCATCCACCGCGCAGCTCGCAGCATAGAAAATAGCACATAGCACACAATCCACCCCGCTATCTCTCGCTATTGACTAATCCTCGGCGCTGCAGACCCCGACCATAAGCAGGCGTCTGCTTGACCTGCTTACTGCCGACGGCAGCCTCAAACCCAGCTTTCTGGCTACGGGGGAGTATCAGTCGCCTGCAGACTCTGCCTCTGCTGACTACCTACTACTTACTTACTGAGCAATGCACAGCCAGTAAGTAGTAGTAGGTAGGCTCCGCTATATACAGCGCACTGCGTTGTCTCTCATCCCCACTTGATGCTGGCCTGAATGATTGATCATTGCCAAAGCGCACCACCCTGCCCTACTGTGGGCAGATATCTTGCCGAATATTCTGTGTGCGCGCTGCGACGCAGCCGCCGAGAAGGAGTTCTCCGCGAAAGCTCTTTTCATCAATCTAGGCCCCGCCCCTGAAACGAAGCGGCCCGCTCGCCGGAACCACGCACAAACCAAGCGCGGGCCGTCCATCATAGCCCGTGTGGAGCATTCTCCAGCTCTTGGCTTACTGTTGGCCCGCCGCACTTGATTTCCAATGATCGTCCACATGGGCTATTCTTCGGACTCGGAACGTCCAGCGAAGCGAATCAAGCGTTCGCAGCCGTACCAGCGGCTTTCGCCCGATCTAAGCTCCGGCCTAGCACCGGATTTTGTGGCTCCACCTGTGATGCCTCCGGATCCTACTTGCGACTCATCTCCGATCATAGCGCACCAATCAGCAATTATAACCTCACCCGAGAATCAATCGCTAGGCTGGCATCAGCACTCACCATTAGACTCTCCACCAGCCCAATTATCTTCGCCATTTTCTGCTACTATTGAGACACACAATGAGATTTTCTCTTCGGCTCTCACAGGTAGGTTGCTACATTTTATTTGAGACATGTCAGCCTTGCCTTGCCTTGCCTCGCTTCGCTTTGTGTTGGCTCCATCCCCGTCACATTGTCCGCTTAAGCTCTGTCACATACCACATCCTGGTCTCGTCCAAATCCCAACCTCACTCCCCCCACTCCATCTCTGGCTTGGCCACATCAACTACTACGAGCACAACAGGGTTGGAAATGAATTGGCCATGGGCTGCGGCCGACTAGGGATTACCCAGGTCGTTCGTTACCCCCGCTTATCTTCAATTTCCTCCTGTTCCGCTCTCCGCGTTATACACATCTTTGTTACCCCCAAGTTGCACTCGCCGCAAACCCTCTGCCTACTGGGCATACCAGGCTACCACCACCTTAGCCCTCTCTAGTTGTTGGCTTAGAAGATATGCAATGCTTCAATTTCGCGCCTGTGAGCTGACTATTAATCCAGCCCCCCCGCTGAGTGGCGGCGAGATTCCTGCACCAACAATTTCGCCATCGCATCCATCGAAATCAGATCTTTTTCTAGGCTCGGTAGATGCGGATTTGCCATACCCTGCCGGCGAATCTTTGCCTGTCCAGCGTCGGAGAAAGTCCAGCACCTCAACCACTCTCTCGCATCATCGCAAACCATTGCTGCCGAGCCCCTTTGCGGATTGCAAAGACTCTTTTGGTAAAACTGTTACCAATCCTGGCTTCACAATACCAGAAGGGGGTGCCGTCAACGGCTATTTGAAATTCAGATGGGGGAAGAAGACCAATCAAGCTCCCAGCAGCTCCCCCCAAAATGATGAGGCCTCTACGAATGCAATCTCATGGGTGGCCACGCCTGATGCGGTCGCTGGTCTTCCTAGTTCAGGACAGATGTCCACCATTCCCGGTGTTCCATTACACGCTCAGATCTCTGTCGATTTTTCTACAGGAACGATACCACAAGGACCCCCTGTGGCACCCGAATGGGCACATGCGTTCTCTTTGAATCCTCCGTCCACAGTTGCTTCAGTACCCACCTCCGGCGAAAATATGTCCGTGGCGCAACTGTCAAGTAACCCCCGCATGGTGCCTCCCCAGTTTGGGTATCAGGCAAAGATTGAAGATCCAACGGATAGGAGGTTCTGGGACTTTTACATCAGAAACTGGTGCCCTGGTCGGAGCGTCTTGAAAGACACCAACCTATGGTTGACGGATTTCGCCAAACTACAGGAGGTCACTGGTATCCGAGCTGCCATTCAGAGCTTGGCTGGAGTGTATATATATGATTATATGCCTCAGCCAGTCGTCAGCAAACGAGTCAACGAGCTCTTCAACATTGCGGAGTCTCGTTTGGCCGAACTTCTCAGCAATGAGTCTACCTTGGAACGGCCGGAGATAATGGAGCTTATCACCATCAGCGTGCTTCTCTCGATGCAAGATGTAAGTCGCTTCCCTATAGACTACTATTCGGCTCGCTAATACTAAGCAAGGTTGTACTTGTTGAGCGTCGAAGAAAGAAACCTGATGTCCCAAGATGGCTACAAGGGTTCAAGGACGGGGAGAGGGTTTTGGAACGTACAGATCCAGGGTCACGCTTTTGGTCACCCACCCAAGTTCAACTCACATCATTGCACATCTCACAGTCCATAATCGTCGGACGTGCGGTCATTCTTTCACAGCCAATGATGCCGTTAGAAAGCCCAGAGCATTTTGACCCCCAAAGAGAAGCTGCTCGATTCGGTTGGCTTTTGTACGGCACCCCTGACGAAATGACCCAAATACATGGGGGTTGTGGCTTTTCAAAGAAATTACTTCACACGATGAGTCAGATAAGCTACTGTGCGGCACGCATCCAGCAAGATAGCGAGAGCCCAATTGCACCCTTCACGGCCGAGTGTTTATTGGATGAGTTAGTCAACTTGCGTCAATGGAGCCGCGAGCTAGACTTGAACAGACACACCATATCCAGGACGGATCCTCCAGTTATTGAATGGGTTCGGAGCTTGCCAGATGGCTACACGATTGACACTCCTCAAGTCATGACTGATGTCACAGCCGAAGCCTGGAGATTCGCAGCCTTAATCTACTTGCAATGTCGCGCATTGAGGTAATGTATACCAACGAAAATCATCTGACCTTCATCGCTGACCATTTTTCCAGGCTTCCAAGGAACCATCCTGATGTCATGGCCAATCTGACCGACTTAGCACGTTGTATCCATATCATGCCAACGTCAGGCAGTCACTTCACCGCACAGGCACCCCTTTTCCCGGTTTTCCTCCTAGGGCTAGTGGCTACGGATTCGAGTCACAGAGGAGTCTCAAAACGATGGTTTGAGCAGGTAGTCCAAACGCCTGTTCGGAGTGTAAGTCTTATTATGAATTATGTCCATTTCGACTTCCGCCCAGCTCACAAAACATTTTAGAGTGTCCCACCATTATTCGATGCCCTAAAGCGCGCGTGGGAACGAATAGACAAAGAAATACCCCTGAGCTCACAGAGCCCTTCCGACTTTATTGGACAAAGGACTCCCTGGTGGGAAAAACTTGTTGAAATCGTGCAGCAAAACGAAGAAGAGACGCTATGCTTGACCTAGCAATGTGCAGCGGTGTAATAGTCTAATCATAACCGACGCCGGCCGCGATCCATATTCTTGCGCTGTGGAAATGGACGAAATTTGGGAAAGAAGCAAAAGACCAAAGTCAGAAACGACGCCACGTTTTGTTGCCCGCTCGAAGTCAATGCCATTAATTGACACCTGACACGGCACTGTCAGCGTCACCTCGTTGATCGCCCACGCTTTTGAGTTTGACGAGGTATTGGCCTTGGAGATGTTAGCGCCCTCGATTGGACGTCGAGTAGGGCTGTACTATCACTTACGAAACTCGGAATCGGGTGCTTGCCATACATTGGTGGCAACCAAGCCCGCCTTATCGAACATGGTTTCCACGTCATCCTGGCCGTACTTGTGAGAATCAAACCAATCAATTTCCTCGCCTTTGCGAATGATGCGACCCTTAGTTCCTAGCTGGAAATCATGTTTCGCACGGAAATAGAAACGGTGGCGAGTAGGGTTTTCCAACTCAGCCTCCAAATCCCAGTCTTCTTCGCGGAACCATGTTTCGCCAACGAGTCTGTTAGCATGGTTAAAGCCGTTCTGGAAAAACTTCTTGTACAGATCATCACGAGAATGATACGCGGCCCAAATCTTGTCCTCGTCTTTGGGTACAAGGTGGGCATCCATCCCCACCAACAGAAGGTCGTCTGGCTGCAGAATGGCCGCCCACTGTTTGACTTTGCGGAGCGCTTCAGGCCAAGGATCGTTGCAAAGAACGGAGCCCAGGGATAGGAAGAGGCGAGGGCCCTTAATCTGCTGGACCCATCGGAGGCCGTCCTCAAATGTACCCCACAATCCTGCGCAGGTCACGATTGAGTCCGGACTAGAGTGCTTCTCCTCCAAATAGCCAATATTGTGCTCGAGGGACGATCGAGAGATGTCAAGCGCCAGGTATGTGGCGCTTCTGTTGGCCTTCTCAAACGCCGTGAGGAGATGCTCGACCTTTCTGGTATCACTAAATAGAAGCTTGCATCAGCTCATGCTGAGTCCAACTGAACGTACTGTGGCCGTCATCTTACCCGGCGCCTAGATCAATCATGGTAATGCCAGACGGGACGCGAGCGGCAACTGCAGCCCCGTGCTTGTCAAAAATGGCAATCTCATCATGTGTTTGGTAGAACTCTGGAGTGAAGATGATCTCGTTCCAGATCGGAAGTCCTACATCATCATAGAGAAGCTCGTCGGGCAGCGTTGGCTTTGATTCGGCGTCGTAGCTAGATTCGAAGATGTCCTCGAGCTTCTGCTTGACATTGCCTCTCATCTTGCTGCCATCAATGTCTGCCACTTCCCCATGTTTGGGCAATTGGAAGCTTGCCATGTTGAGAGCTGTGGAAGAGAAAAGCGATTGTTTGCGCCGTGGGATTTGGTCAGGAAAAATTCGAGCCAATGAGCACTGGCACGGTATCAGTCCGCCCTCGAGAAAAACAAACGAGCGGTGTTGGGGAAGTCGTGTGGTGGTTTGGTCTTCGGAAAAGTGCTCCCAGTAAGTAAGCGAGCGTTGGGTGTGCCAGCAGAGAAACTTGTGGTTTTTATAACCCGTGTCGGACGACCTAGATTTTATACCTGCAGCGGCAGCTCTGATTCACAACTGAGCCGAGGGGCAAACGAGAAAACCAAAGATGAAGGAGAAAACAACGGGTTGTACAGTTTCTGCTTGGTGCTTGAGGGATTCTTCTTGCCGCAGGGTCAAGACTCCGACTCAAGCATGCTATTGACTCCACCAGTGAGTTGGATAGCTACCACGTTGATCCGTTCGGATCCCAATTGTCTGAATAGGTGATGATATGTCGGGCCCGCGCACGCGACTGTCACCTTTGTTTCCTATTTTGTGGAGAGAAGGTTTTCTAATTTTTTTCTTCCCCCCATCGGTATGAAGGAAGAAGAGAAAGGCAAGCAGGCTGGACCCAGGATGACATGATGAAATTGTGCCAGTACCCTCACCATTCGCATCAATCCCAGCAAATGTCCTCTTACGTAGCCAATGGACGAGGGCCCTGATGGCAACCGTGGTGCTTTGATGGGCGGATGGGGCTCCTCCACATTAGAGCGGCAGCAAGGAGGGTATCATTGCCTCTAAATGTGGCCCTACATTTAGGGGAGTCTACGGGTTGGGGGTCATGGTTCCCGTTTTCGATCACACACATGCACGTACTGCCATGTAAATACCATGTATAATTACAAAGGTTTGGGAGAACAATTAATCAAGCATGGCCCTCGGGTGATACTTTCCTCTCAGTGTCCCTAGTTTTCTCGACACAGTATTGCTTTCCTTACGACGTGTCCGTATCTTCCTTGGGGTCCATTTCTCGTCACAAGCCATGAAAAAAAATGCAACTTTGGATACCTCGTGGAGATGGCTAAAGGATTTGAGAGCAGCCACTAATATCTATGTATACACCCATCTCAGGAGGGCCCCGGCTGGCTGGCCTGGTCTTGCGGGCAAGCTTCCGGAGCCCCTCTCTCCACCATAGCTCCTCTATTTCTGTATGTACTCGCAGTCCGACGGCTGCTGGACAGTACCATGCAGCGTGCGGTAAAAGTAAAGGTGAACAGCGGTTCGCGGCCAGCCTCAAACGGGCCGGCTGAGTGTTCTGCTGCTAAGGACCAAGAGGTCCCCCTTGTCTCCCCCATCGGCCGCTAGTGCTCAAGGAGGGAGGCCACATGCAAGTCATGATGGATGGAGCCACGGATCTGAGAAGTGACAGTAGTTGGAGAAAGGGTTCACGGAAAAGCTTGATTGGCTCCAGCATGTACGGGTGGCTTTTCCTGGATCAAGACTATGAGGCCAAGCTGCTTTGAGCCTGTGCTGTGTGTGCAGCATCCCGGCAACTTGGCCGCCAATTTCTTACATGCTCGTGTCGACCAAACTTTGACGGTAATAAGAAGGGATCTAGCCAGCGGCGCGCATCCAGGACGCCATGTGTTCTGGACGAAGCCGGGGCCAGATTTGGGGGGCGCAAGACATCTGCTATGTGACCCTCCCGCTGTTCTATTGCCTCAGAAGCCTCATCTTTACTCGGCAGAGTACTCCGGGCTAGAAGCTTTCAATAATATTCTGGTTCCACATCCGCCGCAACGCTAAAGGATCGAGACGGCGAAAGCACGTCAAGGTCAATACTGCCGGAGTAGTCAATCATATACATTGGGGTCTACTCATATAAGCCCTCAAATCCATGTGTCCCGGCAGATGTTCTTGCAGGCGAAGAGCGTGGACATCCCGGCGAAAGTCCGTGCTAGTAGAGGTCTGTTGTGAGGTCAGAGGGCCGCTGGATAGCGGGTCATGAACGCTGGAAACAATTTCCCGGCAAGAATGTATGTACATATTATACACAGGTGAGCTCGCAAGGAAAAGCCCCGCCCGGATGTAGCGAGCTGTTGACGCGAACTGCTCTATCGAGCGGATGTATTGCAGGGTTATGAGGGAATCTTCACTTGGTACACCCCCGCCCCGCTCGCAAACTGTTCGGCAGCCATTAACAAATCCAACCCTCCATCTCTCGACAGATGCAGCCATGTCGCGCAGCGACGCATTGATATGATGCGATTTAGTACTGGGGCAAGTACACTAAAATTCATACCATACCGAGGATGCTTCTTTACGTGTACCTGACCATAAGACACCAAGTGCGTCTGATAGCCGGTATCATAGCTTGAGTCAGCTACAGAAAACGCACGTCTTCCTTGTATACCCATTCTCCATGCATGCACGCCGTGCAGTAGTCGCCCAACTCGCTCTGCCATTCTAAGTTTTTGGACGGACAGTAGACGATCAAAGCGAGGCTTGGTCGGTAAGTCTTGTCGTAGTTCCAACGTTTCAGGTGAAAGAAGTGGTTCGCAATTCCTTCTAAACTTTGTTAGTACCGCTACAGCAAATCAAGGCAAAGCTAGTCCACGGTGGGCCGAACTAAGACCTGATCTTCGCGCCGGCCCGTTCTCCGTCCCGTTATGGTTCCGCTTTCGGATGCGTTGGCCCCGTCGTGGGATGCCAGTTTCCTCGTGCTTTCATGCGGCCGGCACGAGAGGCTCAAGAGGGAGAAAAAAAATAATTGAGGCAAAAAGCGTGGCACCGTACAGGCTCAGGACAATGGTGTCAGGGCACAGGAAATGCGGAGGAACATGCGTTAAAAGTTTTTTTTTGGTGTGGGTGATCAGGATGGGTCTGCGATGCTTGACCGCAGATCCCCTGGCTGGTCATTGATGTACCAACAGACAATCGTTTGTGCATGAGAAAGTAGATGGACACTGATTTGCTTGCATATGATTCGTCATCCACTCTTTGAGATCGTCCCTGCGCAGTATATCATTGTTGGTTCGTCCACACATCAAATCGTATGCATGTTTCGCAGCAGAATGAGCTTGTCGTCCGAGAAATCACTAGAAATGACAACGCAGAGGAAAGTTGTTCTTGAAGGCTGCCATCAAGCGGTAGCTAGAATCGGCAATGATGTTCATCAAAAATATCCGAGAACACGAGGCAATGGAGAACCGAAGTCAAGGCCTTGACCTAACACTCACTCTAACGATAACGGGTATCATTGGTCATATCCTCGTACCCGGAGCCATTTTGAACGACGCATTCTACAGCTCCGATCGGAGACTCCGCCGTCATGGCTAGCATAAAGCTTTTGCATCATGGGAGCAATCCTTTGAGGTTGTTTTTGGCTATAATATAGCCTTCGATCGAATACACCAGCCTAGCTCTCGCGTGTTTGTGGGTGGAATCAGCAGATTTTGCGAAGAAGCGTTGTACGGGCCGGGATAAGTCCATTCTGCTCAGTAATAACAACGAGTGATGGGGGACACAAGAAGTTTGCCTCTAATTACGTATCCGCTTCTTTCAGGTGAATCAGCATCCTTTGGAACTTGATCGGGTAGGAGAGGTCTGCAGGCGTTCTGGAAAGGCAGCAGAATTCTGCTCGAAACAAACTGGGGATAAAGTCGACGATGATTGATTGTGTGTCTTTTCGTGAAAGTAAACGTCCCGTCCGCGCTGTGTACGGTCCCACGCCCGAATCCATAGGGCCCGGATCCGACTCCGAATGGGGGACTCGTTGTTCGTTTCCCCCCACATTCTGTCACGTTTCATCTTGCTTGGTAACCAGCACCAACGGATTCGTCCTTTTCCAACTTCATCCGTGTTCACTGACGGCTGTCGGTTGCAAACACGACAAAGATTTGACTGATTGGCATTGCTACCTCGTCACTGAAAGTAAAATTTTTCGGCTTGTCGTTTTTTGTCCACCAGGTGGCCTTGCCCTGACGTGCATAATCTAGGCGAGTGCGGATCCAGCAATGCACATACAGACCAGGCTCTTGCATGCATTGCCAACGGATGATAGCCAACGTAGCCAGCCAACACTGCGCTTCAGTCGATGGCAATGAAAAAAATGCAGCTGCAGCTAGTATGTGTTTGGAGTTTCGAGAGCCTTCCTGCTTCTGTTCTTTCTCAGACTTCACTGAAGCCGATAACGGTGTCCTTTTACTAACAACAAGTCGAGCATTGATGGGCTTACCGCCGGTGGTCGATATTGCAACGCTTGGGCGTCGGTGGCGCACCCATTCACAAACCGTACATCCGTTTACCGGGCCTCGGTGCCTCATCTGGCTGAATGCGAGTGAGAAATCACTTCTTGACCGTGAAAATGACAGGTCGTTTAAGCTTGCATTGCTTAGCAGGCTAAAAGGCGCAGGTGATGAATGGCTAGCCGGATTAGAGGTTAGAGGTGCCATAGCGCTCACCGCGGACCACGAGTTGATACGCCGCGGCCGCGTGGCAAGCTCGGCGTGTGGCATTCCTCCAGCAAGGTCTCGGTTGAAAGATAACGGCTCGGGGACAACGCCCGCCATGCCATGACCGGATGAAATCGTGGTGCTTTGACGGCTGAGGTGCGAACGAAGGCAGATGCAGGGACCTTAACGGAAGACGATGCACCTGTTATTTTGACGCGAGCCTCCACAAATGCGAGTCATCCAGCTTTGTCGACGTGCATCGCTAGCGTAGGGCGCGCACACCATCGAACAAGCACTTGCTCCTGCGCCTGCACCACACACCCGCATCGTCGCATTGCATAGACAAGCCATGTCCGTAACAGTTCCTCGTACCTCGGGGCTGCCTTGACATGCGGCTTTGTGCCATGGCCAGAGGAAGGGAAAAGGGGATTAGGCGTGCGGTTGGTATAGCCTAATTCGTCGCCGTACATTAGTCGCATCTGGGTGAGGGAGTTATTAATGGAAGAGGATGGTATAAGGCGCCTCGTATCTGCCAACTGCCAACAATGGCGAGAGGGCGAAATTGGAAAGGAAGGGATTTTGTACGAGTAAGGTACCTCTTAGTAGGTACAGTACTTGCTACTAGTAGTAGTATAGTAGTATTAGTACTATTATTTCCACCATCCATCCGAGGAGTCTTTCTAACGGCACGCTCCTCACTTGTTGGCAATCAAGGCAGGTGCATATCGATTATACCTACCTAGGACTATGGGGAAAGCACACTAATAACTACTAGTTGTAGAAGTCACTACCTAGTAAGTAATATCACTTTCCGTGAGAAAACAACTTCACAATCAATATCGGAAGCCGCGATCAAGCCATTCTGGCATCAGGCAATGCGCACCATCTCCCCATGAGGAAAGTATAACCGGCAATACCAGTGACACCAAAGTAAAGTACTCCTGCCCCAACTCTCACTCCTCAGGTGCTACGAGTAGTACTAAGGCAAGTACTACTAAGTACTACTATTAGTAGTAGTAGTAGGAAGCACTTGGATGGAAGACCACAGGCAGCATGTGAAGTGGGATGACTGGCACTTAAAGTAGGGGCAAGCCGTAAGAGGCAAAGAGGCACCGACTATGCTATGTCATCGAATACCAAAGAAGCACGAGGCTCCTCCTTGAAACGTCTGAAAATTAAGGTACTACCTTACTTATATTCAACCGCCGGCATTGAGCCCTCATGTCCTATTACCGATATTAATCCTACTACTACTTTAGTAAAGATCGTTTGTAGTACATGCTCGCTCGTATTCATACAGAACTTGCAGTTCTGGCCGCAAGCGATCGATGCTTAATCAATCGTACTCTCGGCGATTCGCTGCAGTGCCATGGTATGATCCAAGTCAAGTGACATAGGACAAAGGCAATGACAGCATAAGTACAGGTACCATTCCATTCAAGCCCTGCAGTATTGCCAGCTAAGGTGGTGGACAGATCGCATGAGACTCGAAGAAACCACATGGTGTGTAGGACGACCGCTAGTGGTAGTGTGTTCTACTGAAGCGATCCGGACCAAGTGTGGAATCAATTCCCGTTTATGCTACCAAATTGCAACTCGCAGTTTATTCGCGAGTAGTACAACTCACCGCAAGGTGCTGTTGGGTCTTGTGCATTATCGCAATCGTACGAGCCAGCTTCAGGGAGAAGAACCTCCTAGCACAGTATGTTCAAACGGTGCGTTTGTTGCCTCACTTAAAGCCATATAGAAGGGTACCTTTATCAAATCGTCCCAGCGGAAGGGATCACTTTATGCTGTGTAACCGCACTGCATCCGGTCACATCGAGAGGCAGGCCACCATCTCGAACACTCTATGCCGTCTTCGGACACCTCCGCATTGCGCAACCCTGAATTGCCTGCATAAAACCCCTAGGGTGCGGGCAATCGACTGTTTTTGAGGGCGCCCGCATTGCTGACTGCGTCCGACGTCTAGGCTGGCAGCGAGCGAGCGAAGACGACTGGCTCGATCCACTCTGTCGTAACACCAGGCACCATACTATGGTGCTGCTTTTCAGGTTCTAGGCAGTCGGCAAACAGGGTGACGACTTTATTACCATAGTCTGGCGTCGTAACACCTGCGATATTACTCCGACAGTGTCATCATCCGTCGGTCATGGGACGGCGGATTGGCGAGGCCATTGAGACCCTTGCTGTAGAGGCTTTATCCATGCATTTTGTCCGTCTTCTGCAATCATGATCGCCAACATGAAGCTATGTAGACGACGTAACCTGCAGTAGAAGATCTCTTACAGAGTTATTGCGTCAGTCGCGCAGTTGTTAGCATCTCGACCTTTAACAACGGAACTTGGACTTAAGCATCCCAGATAATCGTGGTCAGGCGCTATGCTTGATGGATCTGTTGCCTCGCACAACCTGGCTTTAATTAGTCCTTGCTTGTCTAAATAATTCCAGACGTATGCTTTTAGACGCTTGTCGAAACCATAGCTTTATTCCAAGAAGTACTCCAAAATGACCATCGAGACTCCCGAACGACTTTTAGCTTTCTATTGCTCAAAGACACTCAATCCTTCCAAACATCAGGGTACAGGTACTCGACGTTCTTCATGGCTTCAGGGTCCCGACCCTCCGGCTTGGTCATGAACTTGATTCCGCCTTGAGCATAGCCCTCCCAGTGCTTTGCCGTCACAAGATCGCTATGCTCCAGCTTGGACAGCTGATCAAGAACAGCCGCGACCAGTCGCTTGGCATTCTGGCTGTTGGCCTTCATAAACTTTCCTACCATCTCTACATTGACATCTTCGAAAGAATGCCAGCAGTCGTAGTCTGTGGCCATGCAAATGCTCTGGTAAGAAAGCTCAGCCTCGCGGGCTAATTTGGCCTCGGGCAGAGCCGACATGTTGATAACAGAGCCGCCCCATGCACGATACATATGCGACTCAGCTCGTGTGGAAAATTGAGGTCCCTCTATAGTTCTTGTCAGCCTCTCATTAAACGCCTTCGTTGGCTAAAGGGCAGCTCACCCATGCAGATGACGGTGCCTTTCTCGTGAAGGACTACACCATCGCCGTCCAAATGCTTTGCGCAGTTCTTGACAATCAGGGCCAATTTCGAATCGAATGGATCCGCGAAACCAACGTGTGCCACTACGCCCTTCTCGAAGAACGTAAAGGGACGGACACCCTTCGTGCGGTCAATGACTTGGTCCGGAATGACAAAGTCCATAGGCTTGATCTCCTCCTGGAGGGACCCTACGGCCGTGAAAGCAATGACACAACGGACGCCGATGTGACGCAAAGCCGCAATATTGGCCCGGTTCGGGACCTCATGCGGCGCGAACTGGTGGTGAATACCATGGCGGGCAAGGAAAGCAATATAGGTTCCGTTGTGGGCGAGAATGTGAATAGGGGATGCCGGAGGACCCCAGGGGGTGATGGGATTCAGAGCCGCAACAGGCTCATAGCCGTCGAGCTGGCTCAAGCCCGTCCCGCCAATGACGGCGATATGAACAGGCTCTTCATGAAATTCCTTATCAGCTACTTGTGCTCATATGGCTGGATGAGGGGCAAGTCGGAGGCTCACTGTCAAAGGATGTGGGAAGACCTGCCATTTTGTGAGAATAAACCTAGCCGATAGCTATTTCTCCCTATTGAGGGACTTTTCTTCTTGGCCTTTCAAGAGTCTGGCTTATAGCTGAGGAGGTTTTACGGGATGACAGGAAGAAGGAGTTTGCCGTGAAGCTGCCCCACCTGTATCAGCACGAGTGAGAAATGGCGCGAGCACACCACCGGATGCGATATCGTCATTGGACCCATGCAAATGTTGACTCGTACAATATTATGCTAGGACAAAAATCTGCAACATGATTAGGACATGGTGGATTTTAACTCGGCTTATGGGATATCATCCATACTGTTTTGGCATGTTGTGAGGGACCTTATTATCATTACAAAATTTACATTCACATTCAGTTGTACCCTTAGCAAACATTCAATAATTCACGAAGACATTTTCTTAGTGCTATCTCAAATCTTTCCAACAGCAGAAGATGTCAAAGATTGTTTTTTTTTTTTTTTCTTTTTTTTTTTTTTTTTTTTTTTTAAAAAAAAAAAAAGTAATCTTTCCCATCAATAAATATACCATGAAGTGTCAACCAGTAGTTTCCATGCGAGGGATTCTGCAATATTGGCAGAGAATGAAGTTACTTTGGGTTAGCACAGCACTTGTAAAGTGGTAGAAGCGTGGAAGCACACGCTTAAGTTGGTGGGCTTATCGATAAGCTTTGCGCGACCTCACTTTTCGCAGTTGGGCGGAGCGCTGACCAATCTTGGCTGCTGTTTCCCTCTTGGGCGGAAGTATTTCCTTTTTATCTCAAAGCTGCGGCTTAGAATCAACTTGTCTTCTCCGTCTGTGTAACCCTCGCGTGTTTTTTTGGGACGACAAATTTAAACCTGCAAACTCAGCAACTCCTTGGCTGTCGCTGGCGACTTTTCTCACAATTGAGTTAACAGTAGCTTACAAAAAACTGCCACCCCGCCACCTCTAGATTCCCAGCGCGGGGACCGCCCAATTTTTATTCATCCGATGCTCACCGACGTGGTCTTGCTTGGCTTCTAACGCCTTCACTTTCGCCTTGGAAACAAAAAAGCAGACAAGCGTCAATATGGATCCGGATCACTCGGTGACGCGCCTCTCTGACGTGGTGGACGAAACCACCAAGGCCAAGCTTGAAAGCGTGGATGTGGACGTCAAAAACGCGACTAGGCCCGGTGAGACCATCGAGGAGCGATGCCTCTCAGCTGCTCTCATATGTTTGGAGGGTCACTATACCCAGTCACCTCCTATGGGACCTCTCACCGCTGCGAGAGTGAACTCTTTGATAGCCAAGACCCTGGAGAAAACACACACGTGCAGGAAGTCTCGGTATGATATATGTCCCGGTTTTGCCACTCAAAGCAAAGTCAACAAGTTTTACTGACTGTTCGCTCCTAGTGAAGCATTATCTCGCAACGTAGCCATCTGGATATGGCTCACCAGGATTTTTGCTGCGGCCATACCCAGTCTGACGACGAGGTCGGTCGGCCCGCTGTCCAGCCTTAACGATCCTGACAAGGGCGTCACCCCGCAAGAGAGCACGAGATTCATCGTCATGAATCATGCCTCGATTAAAGAGGATTTGACAACGCTTATCAAGTTGATGCATATTGCACGGAATCTGCTTGTAAATGCGGAGCCTGAGGTCCCTCAGGACATCTGTGCTGCTGTGCACTTTGATCAGATGGTTTATCAGACAATAATATTGTGTGTAAACGTAACGAGCAAGGGCTATGACGGGGAGATACTTGATGATGCACAAAGGCAGCGACTCTCTGAGATCACAGAACATTGTGGGTATCCATGGACTGGGTGTTGATGATCTGTTGCTAATAGAAAGAGCAGACAAGAAGCTTCTCGTGACCTCACTGCAGCAGGCCCATAACTGGACCGCAAAACACGACAGAAACAAGATGTCTTTCTGGTTCGATGTGCTGTTCGACGACGAAGGTGCTTATTCGGGATCCGATGCCGACTCGGGGGATGGTAGCGGTTTTGATCCTCAGATGGCGAAACAGCAAGTCCAGCACTGGCTGGATCGGAACTCCAAGATGTGCGACACAGCAAGAAAACTTCTCAAGGACTACCACGACAATCGCTCTGACAAGGCGCCCGGAAATCTGGCTCCCATCAGACCGCTTGCTTGGAACTGGCTTCCGGACGGCATGGCACCTGGAAACGTCGGTGAGGAGGAAAACAGCAATGATAAGGTTGACCCGGTCTGGAAGGCAGATGAACCCGACAAGTTTGAGCAAGACCGTGTGTACGGCCGGGTATCTAGGGAGATTGACACATGGTGGCTGAAAGCCAGAGATCCCAATTACGAGCAGTGGGTGGTACCAATGCCATCAACCGAGGTGGCACAGACGCGTCTAGAACACTGCAAGCAAAACCTGGTGCAGCGCTATGCACAAACGTATCGGAGCATGAACTCGCCAGGCTCAATCGACGCACAAGCGGATTATTCTGACGACGAGCATTGCAACTGCACTCGATGCCAATCTAGCCAAAATGGTGGCGACGACATCCGATCTCTCGACGAACATGAGGAGGAAGATGAGGAAGACGAGGACGGCGACCATATCTGCGAGTATCACAAGCATCATGATGATCCCGAAGAACACCATCCAGACTGCCACCTCCATCCACACCATCACGACCACCATGATCACCATGACGGCCACGATCACCACCACCATCATCATCACATGCATGATTCACATTACTCGCATGAGTACATGGAAGGAATGATTGACGACGATGCCGACGATGATGACGAGTCTTTCGGAGAGGGCCCATTGACTGGCCTCTTAACAGAAATCCCCAACATCCTGGATCCGAAGCAGATTGAAGCGTTGCATATGATCATCAAATCTTGCATTCTGGACAATGCTGGATCGGGATTGACTCGTGTGGGCGAGAACTTACAGAAGACGCGCTGCCGCATGTTCCTTGTTCTTGATTGCGGCAAGAGCTTGCTACGAGAGCTTTTGGTCTTCATTGCTGTTTGGGAGAAGGATGAACAGTCTCTAGTCTTTCAGGTGACGACGCAGATTGTCGAAGCGCTCCATCACAGTGCTCTTATTCCCTATGCGTGGAGTGTGCTCCGCATACCCAAGGACATTATCTCTCCGGGTCAGACAGTGCTCCTTCGCCTCGTCAACCACATGTTCCGCGCACGTGTGAATAGTCAGGCAGCTCAAGCGCCAAAGGACCCTGACTCTAAGGATATCAAACTTGTTCATTTCCTTTTCAGCTCGTTCAGGACCCGGATCGTACCTGAATGTGCGGCTCTTATGCATCTCCAGACCCAAATTAGACAAGGGAACTGTGATGCTGCTGACTTCCCAGTCGATAGCTGGGACATGGAGAGGGCGAAGGATGGGTTGGCTCAGTATCTTGACTTCCTTACTACAGTCGCTGAGATGCTTGACACCCGAGAAGAGCTTATCGAATGGGAGGCGGTATATGATCTCTTGGTGATCCTGAACGGGCTTGAAGCTGCGGTACCGAAGAAGCCGCTTGTCGAACTACCAAAGGCCGGGAAACAATCGACCGACACAAACACATCAATGGTGGAGCGGCCATACTCTACAAATGAGCCCCAGTCACCTTCACTACCTCCACCTCCTTTGCAAGAGGCTGCCCACAAGTATCCTTGGGCAGGAGTCAAGGGGCAGATCTTCACCATCCTCGCAACTCTTCTACAACCTCCGCCAGGACAAAGTAGCCCTGGAAACTCAAAAGTGCAAATGCAAATCGTCCAGTGGAATGGGATTGTTGCTCTACTAAATTCATGTGCTTACGACGACCACAACCCTTTTGCAAAGGAGCGCGTTACAATCTGCCTCAAGTGGCTCCTCGACGGTTGCGAGACAGCGAATGCGTTTTTCCGAGAGCTCGTCAGCATGGCCCCGCAGCCTAACATGAAGCCGCCGCCAGGTGGCACGACCGTCTCCACTATCAGAGTAGATGGGATACTCGGCGACGTGAATGTCCAGGTCCGATCCAACAGCGCAGGTCCGGTGCTCGAAGCCGACGGAGCTCATGAGGCTGATGAGCTTGTGAAAAGGACGGCTGGCCTCAACTTGAATACATCTAGTGGCGCAGGCAATATCGAGGAAGACTTCATGGCATAGTTGCTAGCGTCTTCGCTGAACCCTTGGGAAATTCAAAATCTCTGGAACAAGACCACGAGAACGAAGCCGAAGACAGAGCTAAATCAAAAGGAGAATAAGAAGCCTCGGCGTGCCATAAAAAAGAACGGTACACCTACCTCATCCCATCCGTGCATCGGCTGTTGGGAGGCAAAGGTGAAGCCTCGACCCGTCCTCAAGTATCCTTTCTTAGAGGCATTGGCAGCAAAACACAAAATTTGGAACTGCTGGACGTGCTCGGTAGTAAAGTTTCCACTTTTGGCTCGGGCATGTTTCGAGCATTAGGGGTCATTCAAGTTTGCAGCCCTCTTCTCCACAGCCGAACGTCTCAACTTGCATGGCAGATAGGCGCGGCGCAGTTGGAGGGAAGTCAAAGGAGCGAGGGAGAAATTAAGCAGAAGGAAAGCCAAACCGGACTTTACTACGCAGTTGAAGGAATTTGATCATGCACTAGAACTCCTTGATACGACTCTGCCCGACCTAGCATACAGAGCTATAGAGAATGATGGCAGACAGCTTGAGGGGTGGATGCGGTGTTAGCTACCTCGCCTTGTATGGACATAGATGTGGGAAATTGGGTAGTACTTGGTATAGAGTGTTAGGATAGACTATAAGTGCATCCGCGAGTCTGTCAGCGACCTATTCGCGAGCTCTTCGCAGATCACTCTGCATAATAAAACCAACACTAACAAAAAAGCAATGTTTTTGGTCTTCTGTACGATTTTAGATTCTATGCCCATTTGAAACTGTTATGTGAGAGGCTATGTACAAGAACGCCTTTTGCTAACGCCAATACCACACGCTCTCCGCCAGTACCCCTTTCCAACCCTAGCAGTTACGACCCAAGCCCTTTGACTTCCACAAGCCAGACTATCAGTTTCCAGCCCCGTTCAACTGCAGCTTGCCCTCCGTCTTCTCGACATGATCCACTAGATCAGCAATAGTACAGACCTTGATCCCCCACTTCCTCGCAAAGGCAATACAATCCTCCCCGCGCAACATGTCCGGACCCGTATGAAGCGCCTGCCCCGGCACAGGCTCCCCATCCGACACAAGCTCACAAATTACACCAACCTCCTCCTTCCCCGCCAACCTACAAAACTCGGTCGCAGCCTCCGTATGCCCCTGTCTCGCGCGCACGCCACCAACCCGACTCAGCAGCGGGAACACATGCCCCGGACGACGTAGACTCCCCGCCGTAGACTTTGCATCGGCGAGCACACGACACACGAGAGCGCGGTCATGGGCGCTGATACCCGTGGTGACGGAGGCATCGGCTGCGTCGACGGAGACGGTGTAGGCGGTGCCGCGGGGGTCCTCGGAGTGTGCGACCATCTGGGGGAGGGCGAGGCGTGAGGTGTGGGCTGGGGTAAGGGGTGCGCAGATGAGGCCGGAGGAGTGGCGGACCATGAAGCCCATCTTTTGGGTGGTCATGTCTTGGGCGGCCATGATGAGGTCGGCTTCGTTTTCGCGGGATGGGTCGTCGAGAACGACGAGGAACTCGCCGTTACCTGGGATGAGTCAGGTTCAGTCTTCGGGGTAAAGTCTTCAACGGTGGGGGAGGGGGGGACTGGGCGCGTACGGTAGGCCTCGATACAGGAGGGGATAGAGTCGAATTGACTCTCGTCTATGGTAGAGGAAGGCATTGCGCAAGGTGGTGAGGCTGGAAATGTCGGATAGTCTCGCCCGGGGATGGCGGGATGACTTTTTTTTTTTTGCCCTTGCTGTTCCAATTCCCTTTGGGTTACAGCGAACCCCGCTGTCTCGGTGGTGGAGGGGTTTACCGAGCTTCGGGGATGGAGGGGCACTGTAAAATGATGATTGGGGCGAGCTTTCAAGTGATGGTAGAGGGTTGCGCAAGAGGGAATTGTGTTGCTTACTAGATGGAACTGCAAGACGAGGTAATATACGAGAATTCAGACTTCAGACTCGGAGTCATCGAGTCAGGACGGCTATACGCTCTTCTATGTACCCCGTACTCCGAGGTGTGTACGGGGCGGTTTGGGAAGATGGTCCATCACAAGCACAAGGGTCCTGTCCTCGGCCTCCGGGACTACCGTAGTAAGTCTCGTACTCCCGCTAATACTAGTAATTACATATGTACGCCTTTGAACAGGACGGATCCATGATCACGGTTCCTCCACTTTACCTAATCACCAGCGTGGAATATGGAAGATGGCAAGCGGGCTAATCTAGGAATTATGAATCCCATCTTGTTCTAGCTGATGCAAGCCTGACAAAGTGCTGTGTAATGGAAAAGGTAGTAAGTAGTAGTAGTGCTAGTAGTCTCCATCGTTGGCAGTGTTAAAGTGTTGTGCTTATAAAAAATAGTGGCTGGATGTGCAGTGGCAGCTTACCTTAGGCGGATCAATCCCACTGCAGTGCTTTGTCATCCACTGTCTTTGAACTTCAAAACCCTGCACTCTAGGTGATCCACCCAGCTACCTATCGTACTAGCCCGAAGAGAAGCGTGTGTCGCGACCCTGCAGCGATCCATCCATCCTTTGCGATAGCTCTCCGAAACCTTCCACAATCCTACCACGCCCGAAAAGTTGAGCTCACAGGTAGACGCTGTAGTCGTTGCTACAATGGCAGGGTCAATGCGACCCGCCCACATATGCCTCCGATCCTTACGAGCGGCTTCGCGTCGAGCTACATCGCATCGAACGACAGCTCCAAGCCGAATCCCAGAAGCTGTGGCTCCAGCCGCGCCGGGAGCTTCACCACGATGGCACTCTACGTCCACCTCCCCCAACTCCTCCGTCAACGCTGAGGAAGTCTCCCACTTCGACGCCCTCGCCTCCGACTGGTGGGATCCCCACGGCTCCTCCCGCCTCCTCCACCTCATGAACCCTCTCCGCCACGACTTCATCAACTCCTGCCTCGCCTCCCAACCCGAGCCCCGACCCAGCTCGCTCTCCTACCTAGATATCGGTTGCGGCGGCGGCATCTTCGCTGAGAGCGCTGCCCGCTTACCCTCTACTCGCTCCGTCACTGCCATCGACCCTACGCCCGGTGTGCTTGCCATCGCGAAAGCGCACGCTCGCAAAGACCCGGCGCTGGCCGCTAAGCTGGCCTACCGGCAGAGCTCAATCGAAGGGCTTACAGTGCCGACCACGGCCGAAGAGGGGCATGATGTTGTTTCCGTGTTCGAAGTCATCGAGCACGTCGACTACCCGTCCGAATTCCTGGACAAGGTGCGCCCGTTTGTACGGCCCGGAGGATGGTTGGTCATGAGCACCATTGCAAGAACGTGGATGAGTTGGTTCACGACGAATTTCATGGCTGAGGATGTGCTTCGAATCGTTCCCAAGGGAACGCACGATTGGAACAAGTACATCAACGAGGAGGAGCTGCGGCGTTACTTTATGGATAAAGGGTGGAACAGCCCGCGAGTGATGGGCGTGGTGTATGTTCCGGGTGTAGGTTGGAGGGAAGTGCAGGGGAGTGAGAAAGTGGGCAATTACTTCTTCGGAGTGAGGAGAGATTTCGAATCATGAGATACCCTATTCCTGGCGGTGGAAGATTTGTAAGATGTTTCAATCATGGGTGTAAGAGAGCGTCCCATTGTTGGGTTGTATCATTATCATTATGTATATCACATGCTCGTAAAATTTAGACTAATTGTAAGTCTCCTTGCCGAACAATGGACTAGCTTATGGGATGGTCTATCTCCCACGGAAGCCCCTTCTACTCGAAGCCTTCGGGTGATGTTGCCTTGTGGATATCTGGTCGCTGAATGACACATGAGCAAAGCCTCCGCTTCGACTCAGCCAAGGTCCAAGAGGACTTGGAAGGCTCCAGCGCTATGCCAGATGTCAGCTCCTATGATCGTCTTGTCCAAGGATCTAAACCATCTGGTTAGAATATTTTGATTTGCTTACCTACGCATGGGATAGCAGTGCGTGTATAGGCTCGCAACGGTGCATTCCAATGCCCCTGCCAATCCTGCCTGCGAAAACCTGTCCTAGGGCGGACGGGTAACTGCAGTGAGGCAGTGGTTTCTTATTGATCGTCGTGTGATTTGAGGAGGTTGATCATCTTTCTTGCTTCATTGGAGAACCTCCAGGTCTTCGTCGCTCGCCTCTAACGGCAACCGAATCACCATCATCATCATCATCGTCTTCCGAAGCGTCCATTTCCATGTCGTGATTCTCCGCGGCCTGTCTCGTGCGCTGGATTCTGCGTAGCATGGACTGGTCGAGGTAGAAATCATGATCGAACCGTTGCCGGGTGAAAGTCTGGGTTCTTGTTAGTACAAAAGAAACAATAGGGAACACACACACACACACACATATATATATATGTGTGTGTGTGTATGTTGTATGTTTTGGAGTCACACGAACCTCGGAACAGCCAGTCTGTGGACACTGCTTGGCTTGTCTCGGATCCAGGTAGTCCAGAATAGCGCTTTTCTCAAATGTGTGCTTGCATTTCCTGTTGCTGTACGGCTCCTCCAGTTCCCGCAGCGTGAGCGGGCATTTCAGACTTCGAATCTCGCGAGCCACAGCCAGATCGTTCTCTGAATCGTCAGCATCGTCGTCGCCTGCGCCAATACCGCTCAAGGTCATAACAGGAGCACCATCGGCATGGAACCATTTCGAGGCATCGGGCAGCGGTGGCCCGTCGTCGCCCGCTAGAGCATCGTGCCATAGCTTCTTGAAGGCAGCGTATTCGTTGTCCAGAGCGTATCGCTGATAGTGAGGGGTGGAGGTATAGTCGCTTTTCTTCTTGGCGCGTTGATCGCGTAAAGCGTCGAGTGTGCTCGGGGCCGAGGGTGGTGTCTCGTTTTCCTCGCCCTCCTCGCCGTCGATCTGTTCTGGTGCGTTCCGCTGAGTCCTGGAAGCGGTGGTGAACATGGCGCTGAGCACTTCGGCATCGTCCTCTAGCCCGCTCTTTTTGTCGATTGTTTGGCGAACGGCTATTTCCGAACGCTTTGTCAAGGTCTCAACTTTCCTCTCAAGACCTGCAACATGCTCTTCGAGACGCTCCTCCTCCTGAGACTTTTCCAATCCTTTCTCATCGCGCCGGCGCTGTAACTGCTGGAGACGCTCGCGCTGAGATCTTAGCCGGTCATGAATATCGTAGACCGCATGACCGAGATTTCGTAAGGTATCCTTGATCTGGTTCTGGTACACGAGGGTATCGCGAGTCTGAGAGAGGCTGCCTAGTTTGTCGACGGCGGCTTCGTTGAGGGGGAACGAAGGTGGCTCGTACTCTATGGGCTCGTTCGTGTCTGGGGCTGGTGTTCTTTGGCTGGAAGCTTGGGTACCACCCCCATTTCGATTTACAAGTCGACGAGGCATTCGTAAGGTCGAGGTCTGGTTCTTGGTGGTGGCATGTAAACGTAAGCGGGCAGTCGCTGATGTCGAGAGCAATGAATGTAGATGGTGGGGTGACGCGTTTGGGCGCGTTGAGGGTTGTGCTACTGTAGAAGGCAGTAGCAGTACTTCTGGTTTCTACCATTTTTGGTGGTGTTACAGGTACCGCAGGCAAGCTGCAGAAGGACTCCTACACGGAGTAGAATAACATTTCCAATTGTTGTTAAAACAGCTTGTGTATATTCAGCCCTGCTAAAATCTCTATTCTAGGACCGAGATTACTACACTTACTACTACTACTGCGAGTAGATAATAGTAGTAGTTGTTGCTAATGCGGTTACCGAACGAAATACATACCACTACCTGAGTATTCATCGATCCTTGTTAGGCAAGTCGTGACGAAGAGACACCTCAACTCTGACGGGCGGTGGACCTTTGGAATGGATGTTGAAGCTGGTGACAATGAGGTATTGGGGACGAGTAGAATTCCTCTTTAGGCAACATGAGCGATCACATTCGGGTGGTCTTTTGCTTCCCCTCGGAGTCTTGCAGCAAAGCGATGCAAATACCTACGGCCGAACACGATGCAACCGTATGCTCCTTCGTACAGCGAGTTTGTAATATTCATCGGACTTACGTGGCAAGAAGGCAACCTTCAAGCTGCCTGAGGTGAAGCCTAGTGTGATGATAAATCCCTTAGGAGTGCCATTATTACCATTCTCGTACGAGTTGGTAGCACAGCAAGAGATGTGAGAGGTCACTGAATTGCAGAAAAAAAGCGGGGCGATCTCCAGAGCCGGCCTTATAGACTCGGCCATCGAATCGATCGTTCATCGTATCTCCATCGATCAAACATCGGTCCAATCTGGACGGACACTCGCTGAGAACAGCCCAACTTCAATGTTAGGCTACAACCTACAATGTATACCCATGCCCCTAACAGCCTGAGAGGATTCTGACCCATCCATCCACCTTGCTGTCACTGATGATGCCGATCCAAGAGTAGCTCCCACAATGTTTGCGATCAAGCCCGTAACCCAGCGAATGGCCGATTCCCCCGTTGTCCGTCTCGAGGACGGCGACGGTTCCCCCGCCGCCGCTGCGGCAACCTGCATCGGGCCTGCGCCTTGACATTACCTTGCATATTTGACAGCAGTCCAGACTCTCGATCCACGGATCTTGTAAGCTATAGAAGCGGGATTCGGACCTCCCTTTGATCTTTCGTGTCATCGGACCTAGCTCCATGGCTCCAGGTCGGTGACGAACTTAGGCTTGAACCAAGCATTCTCGTCAGAGTTTCTGCTACTACCAATCTCGATTCACTTCACGACCTAGTAGACAAAACCCTATGAGCTTGCACCTTATGGCAGTGTTTCCTTTGATGTGTTATTCTCCATGCCACCACCCGACCAACCTACCACTCCCACTTCCACACCCGATAGTCCATCATCCCAAATGGCTTCACGAGCACCACCCCCTCCTATGAACCCATGGGAGGCCCAAGCCATGACCGTATGTCACTGCTGTTGCAATAACATTGACATGTTTTCAAGGCTAACAATAAGTCGTAGCATTCTTTCCCTGACCGAAGCCTCGCTGGATCCGCTACGTCCTCTATTCCTCGTCAAGATGCCCTTATCTTCCCGGGCCTTTATTCAGCCAGTGGATTTGACTTGATGTCCATCTTACTCCAAGTTCGGAGTCGACCAAACCCCGTTATTGACCTCGGCGCCATCGATTGCTCAGTATCTCTGACGTTATGTGACCTGGATCAGCCCGACACACCTATTGTCTACGTTTCAGACTCATTTCTTGAGTTGACGGGCTATTCTCGCCATGAGGTCATTGGCCGGAACTGTCGATTTCTGCAAACTCCAAACAACGACGCATGTGCCTCAACGGCTGGTGTCGACCGAGTCGCTATTCAACGCATGTCTCAGGCCGTGCACTCAAAACAAGAGATTCAGCTACAAATCTACAACTACAAGAAGAACGGCCAGCGCTTCACCAACGTCCTCAGCATCATCCCCATTCAGATCGGCCCATCCGGTCACAACTACGCTGTTGGCCTCCAGTGCGAGCTATAACAAACACTACTTCGCCATGATCTCAACCGCACACACTCCCCCTGACGATAAAAAACACGAATTCATTACGACAGCGAAAGATTTATTTATGAGCAACGGTGTTACGGTTTATTATTTTATTTTATTTATTTTCCTTTGGGAATAACGGCCTCCATCGGCAACGATTATCATCGCTTTCAGGCAGTATAGATATTTACGATACCAATTGGCAGGGCCAATATGTTCAACGACTTGCATCACGAATGACACTTTAAGGTGTCCGGAGGTTTAAAAAGGGATTCATTATTACATGATTATGCATGTTTATATCATAGACTTTGTGGGACTGGGGCTTTTAGGCACAGCCATGTACCATCATAGACGCTGTCAGACGGCACTGCTTTTAGGCACAGCATCTTCGGGGCGTTAGATGATTGGAGATACCCACTGGTCAAGACCAAGGACAAAGGGTTTCATTTGGGCGCAATTATCAGATTGTTTGGCATTTAGTTTACTATTAGGTATAACTTAGGACAACTCCTACAAATAAGGTACTTGTCATTCTCGGCAGGATTGAAATCAAACTCAGATTTTCAAGCACCCGCATCAACACGTATCTCACCGTCGCCGACAGCAACTGGTACCATCACGCTGGAATACACTGAACGTCAATGGACAATATACAAGTTGACTAACGCTGGTCTATCTCTACTAACACTTCAACTCCTGAAAAGTAAATTAAAGAGATTCCATTGCGCCGTCCTCTTCACTTTTGAAGTCTAGCGGACCGCCGCCTACCGCTATCGATAGGTGTATCTTCTTTCTTCACCTTAGTTGCTCGGTCATCCTGCTGGCCTTTACTCTTTCTTGCCTTCTTAGATGGAGGCTCAATTGCCTCTTCATCCCCAGATTCTGACTTCACCTTGGAAGTCTTTTTTCCCCTTTTTGAAGCCCCCTTCTCGGGGACATCATCCAGCGGCTCAGCCTTCGCCCCAGGTGCAACCTTCCCTGTCTTCTTCTGCACTTCTGGAGCGTAGCAGCTTGTGCGGCCCCCAACCGTGATGAAAGCCAATTTCTCCCCGTTTGGAAGCTTCGTAGTCCCACTGCCCTTTGCGCCTTTCCCCCAGCGGTAGTTAAAGAGCCAGTGCTCCGGAAACTCGTCCGAGTCGCCCAGTTTGTCAACAGCAGTCTGACATACGTAGCGTATTGATTCATAGAGCCTCGTAACCTCTTTATCGCTGAATTCGTCACAATACTGCTCGGGGTGCAGCTTGGCCTGGTATAGAGTCTCATCAGCAACCCAATTTCCCACCCCGCTGATCATGGCCTGGTCAAGAAGGAGAGCCTTGATGGGGACATGTCTGGCATGCATCTTATCCCGAAGGTAGGCCTCGGTGAAAATATCCAAGTCATTGACGGGATCCGGTCCGTTCTCCTTAAGCGGCGAATACTTGCGGATGTCGCTGCCGGGACAATCGATCAGGCGCACCCGGCCAAACCTCCGTGGGTCAGTAAAGGCAACCTCTACTGCAGGGTCTCCGTCCGTCGTGAGCTGAAACTTCCAGAATTTGGGCGGCCAAAGATCCATGTCGGATTCCTTCATTTTCTTATAGTAGTTGGTGTAGGCGGTCTTCTCGCCTTTGATGTGGACCCAGCCCGTCATTCCAAAGTGCATGAGGAGATGGGGTGATTTATCAAGTGTAATCCTGGGCACTAGTCAGCTACCCAGCCTTCACGGAGAGAAAAAACACTGGCTCACCAGAAGTATTTCCCTTGACTGCCAGCCGAGGTCACCTGTTAAAGGTACACTGTCAGCATGAGAATAGCTTACACAATGGAGAATCAACAATCTGTACCTTCTTGCCTTTAAGTGCCTTCTCGACCTCAGCCCCCGTGGTACCTGCCTTCCCAAAGACATTACCATCGTCAATCGCTGAAGCACTGGCAATCCGCTTCCCAACGAGGTTCAGTCGCAGGAAGTGGACAATCCGGGCCACTGTCTCAACGTTAGCAACGTGCACTCATTTTTCAGCACTGGATATGAGCTTTACCTTCAGCTATTTCAGGCATCTTCACTTCTGATATGTTCAAAATTCACACAATCTCACTTTGCTGACTTCACGGCTCCCATCATCCATGTTATGACGCGCCCTATCGCTTCAGCTGGACACGGCTTAGACACGACATCACGTGACAGATGCTTATGTCATCTAATGGGACAGAGCTTCCCCACACAACACTACATTTTCTCGGCGCAAGCAGCTTTTTTTCTTTTCGTTCCTGCATCGCTATCAACAACCTCCAAAATAATAAATTTCAATGGTAAGTCACCGCTCTCGCCGTCTTGCACCTTTCCCTCCCCTCTCTTTATGATGACAGATATCAAACCGCAAACTAGAGTCTTTGACCAACTGGAATGAAACCAAATTTGTCACGTCAGTCTGAAAGACCTACTCGCACCTCATTTCATTAGCGTACCTTGATGAGGAGCTTTGTGCTGATCGCCGAAACAGATTTACAATGTGATCTCCTCAAATGATGTGATGACAGCTCGCGATGTCCCATTGGGACAATAGGTACGAAATCCTCTGCTCTCTTTTCCCCCCTCCTGCTACTGTGATGATCATTTTTCTTTAATATATACGCTGGAAATTACCGTCTGAATTTTCTTTGACGACATTAAATGGCTATTTCTGATGGCAAACCTTCACACATCTTTGTTACTTACTACCTCGAGTGTTCTATCGCTAACTCGGTGTCAAGATTTATAAGCAAGGTACGCTTCACCCTCGACCTCGACCGATCATTCCCAAGTGATGAATTGGCACTGGGCTCCGATGCAAGAAATGAGCAAGACAAGCCACTTTGCGGCAGGCCTAGAAAACCTCGCCCACTGATTGGAATTGTTACCAACAACTTGTACAATCATTGTTGAAACTCGAGACTGACTCGTCTTGGGTAGTGCTTGCTCTCTATTCTCATCCAGCTTCATGTGATTGTCTCATGACCCAAGTTGGTAGGTTCCAATTTCCTTGTCCACTCGCCTTTTACTTTGTGATGATTTTTTAGATGACGAGTCTGATTCGAGCTTCTCGATGCTGACACTATCTTTTTATTTACCATTCATGCATTACCTGACTGTTTGCCTTGTCCACCTCTTGTTACCAACTTGATATGAAGGGACTTCAAGCTAATGCTTCTTCTGATAGGTCATCTCCTCTCCCTATAAAGTGAGTCTTGCCATGTGCGGCCTGCCCTCGCTTCTGGTGATGAACGCGAATAAACGACAAGCATATGTCTGAGCTCACGCTACGACGACAACATGTTCCGCATTTTCTTCTGACTCCTGATCACTTCACGCTACTTTATTTTGTCACTTTGGTCGGCACGGGCTGACTTTGAAAAGCATCAGCTGTATGTAGCTTTCTTGAACGTGACTATCTGGTAAGCACACTCGTCTCGTCCATTCTCTTCCCTTCACATGATGTTACAATTTTATCACGACGGTCAACATAGCAAATGCATTGATGACAAAAGCCTGTGACAAGGCATATTTTCTGAAATTGTGATTTTTCACACCTGGTTGAACATGTTATTTCCACGGAACTTGAGCTAACATGTTCGAAGTACTCTAGGTGTATCCTGATCATTGTAGACGGTCTTGCGACTCGTGGGTAGTTGGCACCTTCTGACTGCCCTCTTGACTGCCAAGTGGCAGAAAGCTTTTATGCTGCGTTTCTCATGCCTTGAACGATGGCAAACAACCAATCAACGACGTAAGCCTATATTATAACATAAGATCAGAAAATAAAAACAAACTTTCCCAGTACATCAAGTCATAGCTCATTATATCATATCCCGCCCAATCCATGCCCACCCAACCCTAAGTGACCATTGTCCATTGCATAACGTATGATCTATCTAAACCTAATCCGTGCGCCAATTCCCCCATTGCTTGGATACATTCTAACAAATGAAGGCGCGCTACTAGTCTAATATTGCCCAGCTTCCAAGCACATAGGCGGAAGACGCCCTCCATGCCCAAAGTCGTGGTAGGAACCGGGCATATGCATGCTTGAGGTAGAAGCTCCGAGAGGAAGCCTGAGTAGGAAGGGCCTTGTCAGTCTTGCCGTTCTCAGTACCAGGAGTGACGGACCTGGGCCAGCTTACCATGGGTCGTGAGGGCTCCGGTAGTTTACCGGTGGAAGCAATTTTGACTCGTAGGGACTGGCTTCCGACGGCATATCCCTTCGCATAGGCGGATAGCCAAAGGGACTATCAAGCATCTGCGGATCATGGTAGTAACTAGCAGGTGGAGTATGCGGAGCATATGCTGCGTTGTGTCGAACAACAGAATGTTCCTGCTCGTCGCCGCTTGCACTACTCTGGCTCATGGACAGAGCAGGCAATTCGTCTCCCACAGAGCCCTTCCTCTCGCTCTGCATGATGTGAGGAGTATAGGGAGGCGAAGGCAGCATGCCCTTCATCATGTATTGTCTTCGGCGTCGATGGCTTCTCTTCTTGCAGTTGTACTTTTGCAAGTCCCATTGATCAAAGTGCTGGCGGTATGAACGTATACTACAGAGGGAAACAAACACCTATGTAAGCTGCACCGCTCGAAACATCCGACAGATAAAAGGTATTATGATAGAAAGAAGTCTTATGGAGGAGGTAGATACCGAGGGATAGGAAGAAAGGGAGGAGGAGGAGGAGGAGGAGAGACGCACGATGCCTGAAAATTATGGCGCTCTTTCATTTGTTTCTGGACGTCGGCCAAGGTCATTCTTTCCGTAATATAGAGCCTAGTAATCTCCGAGCGAAAGTCTTTCCATGGCTTGACCATCTTGGGCAGTAATAAAGGAGCTGTTATATATAGACTGATTGCTGTCCGAGTGGGAGAAAAGGCCAGTCCCTTCCGATTGAAGTTTTATTGTAGAGTTTCTCCTGGTGCAATTGTTTCCTAGTCCTGGAAATGTACAAAACAGGAAGCGAGCTGATATGGTCCTTTGGCCTGAGTGTGGATTTATTTTCGGAGTTCTGTTTTCCCTCCCTTAATCCACATTGGTTCCTGGCATCCGGTATTTTCGAATAAATTGTTTTCAAAACGAATTGAATAATTGGTAGAGACTCAATGGCAGGGAGTCATCATCATGTTCATATCTTTTGGTCCTTATCCTGGAATCGCTCTTCCTTTCCCCCCTCTCGTTAAAAGTCCCAAGAGGGCGGGGATTTATAACTAACTTCTCCAAGCGCCGAGGCTGGCTACGAAACGGATCAACAAAAATGTGAGGCGGCCCGGTCCTCGATTCCTTACTACCTAAGTACCTTCTAAGGAGGGTAGGATAGGCGAACAAGACGGCACTAGGCAAGGCTGGCCATAAGGCAAACATGCAAACCACCACAACACGCCTTACACACCCCTCCTTTTCCTCTCTCTTCCGGCGCCTAGCGTTCGCTTAGAGACTCACCGGAAAGTTCATTTAGCGTTTAGCGTCTACTTGTGAATGGTTTCTTCCTCTCTCGCGGGTAAGGATAATCCTAGTTATTTCAGCCGCAATGAGCGTGAGGGAAGGCTCCCAGCGTTTTTCTCCTCTGAGCCGTTCCCCCCTCTCCCCTGAGAGCCTTGTGCCCGCCCACGCGCACGGCGCCACCAACACTCTAGTCGGGCAACCCGAGTGAACAAGAACTCTTCCCAACCAACCATCAGCAAGCCGGGGGACCCCAGTTTCGATTCCTGTGTATCAGCTAGTTGGCGTGTAAGGAAAGAGGAGTGTGTGTGTGTCTGCAGTTCTTCTCCAGAAGTGTCCGCCTTGCTGTCTTAGCCTGATACAAACCATTGAATTATTTCGGTGTCCGGGATCTACCCAACCTCTATAAAATCTAACTCGCGTGAGTTGCCTAAAATAAATCATGGGGGAAAAGAAAACACATAAAAAGGCGTTCGCTCGCGGGGGGCGGGAAGGCAAACAAGACGGTAGCCCACGGAAAACCAGGAGGGTGGGTGGAGAGAGAGAAACAATACGTCCCGTAGGAAGAGAGGGCCGTGGTTATTTGAGGCTGACTGCAAGGTAGAGAGAATAAAAGACAGAAGTATTAAAGAAAACGAAAAAGGTGAGGCTTTCCCATTGTTTCTGATGCTACCCTTGCCGGGAAACGACACAGCCTGATTTGTCGGAAGGGCCAAAGTTCGGTGAGCAATGTCAATCCTAATGGCGTCTGCCGATCTATCTAGAAGCGCTTCTGCGGGGCGGAGCATGAATTAGACGACTCTCTCCGCGTTGTTTGGATACTCGGATGGAGAGTGCGAGCCATTGACATGTCTCTATTGTCTCGTGATGAGTGACGGGTGCCGTGCGGACTGCAGGAAGGCGTTTGGAAAGCCTCACTGCGGGAGAGAGACAATAAAGACGGCTGCACGTGGCGAAGCAGCATCACAACGGGGAGATCGGGAACAAATTATTAAGTCATTATTGTTCCCGTATGCAATAAGGTGCTACGTGTCTCAACGCCTTGGGCTGAGCGAGCCAGTCTCAAGAGAAACTATCTAGACGCGCGCATGTTACCAGAATAGTTGCGCTTTTCTTGCCCTAAATGAACGCCCTGCCCCTCTTTTTCCTTCTTCTGATTCGAAGGAGCCTTTGCGTTACACACCATAAGACATGACCTCCTCTTCCACTGCCAGAAGCCTCGCGTAGTCTCTTGGGAAAACGAGGCTCGACTAGGCGCCGTCCGTCTTCTTCACATCCGTTTTCTCTGGTCCTCCAGTGACACCGGCCTCTTGAACCTTGTGGTCTGCCGGCGAGGCGGCATCGGTAGGCGGGTTCATGGAGGGCTTGTCGTCGATCTGTCCTCCTGAGGGAGAGTCGGCCACGGGAGAGGTGGGTGTTGAGCCAGACCCAATGGTAGGAGAATGAGGCTCAGTAGGGCCAGTGGCGCCCGCTACTTCCGAGATGATCGAGAACCACTTCTGCGCATCCGCAGGAGTGTGGGCCTTGAAGTTTAGCTCCGAACTGCCGGTAAGTCTGCTGCTCATCGTCTTGCTCCTGTCCTTGCCCTTGACGTTGAACTTGTCCCCACTGGGCGTGCCAATGACAGCATCTGGGAGATAGAGAGACAGCTCCGGCTTGGGATCGTCACGGGTGTTGTCCGAGTCTTTGAACTCGTGGAGGAACTTGGAAGGTGTCACTACGTAGTACCCGGTAGACATGCCCCAGGATAGCTTGTTGCGAGACTTTCGTTCCAGAGAGCCCTCAATGAGGGGCTTGGTTGCGGCATGATCCATATTAGGGAATTTGACAGTATCGACAGCTCGGGGAGCCTCGTTGGATTGGGCAAGACGATCAGCACTACGGACAGTGAAATTGGCCCATTCGAACTCGGTAGGAACGCGCTGGATGCTGGCCAGCATGTCGTTATGGAGAGCCCGGGTCTTGTCAGCTTGACCTCCCGCGAGCTGCGTGAAAGCCTCCATTGCCTGCTGGAAAACCTCGACCACGTGAGCCTCGAAGGTAGCAAAGTTGTTCTGCACAGCAATCAGGTCATTGTGGTGGTTGTTCTCGGCCATGACCTGGTTGCTGAGACGGTGGAGGACGCCGCGGTGAATGATGTAGGGGTCATCGTGAGAGTTCAGCTTGCCTCCGGTGGAATCGTACGAAGCCGTGTGCTGGCCGAGGAGCTCGATGTGCTTCTGAGTGGTGTTGCGGGCTTTCTCGACGTCCTTGGCCCCCTTCTGAGCCCCGCTGGACAGCTCCTTGGCCTTGTTCTTGATCTCCTTGTGCAAGCGGTCGAGAATGGGCAGCACAGAGCCCTTGATGCTCTTTTCGGTTTCGAGGTTGGTGTTGATCAGCGCCTGTGTGTTGGAGCGCATATTCTCGAAGTAGCCGGCAATGCCTTGAACGCTCTGGTCGAAGTGATGCCCCTCCTTGAGAGGGTTCGAGATGGTCTAGCCACGTATTTTCATTAGCATTGAGCCGTATACCAAGGAATACTAGTCTGTAGAAAGAGGGAGGTAAGTCCCGCGTACCTTGAGAGCTCGCTCATATTCCTTTGCGTGACGGCCGTGAATCTTCTCCATGGCCGTCATGTACTCCTCCAGATACCCACAGGCATGCTTCCACGCCTGCAAGCGCTCTGCGAGCAGACCAGCCGTCTGCAATTGCCCGGTCAGCAAACATTTCGACGATCTTGCGTATGGGGGGTGGTATAGCCATTCAGACTCTAAACGTACATTAGAGGGGTCAATCTCGGGGACAGCATCGTCGCTAAGGATGCTCATATTGCCAGTGGCTGCCCTTGACGGGAGCTGGGATGAGGTGGGTGATGTAGTGGCCGACATGGTGAAGTTTTTTCTTCCTCTTGAAGCTACTGAGTACTCGTAGTAGTATTAGGTACTACAGTAACTTGGGAGTCGAGTCGCGATGCGCAAGCAATCGTCGGGAAGGAAGCTGCGGACGAGATTGGAGGTGGTTCTTGCCGCCGGAGGGCTACTTATTTTATCGTCGCGGAACCGTAGGAGCTACCGTATTCGTAACTGCCTACCAAGCCTGGCAGGTGGGGTTGATCAGTCTCCAAGTTCAATTCCAATTGTAACTCGAACTTCAAGATATTAAACAAAAGGCAAGGGTAGTAGAATAAGGTATGAATCAGCAGCAGACAGAAAGGCAATCAAGGTAAAGTGATCAAAGTCCGGTACCATCCGAGTCGTGATCAATGATGCTCGAGTCAGAACCGGATCCTAGCTGAACTCCGAACACCGTCCAACGTTGCACGACAGCGGCCCCCAAGCTCGAGCTTCTCAGGCCATGTCTAAGGTATCTGGACTGCCGATTGAATGAGAGGTGGGGTCCGCCCTGGTTCAGCTGGCGACAGGGGAAGGAGTTCGACTTTCTTCGGCTCACCGCAGGGAACACTGTCTTGGCGAGTGCCCTTTGTCGTCAAGGGTCTCAGTCCACCGTCATGATCTGACCTGACCGGAAACCACTTATCTCACTTCAAGACACAGTCGACAAGACGACATCTGCCGGCCGGAGTGAAAAGCGCGGGGTACGCGTATTGTCCAGGGGGTTCAAGGCGAAGCTCATAACGAAAGCTCGAACTAGCAAAGGAAAAAAAAAAAAAGATCGGTCAACAACTCACCTTTCAAATGGTGGTCAGCACTTGCTATACTACGTATGGTTTTACTTTAAAAAGATTCTCGAAGGTGGGCGGAGGGGAAGAGTGGCTTGAAAAGTGCAGCACCAAGGGAAATGCCGTAACATTAATAAAGCTTGGAGCTATCACAGGGTTTATATTCTTTTCTGGGGCAGCTATGAAGTGGGACAAGCAGCAACAACAGTCCAGCTGTAACTTATCGGACTCACCGTGGACCCTTGCTGTACTATGGCATGTCCATGATCGATACCCGGATTTGTTGGTCGGCCCCATCTCCAATTGGAGCTACTATTACTACCATCCATTCACCACTCCGTCATGAAATCTGCGTCGGTGACGTCAGGGGTCCAAAGTCCCTTAACCTTAGTGCTTGTCGCCGATCATACAGAATCCGGCCTACCTTAACAGATGTGATAGGGCTGCTGCCGATCTTAGCATGGTACTGCTATCAGCCGAGATATCATGGTTGGCCTCCCTCTCATCCCACATACCACTCCAAGACCCCCAAAAACCGGGCTGTGCACTTGCGCTAACGCTGAGGAAGGGGGGAGTTCTTCGTGGGTCGAGGCCATCGGCGAGGTATGGCCTCTCTTTCCTGTCCGAGCTGGCTTTGCCGACTCCGGATGCTGCCATTAGCGCGCGCCACCTTAGTACCGCCGAACGGTGGACACTGATTTTTGATCATGTGGACTAATTCGAGGTAGAGGTGATGCATTGAGTGAGAAAAACAATCCTAACGACCCTAAAGTGACGCAGCGATGATCATCAGCGAGCCCCAGTATATGCCCTGGGCATTGGGTGTCTATGGACCGGTGCGCTTTGAATGTGATCTATGACATGCGCAGTATATTTACGCCTGACACTCATATATGTTACAAAGATGATGTAGTTTGATGGCCGGATATCATAATATTGCAAATGATGTAGTAGGTAATCCCCAATAAACAAATGTCGCGCTGTTCTGTCTATCCAAAGACCAGAGTTGGGATGTAAGCCCAGCGAACCTTCCAAATCTATATGCAAGTAAAAACCACGCTCGCCAGTGTCCTTCAGAGTTTCTGGTCTTCAAGTATTGTGTCGCCTATAATAAGAATAATAAGAATAATCACTGTGAACGCCTGCCCGTCGGGATACGTTTTGCTTTCACCGACAATAGATCCAAACCATGTCGCTTTGCCAACAATTAAAACCAAAAAGATGAATGATGCAAGGAAGATTTGTTATCGAAATGGGAGAAGAAAGGCAAGGGTTCGCGGCCGATTGATCATACAATCTGAACCCGTCTTTGGTCAGGACGGGTTGACCCATATCCGTGGTGGTGATGCGCATCTCCGTTCGACATCTCCACGGGCTCGCCGATATGCTCGGTCCTCGGAGGTGTTTGCGGAGCACTGAGCGCCGTCTGATAATCGGGCACAGGCGCCGACTCCCCGGGGGCCCTGGTACGCACAGCAGTGGAATAACTAGGAACCCGCGACGTGGGCACGAACTCCTCCTCATCAAAATGAGCATGTTGAGGAGATTCCCGCCCCGAACCCGTGCTCTCTTCTCCACTGTTGCTGCGTGTGAGACTGTTCGATTGCGGCTCCGATCTCGGCATGCGTCCAGAGCCAATGGTCTGGTTGAAGGCCGTGTTGCGCTCCGTTGGGTCGTCCGACACGTTGGCCAATCTGGAGGACAAGTCGGCTGGAGGAATCGGTCCGCTGCCCGTTAAGCTGGACAGGTTCTCACTTGACCCCGAACGGGAATGTACGTAAAAGGGACTGTTGACACCAGAAATTCCTCCGGGAGTCTGAAACCCCGTCATGTCGTCGTCGTACAACTGATCCAGCTGATGATCGCTATAGCTTGGAGGCGCGCTGCGATCTTCTTCGTCCATGCTTTGCGCTGCTTGAGGGTTGATAATTTCTCCTTGCTCGTTAAGAGGAGCATTTGGTGAAATAAAAATGGAAACGGGTAGAGTTGCTCGTAACTGTAATTGTCAGTGCCAAGTCCTCTTTCGCCATGCTTGGTCCTTGCGCGGGTTAACATACCTCGGAAATGTGACCATCAGGATTCTTCAGCGCAATCGTCAGCTTGAGTTTGTGGCGGACTTTGATCCCATGTAGGTTCACATCTTGAACACATTGGCGCAGTCGCTTGGGCAGATCCAGGGTCTTGCCAATAACCCAACCCTCCTGACCCGTGTCTTCAATCATATCATGCCAATGGTTCTCGCGTTGTACTTCCACCTCCCACTTCTGGACGTCGCGCTCTAGCTTGTGTTCGCGGATACTCATACCCGTCGGCCCCGTAATGCACGTCTCGCGTAGTTCCACCAACTTGACATTGATTTTCCCCATCTCCAAACCCTTGAGCAAAGGCGTCAAGCGCATCGACAGATTGATATTCCCCCCAAAGACCACCGCCTTCTGAGGAATGATAATAGAGTAATCAACTTTGTTAGGCCAAGTATTCTCGACGCTCATGGCATGATGAAACTCGAGCGCCCCCGGCTCCAGTGTGCGGATAACGCGAAGGTGCTTGTAAGCGTGCAAGTCGTAGGCCAGCTTGCCCCGCCCAACGGTGGCCTTCAGTCGATAGGTAATAGACGCTTCGGGGATGCCCGCGACAGTCTCGGCCGTATCTCCCGGTAACGTATACTCAAAAGGATATTCGTAGTTGCCGGCGGGCAGGACAGTACTCTTTCCCGGAGCGCCGTAGAAAGGCGCCCATCGATGTTCGAGGATGGTGGTGAGGCGATCACCCTTTTGGCTGGAAACAGTTGAAGAACTGTGTAAGTGGCACGTCAGTGACGATTCGGACGTGGCTAAGATGGGGTTTCAAAGCGGTTTCTTTTTTTCCAGAACTTACTTTAAGCGCAGGGTGCCTGTTAAGCGAAGGCGCACGTCTTCCATCTTTAGCTGTTGCGGCAGACACAGCACCACGACTCCCTTGATCTGCTGCCCCGCCGACTCATGCTCGCTTCCTCGAAAAACAATAAAATCATTCTCTAAACTATCGGACATTCAATTAGGAAACACGTCGAACAGAACGGCTGATTTAGCCACAAGAGAAAACGTACCGAATGTCAAAAAGACTGGCTGCGCCGCGCCCCGTCACGGCGTTGAAGGGATTGAAAGAGGGCATGGCGGGGTGAGGATGAAGGTGGTAGATTTGTGTGAAGCAGTTGGGATAATGGGATGCTCATAAGAGCAATTTCAAAAAGAAGAAGGCGAAGGGTAAGAAAGAAGGAACCATCCGCCAGGTTGATTGATTGATTGATTGAAAGAAGGAAAAAGGGAAGAGTCAGACAAGAGAGCGAGGCTACCGGACGAAGTCGCCGACTGGCTATTACCGCTACGATAGTACGACCAAGGTAGCACTGCTACCAAAGTACAAAGTACGAGTACTAATACCACTACTTAGTTGTAGTACCGGTTGTAGGTAGGCGCGGTAGGGCGAATCGTTGCAACACTGACTCGTCGTGGGGGCCACAAGAGCCCACTTACGCCGGGCAATGGATCCCGCCGGCGATAAGCAGATGATGTTAGGTGCAGGGTGCTGGTTATACTAGTACGTATAGGAGCAGCATTATCCAGGGCTGCGATACGGGTACTGATACCGATACCAATTGTCAAAGTGTTTCACACTGGATGGTATAGTACATACCATGTATTTGGAATATGTTGTGTTGGTTGCCTGTGTGAGAGGTAGATGGTATTATGATGTCGTCTTGTACAAGAAAAGCAGCAATGTACTCAGTACCCGTACTAGGCGACAGGCAGCTTGGAATGGTACCTTACACTTCGACGGTTGCGCTGAGGACCTGAACCCTTTTCAAATGCGGCTATGCTCAAGTATTCCTCAGTAGAAGTGGCAGTAATATTGGTGGACGGATACGTAAACGCTACTAAAACTTACTCGCGATAGCCTGCTTTAACTTGTCGACATGTGGTGACGGATACAACTCTATTGGCTTAACCTTTGGGCTCGGCATCCGATGCATTTTCTCGCACTACGAATCAGGAATTCAAGTACGTACTGCTAACTCAAACCCATGTAATGTACGGTAGGGGTCTTTTCTTTCGCTCCGACTACCCTTTAACTTACTACTCGTAGTCCCCTCTAATACGTCTATGACCGCCTTATCTAAGGGATTTTCAATTAACAGTGGATCCGAGACCCGCTGATGAATTTTATCGCAGCTGACGCCTTATCACGAAGTAGACATGGGCCTGTGAATAGATTTCCCTCTCACTAGCCCGTAACCCATTCCATACAAAAGGGTGGCTATCGCGCTTCAAAGCATGCAAATGGGCCCAATTGTTGGCAGACCCTGCAAGGGAATCCGGCTAACCAACATGTCAGGATGGTGCAATGGCTCTCGCACGTGCCGCAGGCGGCCCACGGCTATCAAAGATAGCATGTTACTATGTTACTAACATCGTGCCGGGATCAGCACAAGCCCATGGTTTCTCGGAGAGAAAAAGAAAAACCTTGAAGGGCCCTATTACAGGTGACGCATGTTAGTGCGTTTTTTTTCGTGCTTCGGCCAAGCCTTCTAGAGCCCGTTGTTCGCCAAGACTTAACAACGTCGAGGGTTCAATCTTACAGAAAATTTTAAAATGTTTTATCTTCCTTGGGAAGTTGTCGCTTTAGCCGCCTCGTAAATCAACCCTGTCCGTCAGCCTGCTTCCGGGCTATGCTGCTGCAAGACTCAAAGCAATTCTGTAGGAAACAGTGATCCGGCCACCTTCTACTTAGGGCTGTATGTTTGCAGAGTCAAATGACAGAAAAGAAAAAAAGAAAAAAAGAACTCTTTTCACTGTCATGACGTTGGCCAAACACCAAAATCCAGCAGTGAAAATTCTAGGGCGATGGTTGCGGCACCCAGCAACCGAAGTGGCGCATTTGCCGAGCGGATTTCCTGTTTTCGCTATTCCTGGCGAAGGGCGGCTCGGCGCTTGTACCGATATCGCTGCTAACAGCGCCGGGCACCGCACCGCAGTCAACAAGGTAGCAGGGCCCGATCCGGCTGTTAACCAGGATCTTGACCCGCATACTTGCCGTAGAAACACAATGCCATGTTCAGTTGTCAGATTCTTGCTCTGGCTCCTGGCTCTGGCTTTTGGACACCTCGGTCGGGCTCGGTATGCGACTTGACCATCTCCAAATCCGTCCCGGTACCGAAAATGATGAATACTACTTCGGTACTCGTAGTCGCATCAGTCCTTGCAACATGCCGAGGTTTCGGATAGATGCCGTGAAAGTTGATGCGACTCTGCCTTCGCCCGAAAAGCATGCAATCCTACAACACTTACTTCATGTGTCATGAAGTATGCAATCCATAAAGTCGGTTCATAAACAGTCGTACGATGGGCGAACGCATTGTCAACGAGCATGCACATCTGCCTGCCCCTTGTAAGAAGACCTCAACAACATGCATGAAACAAGATGGCCGCCGAAGGTACCCGGCATAAGATCGGCAGGCCGTGTCGTGTATATGAACTGTATCGGTGACAAACTCTTTAAAAAGAAAAAGATGAGACTTTGATGGAGTAGCTCATTACAGTCTCCGTATGTACCTATGCACTGAATGCTTCTTCTTTTTCACTAGAAACAAGCTAGAACTGCACGGCCACGGGAACTATGGGCATAATAACCCACTCAAGTGCTTTCAAGAACATAGAGCTCCACTTCAGGCTTCGACCCTTTTCACATGTGGAACGTCTAGAGCCTGTACGGGTAGAAACGGATCGCTCATGGTATTGTACATGCCCAAGATAAGTATATCTAGTGAATACTCCATTATATCCAATTGCATATTGCCCCCTGAATACAGATGCACTATCTAGTTCCCCGTTAGTTTTGGGCGGGAGGGTCCGTTTGTATACCCGGTCTGTTCCAAGTCCTGAGATGACCTGAGAGATAATCATGTTAGTGACAGGTGGGTTCTTGAATACTTATCATGGATACCTACCGGACTTGCAGCTTGTGATGATAGCGTCCTCTGTGAAATCAAGCCAACAACCAGGGTCCTTATCGGCCAAGAAGTTCTGCGCCAAGGTCAGATCGGCACCAATGCTAGATGTAGTTAGGGCCATCACTTACAAGCACAGGAGGCAGCATGGAGATCTTTGCTCGTGGTTCGACCGGATGCGCTACTTCTTCTTCCTCTCCATCGCCTTCTTGGTGTGAGTTAGACCTCATCTGAGAAAGCCTTGTAGCATCAGTCTCGGAACGCTGCAGGCCCGTGTAGCGTGATGAGATGGATCCTCTTTTATGTATCGAGTGCTGCGTCGTGTCAGTAAGTAGGTACTGAGTAGCACTTAAAGTGTCCACGTACCGTTCTGGGTCTATGCAGCATGCCCACGCCAAAGTCCCACAAGCACAAGCGGCCGTCCTCCCCGACACTGCCGAATCGGTAGTTTCGATCATCACACCGCCACGGGTCGAACGCCACAGAAGCAACCCACGACTGATGGCCTTGACAGCGGGCAACAAGCGCAGAATCGGCCATGGACCAGATAGAAATTAGATCATCCTGCCCGCCAGTAAGGATGTATTTAGCGTCAGGAGACCAACAAACACAGCTCAGTCCCCCATAGTAAGAGTAGAATATGTCTAGAAGCCTGCAGGTTGGTTAGTATCTTGTGAAAGCGGGTAGCAGCACATGATTCTTACTTCTCTTCAAGATAATTGATGATCCGCAACGTGCCATCCTCGGACACGACGGCTAGATGTCGGTTATCGGGCGAAAATGCGAAAGCGTTGATCCTCTGGTTAGAGAGTTTCCAACAAGCTACCGGGTTTGTCTTCTGATTTTTGGAGTGCACAGACTTTTGCACATGAATCGTTGCCTCGGATTCGCCATCCTCGCTCTCTTCGGCCTTGGACACATCTTGCTCCGCCTCCGGATCGAACGCAGCATCTTCCTTCTCTTTATCGTAAACAACCAAGGAGCCGTCCATATGAGCAGCGAGGAACAGATTTTCAGACCCCGGCACCCACGTTATCTGAGATACCGGTGTACTATTGATAGCACCCTATGACACCCAATGTCAGCGTTTGTAATTTATATCACCCGACAAGCAAGGCACTATACATTTTTATTTAGGCGAGTGTAGCGTTGAGAAATAGGCTCCCACCAAATGATTTCGCCTGTGGAGAAGCCCATGATGACATCTAAATGGGATGCGCTTTTGGTGATCATATTCACATCATGACATAGGCAGTGCGCCTTGGTGAACAGGATCTTGGTCAAGTAATCTTGCTGCTCATCCATTAGTATAGAATAACTTTCGCTTGAATTCAACAAAGGAACGTTTCCACCTCACCTTGGAAGGATTCGACAGGTCGAGCCATTGGAAAGCACGATTGATATTGGCAAAGGCGAAAATGCCATCGCTTGGTCGGTCTGTCAGCTTCCGTGATACACTTTCGTTGACAATGACTCGAGAAATGAAGGACGAATTGCTCTTAGTCATGTTGTTCTTGGGCTTCCTCCTCTTGTTCACGTCCTTTAATGGTGCTTGCGTCAAAAGGGCATTCCCCTCTCCGAACGCTGGCGCCGAGCCGCGGGCGGAAGATGTGCCTGGAGCGTCGCTCACGGAGGTACCGCGCCCATCCTCACTGCTCATTCCGCCCTCTGTTGAAGCTCTATTCTCGTAAGGGTGTTCTTGGATGCTTGAAGGGGCTCCATTGACGGAAAACGAAGAGGCAGCGTTTCTGACAAAGGTGGGTGTTGATCGCGGATCGAGGTTGACGAGTGAGAGCTTCGTACCGGCAGTGGCAGCTTGAGGTGTCGTCGCAAGAGGGTTTGGATTGATAACAGGAGCTTCGGAGGGATGAGGCGGTGGTGTCGCCAAGTGTAAATCTTCCTTCAACACATATGTACCTGCGTGCGATGAGCGAATGCCCCTCCAGTGCCTATCCATAGTTGACGGGACGAACCTTCACCGACAAGGAATTGCCACTCGGGACCAGTTGGGTTTGACAGAGTGTTGTTGGTTTCTATAGTCGGCACAATGCCGTTCATGCCACCAACATATTGGCCGTTGATGGGATATCGTGGCGGAGGCGGTAGGACACTAGGTTGGTATCGGTCAGCAACTGAGTTCGAGAGGAGGCGTTCCCAACATCGGCACCAACACTTACAACATGATCGCGGCGTCTCTCTTGTAGTCTTTTTAGGATTGGTGGCGCTCTGCGACGCTTATTAAATCGCTTTGCCGCGTCAATGGGACGATTTTGGCTCGGGGTGGCTGGCGGCGCTCGAGAATGGCTCGTCGGTAGGTCAACGGATCGACATAGAAATCGCGCTCAGCAAGCGGCGCTGAGAGGGGGCCGGAAGGGGGTTATGACCGTAGCAAAAATAAACAATGATGAGTTGAAGAGAGGGCTTCAAGGACCTCAAAGCAAGGCAGAGGTCGAGGTCGAGGTTGTGCTGTATTTACTACGCCTCTCACCGTCGCTCAATGGCTCAAGTTGTATGTAATATGGGGTTTGGAGTGGAAGTTGATCCGTGTGGGGTAACGGCGGCGTTCAAGTTGCATCCAGAAAACCCGCAGAGCGCTAGCCGTTCGTCGGTTACCTTGCCTTAGGTAGCGTCCTTAAGGTAAGGTAGGTAGCGTCATGGCTACCTGAAGCAGTGAAAGCGCAGGCCTCTTTGCAGCAATCTGCAGTTCTCTGCAGTTCTCTGCAGCCCTTTACAGGGGAAGCCAGTGGCCACGCGACAGGCGCGGGTCGCGGCAAGGGCTTATCACAGGCGCTCCAGGCAGTACGTACAGTGGGTTTAGGCGGTCCGGGCGGGGTTTGCTAGGCGTGGCCAATGGGGTGAAAGCAAACCTACAGGTGGTGCCATCATTTGGCAGTTAATCTCACTATATCAGCTGGTACTAAGATCCCCCGTGCTGCCCACCCTTGAAATGCATTTCCTCCTCTGGCATCTCTCAACCATCTCGACTTGCGCCTGGTTAACGAACCCAGCCCGACCGAAGCCACTTACACGTCTGCTTTCTTCTCTAAACGGATCGTCCGAAAGTCATACTCCGAGTTCAACCGTTGGTGAAATGGAAACAACTCTGTGGTAAATAGCTAGTCGAGCTTGTTGTCCTGATTGATCCCCATCCAGGATGACTACCGGTATGGCTCCCATCCCCCCAACCTCTATAACACCTCGCCATCCCTTCAACCCCGCCCGGCTTCCCGGCAAATCCGCTGACTTTTTCTTTCTCCCAGTCCGCATTTGCGTTTGTGGTGATGAGTCCACTGGCAAGTCCAGTCTCATTGCTGCCCTCGTCAAGGATCAGTTCATCACCAACAAGATCCAACCCGTCCTGCCTCAGATCACCATCCCTCCCAGCATAGGCACTCCCGAGAATGTGACCACCATCATTGTCGATACCTCCGCACGACCACAAGATAGGACCACCTTACGCAAAGAGATCCGAAAATGCAATGTCATCCTCCTTGTTTATGCCGACCACTACAGCTACGAACGCGTGGCCCTCTTCTGGATGCCCTACTTCCGCTCCCTCGGCGTCAACGTCCCGGTCGTCCTATGCGCCAACAAGTCAGATCTTTCTGCCCAGGGCACTACGCCCCAGGTAGTTGAGGAGGAGATGCTTCCTGTCATGGCCGAGTTTAGGGAGATTGATTCCTGCATTCGCACCAGCGCGCGGGACCATCGCAACGTCAATGAGGTTTTCTTCCTATGCCAAAAGGGCGTCACACATCCTATCGCACCGCTGTATGACTACAAGGAGGGCATATTGAAGCCAGCTTGCGTCGAGGCGCTCAAGAGGATTTTCTATCTTTGCGACAAGGACCAGGATGGCTATCTAAACGATCAGGAAATGCGCGAGTTCCAGTCCAAGTGCTTCGACAAACCTTTGACGGACGACGATCTCGAGAACATCAAGGCTTCTGTGTCCAAAGCCGTACCAACACTTGACCTGGAGCGTGGCATCAACCAGGCAGGCTTCTTGCAGCTGAACAAAATGTACGCCGAGAAGGGACGCCACGAGACGATCTGGATCATCCTGCGAAACTATCACTATACGAACAGCCTGAGCTTGGATGAGAAGTTCCTACATCCGAATCTTGAGGTGCCCGGACACTCATCTGCGGAGCTTAGTCCTGCCGGCTATCGATTTTTCGTAGACCTCTTTTTACTGTTCGACAAGGATAACGATGGAGGACTGAATGACGAAGAGCTGGAGGCCTTGTTTGCCCCGACGCCCGGGATCCCGACGTTCTGGACCGAATCTTCCTTCCCTTCATCAACAGTACGCAACGATGCTGGTCATGTTACTTTGCAGGGGTGGCTGGCGCAATGGAGCATGACGACTTTCCTTGAGCCGAAGACCACTATCGAGTACCTGGCTTACCTCGGTTTTGAGCCTCCTAACCCCAAGGATTCTGTCACGGCCGCGTTGAAAGTTACGAAGCCGAGGAAGAGGAGAAGACGCCCTGGGCGAGTGGAAAGGAACGTCGTTATGTGCTACTTGCTGGGCGCTCCTGCATCTGGCAAGTCCTCGCTGCTGGATGCCTTCCTGAATCGTCCTTTCGAGGGCCTGCATCGACCCACGATCAAGCCTCGTCGAGCCGTGAATAGCGTCGAGCTACCTGGGGGAAAGCAGGTCTATCTCATTCTTGAGGAACTGGGAGAGCTCGAGCCGGCTATTTTGGAAAACAAGAGCAGATTGGATGCATGCGATCTGCTCTGCTTCGCCTACGACTCGTCCGATCCAGACTCCTTCTCTCACATTGTCGACATGCGGACGAAGTACCCTCACCTAGAGGAGCTACCGTCAATCTACACAGCGCTCAAGGCCGATCGAGACAAGACGACCCAACGCAGCGAGCTCCAACCCGATGAGTACACTTCATCTCTCAACATGAGCCACCCCCTTCACGTCAGTGTTACTTGGAACAGCATCAGCGAGCTCTTTGTCGCACTCGCCGAGGCTGCAACCAATCCAAGCATCGCGTACCCTAAGAGTGAGGAGGACAGCCCGGATCGGACAAGCCTCTATTTGACTCTCGGTGCCACTGGATGTGCCGCCGTAGCCGCACTCATGATCTGGCGGAGGTCGACCAACTCACTATGAGCGCAATCTTCCCCATTTTCCGTCCAACCTTTATTCCCTTCGCATTTCACTTCTATAATCACATTCTTTCATTCTACACTCGCTTTATAATCAATACGCCTGCTAAGGAGGCAAAGCAGCACAAGGTGGATTTTTTTTCGCATGGCTTGGAGTTTGTTCTTGAGACTTTCACTTATTTCTTCATTTCTCACAACGGCGCACAACGAGACATTCGTGTCTAGCAAAACCAAAGATACCCAACTCAATCACTTATTACCATAATTGAATATTTTTTCAGAACCACAAGTAACTGTAGTCCATTTGATCAATTGACGCTTCACTAAAGATTTACATAATTTTTCACATCTTGTTTGACCCGCGTTCTAAACCTTGTAGAAGCAGAAGCCTACGTAGAAGCTAGCAGCCTCCATCTCGGCGTCGGACACGAGCAGCGGGCCTGCTCCCCTGCCCCTCACGCCCATTCTTTCACTCAGAGGACCCAGTTCGCGATCGTCCTTCTCTGCCTCCCAAATCTCAGGGAATGGTCGGTGGAACTGCAGCTCCAGATTGAAGTCCTCGGCCAGAGCACGGAAGGCTTCCCAGGGAACCACGTATTCGGGGACTTCCTCCACGGCCTCATCTAGGAAGAAGTTGTACTTCCAGCCAAAGGCAGGGCGGAAGATGCCGTCTTCAGGGGTCTTGCCGGGGAAGCGTACGCGGTAGATAGAATTTCCCCATTCGGCGGTGGGTTCGGCTTCGCCTTCTTCTACTTCGCCTTCGTCAACTTCACCCTCATCCGCCTCGCCCTCTTCTTTGGGTTCTGTCTGTGGTGGGGTGGTTGCACCGTTGGATGCGGCATCGCCTTTGTCGTTCTCGTCATCGCCAGGCTTATCTTCTTTCGCCGCCTCGCCGTTGGCTTTCTTCTGCTTCTCCTTCTTCTGCTGCTGCTTCTCGTTGAATTTGCGAACATGCTCGCCGAGGACATCCGAGTTTGGGATACAGCCGATAAAGCGCCCACCCTTCTTCAGCGCACCGGCGACATTCTGCAGCATGGTGCGAGCATGCTTCTCAGACTCGAAGGCGTAGTGCATGGAGAACATCATGCTGACCACATCAAACCCGCGACGGTTCATAGGCGATGGGTCAAAGCCCACTTGCTGGATGATCTCCAAATCCTCAATACTCTCATTGTAGCAATCCTTGACGTAGAAACGCCCATCAAACGCAGGCGGTCGACCTCCTCCTCGATGACCACCACGTCCGCCCCTTGAGCCTAAACTTCGGTACCGATCGCGCGCCTGGTTAATGCTCACGTCGGCAGGGTCCAATCCCACGTAAAGCTGGATAGGCTGAGGGGCAGCCTGCCATTTATTTAGATCGCCACCCTTCCCACAACCGATGTCAAGAACGAGCAAGTCCTGGCCGCTCGAGCGCCCAGCCTCCCTCGACCCAGGCGTATGATCCTCATCGGGCGAGTAGCGCTGAATGATACAGCTCTTCACCCAATTATTAAAGACGCGCAATCCCTTGATCTTGCTATCCGTCGTACGCCATTGCCTTCCCCTCTGCGGCACACTGTTGTAATGCTCCCTAACAAGCTCGTTGTTCGCCCGCGGGCGATTCTCCTCAGCGGCCTGCTGCTGCGCGGCAAAATGACGATCCCGCTCCGCCTGACGCTGACGGATAGCTTCGCGCTCTGACTCGGAGATGCGCGCGCGAGCACCCGGTCGTTTCTGTTTGCGCGGCTGCTCGGAGGGGGATACGGCGCGTCGCTTGGCGGGTTGGAGACGTTGCGCGTTGTAGGGCTGGGGGAGGTCGTCTTGCTGGGGAGGGTCTTGGTCGCGGCTTGGACGTTTGCCGTTGGTGTTCAATTCGGAGGCCGAGGCCTCGGTGGGTTTCTCGGCATCGGTCATGATGGTTTATGCGTGTTGCGGTTGATGTAGGAGATGAGAGGGTGGATGTTAGGAGGAAGCGTGGTGGATGGGAAAAAGCGAGGTTTAGTTGGAGAGGTGAGGGTGAGGTGATAGTGCAAATCCCCTGCAGCCCTTACTGCAGGAAGGGGTGCAGGCTGACTTAGAATTCGGTGCCACAATTTTATCTGTGCTTCCTGCTAAGGGATGAACCAAGAAAAGACACGCTAGTTTATCCATTAAGATTGTCATCAATAAACATGATCTAGTCATGTATTGTGCTTTCCCTTCTACTTCTAGCTGCAAGGATCAGCACGGATTAGGTGGCAGCTCATGTCTTGAAACAGGCGAGCGAAATGATGCTGACAGTTGCGCAAGTTAGACGATACGGATAATGACTGAATACAGCACAGTCAGGAGAATTAATAGTAAATATCAATGTTTCTGTCGTCTTTTCATAAAGTAGTCTACCGTAAAACGCCTAGCAGTGACTTCGTATGCACGCACGTAAGAGAAAGAAAAAAAGAAATCTTCCTCCACCTTTTGCAACGCTATGATTCCCATCACTTAGTAAACCTCCAACACGTAACGACCCTGCTCCTTGAGCTTCTCAATCTCCTTCTTAGGATCAACCTTCTTGGCACCGCTGGCCTTGGCGTCAAGCGAGATAGCCTCCTGCAAGACAGCAGTCACATCAGGCACAGGCCATGTCGGACCGCACAGGTAGAAGCTGCCCTCCTCCTTGATGTAGGCCTTGACAATGTCGTTGACCGTCTGGCGCATGCGGTCTTGAATATAGATCTTCTGAGGCTGGTCGCGAGAGAAGGCAGAACCAATGAGAGTGACCACGCCAGCGGCCAGGTAGGCCTCCCACTCCTCACCGTAGAGGTATTCCTCACGCTGGTGACGAGATCCGAGGTAGAGCAGGATGGAGCCAATGTCCTTGCCTTGGGCCTTCTGCATGGCACGGTACTGGACAAAGGCGCGGAAAGGAGCCAGACCAGTTCCGAGACCGGCCATGATCAAAGGTGCTGAGTCGTTGGTAGGCAGCTTCATGACGGAGGGCTTGACGGAGGCTGTGACTGCGGTACCGGGTGCAAGTCTGCTCAGGTAGTGACTGGCATGACCGTAACGAGTACGACCCTTGGGGTCGACCCAATCGACAACAACAATCATGAGAGCCACTGAAGTGGGAGTAACTGCCTGAGCGGAGGCAATAGAGTACTCTCTGCGCTTGAGAGGGCTGACAATCTTGATGAGGTCGTGGAAGCTGGGATGGGCGGACTGGAACTCCTCGAGAATGTCCACGTAGTTCAGTGTATCAACCTCAGTACGACGCTTAAACTCATCAGCACCCGCCGCACTAGCAAGCTCCTCGAGTTTCTTCTTCTCAGCCTCATCGGTGGCAAACTCAGCGAGAGATTCGTAGAACCTCTTGGGTGGCTTGCCAAGGATGTCGACGTTCTGGATGAGAGCCTGGTAAACAGTGCGTGTTTCGAGAGCGTTCGCGTCCTCACGAGCAGGGACTTGGACCAATTCAGTAGGGTCGAGACCGTAGAAGTTGATGAAAGCGTTTACCTGCTCAGTATCGTTCTCGGCGTGGATACCAAGAGCCTCGCCGATCTTGTATGTAAGACCAGAGTTACCCAGATCGAACTCAATATGGAAGATGTTACGGTCGTAGTCGTGAGGAGTTAGACGCCTGTTCTCCTTGACGTGGATGGTCGATGTCTTCACAGAGACATCAGGACGCAGCTTAGTCTCAGTGCCGTAAGCCTCCTTGAAAGCCAGACCCTTCGCAGCGGCCTGCCAATCACGGAGCTCCAGAGTCTCCTCGGGCTCTTCCTTCTGGAAAGAGACAAAGCTGTTGGTCTGGATAGTGGGAAGCAGCTCAGGCTCGGTGTAGTCGGCCTCCACCTCAGCCCAAGCGGCCGGGATCTCGACCTTGTGCAGGCACTGGTTGAGAGCATCATAGCACTCCTCCAGCGTCGGCGGGTAGCCCTCGACGAAATCAAGCTTGTCAAGAGCCTCAGCAGTGACCTCGGGCTTAGCAATCTTGAGGAAGGCAAGCTCCAGGAGAAGCTTAGCGGACAGAGCGTCCTTCTCGAACGCGGGAGAGAAAGAAACGTCAAGGATGTGGAGGTCTGCCGACTTCTCCTGGAGAGTCTTGCGGAAGTGAACCGGCAAGCGCTTCTCAACCTCATCCTCCTTGAAACCGGAAAGCTTCAGGATAACAGTTCCATCCTCACCGAGACCCTTGAGAACATCAACGGACTTGAGCAGTCGCTCGTCTCCAATAACAACAACCTCGGCATCCTCAACGTTGTAAGGGGCCTCCAGTGCCTTCTTAGCCGATCGAACATCAGCGCGGACGACACCACCCTGTGTGAGGTTATCGTATGACTCATGGACAAAGATGTTTGCCCTGGACTCCTTAGACAGCACATTGCCGATAGCACTGGCGGAGTAGATGGTAGCAGAGTCGTCAACATCCCAGAATGTGTACTGCTCAGCCTGGAACAGGGCGGGGAGCTTCTTGCTCTCAGCACCGTTATCGAAGATCTTGTGCAGAGTGTCGACAATGCCCTGGGGAGTGATAGGCTGAGATGGGGTATACTTGACGTCAAGAATCTCAGGCTCTTCAGCAAACTTGTCGGAGAAAGCAGTGGCGGTCAGGACATCAGCGTACAGGGCCGACTGAACAGCTTCATCCGCAACAGCGACCTCGCTTTGGACCTGGCCGAGAACGGCAATGGTGCGAGCAGAGGCGGGTATGGCCTTCAAGAAAGCCTCCTCAATGAAAGGCCTGTAGATGCGGACATTCACGACACCGGCACGGGCGCCATCGGCAGAGATCTTGTTAAAGACCTCCTTGGCTGTCTGTGATTCGGTGCTGCCAAAGGTAACCAAGACGACATCAGGGGTCTCATGGCCGTAGTACTCAAAGGGCTCATAGATGGTGCCTAGCTCGTCGTTGAACAGCTTAAGCAGCTCAATCACCTTGCCGGCTGTGTCCAATCGCTTGTTGAGGTTGCCGACCTCAGTAGCAAGCTTGTTGTACAGACCAGCGATTCCGGTCTCGTTCAGCGCATCAAACACTCGAAGTGTCTCCCTGGCGACGCGAATTCCATCATATACGTGAAGGGTGGGGACGATGGAAGCCAGAAGAGTCGAGAAAATCGACATGTGCTGAGCTTCGTAGGTCGAAGCGCTGCCCACGAGGCCAAGTCCAAGATCCTCAGCCAGTCTCAGGGCACCATCGTAGTCAGCCACAAGACCCTCATTAGCAGAGAAGTCGGCGGCAGCGATGTGGGCAACAAAAGGGCTTGAGACACCGTAGAGGAGGGAGAGCTGGTCAAGACTCCCACGGAGCTGGTGCAGGCTTCCCGAGGCAGCAACAAGCGTCTGAGGGATATGGCGTTTGGAGATGTCAAAGTCGGGAGAGAAGATATAACCCAGGGCCAAGGCACCGGCGCCGGTCCTGGTCTGCATGGGCAGAACTGTGGTGGCATAGTCGTGAATGTTCTTGTCGCCCTGCTTGGCCCAGTGCTGAAGGGCAAGGTCGAGGTCAAAGGTCTCTGGGCTGTAGGAGAAGACCTTGTCGGAAAGCTTGTAGGCAACCTGCTGGACGAGCAGCTGAGCCGTCACGTACGCGGATCCAGAGATGGAGGACAGCGGCACCAGCTGGCCAAAGGGAAGGCTGGTAGACAACTCCCTGAAGCCAGCAGGCTTGGGGGCCTGTATCGGGTTGGACGACATGGTGAGAAACGCTCACGAAGGCCTCACAATCTGGTACAATCAACGAAAGAATTGAACGATTGATAGGTAATGATACAGACGCTCGCTACAGAGGAACAAGAGAGAAGAAGACCAGAAACAAACTACCGTACCCAGCACCTCGAAAAGTCTATATCCCGCACAAAGGGTCCATTTTCCCATGACCAATACCCAGAAAAAAACCTTCGCGGCCGGGTGTCCCACGGGGGAAAAGACGCGATGGCAAAGGGAATTGCGTGCTTGCGGTTGCTGAATCCGCCATGTCGGGAGGAGTTTGGCAGGCTTTCTAAGCGTGTTATCGATGAAAGCAAAGAATCACGCAATGTCGCTATTGCCTAATGGGGGATAGCGGCCATGGCAACGCCGCCGAAGGACCCCGAGTTTCGGCCACGAACCCACGCTCCAACCTTCCGAGTGCCGGCATGATGGAATGTCCACACTCGGACGGTCGGTTGCACTAAACCGACTTCCGCAATCGTTTTTTTTTTTTCCTTTTACCTATTATTCCCAATGAATTCCCGTCTCCAGCCAACCAGCATGCTCGTAAATAAATTAATTTATAAACATAAGATCTGCATTCCGGTAATACATACAGCATGGCATTCTTCTAAATCCGCCAACGACGGTCCAATGTGTCAACGTTGGAATAACGACGCCGTTGCTAGCGCGTCTCTAATCAGATGTGGCTCACCACCAGCATATATATTTTTTTCATCTTCATTGAAAGTCTATGACACCACCAGTGTTGCACACTTCCTGAGCGCTCGAATGCTGTGAATATGTCACAACGCCGGGGAGCTTCGGCAGTGGCTAAAATCTCTGGATGATCAGTCCATTGCTCTTCAAGTGGATGCCGGTCACGGATCGGCATCTCCGGGCTGCGGAAGGCTCACAGACAGGCGGCATTGGACGTGCCGGCTATTAGTAAATCGGGACACAAATGGCATAGGATCCCTGCCAAACCGGAGCGAAGCTGTTTCCTGTGTCTGTAAACTAATATTAAGGGCAATATACCCAAGACATCCTCTGACCATCGGCAAGTTCCGAATCTTAGCTCTCCATTCCTGTCAACATGACACGTCCTCTGCACAGCCATCCCCGGATCTCGTGTAGATGAGTTGCACTTATTCCGTACGTCATGTTTATCGACATCTGTTAAAGTATTCTGTCAATGTCAAGGTTATAAATGATGAGGGCTTCTAGAACCTGCAGCATCCCCAGTTTGTAAGCACAATACTCCTGACGTATCGATGAGATTTGCAATTCCTGTGCCTTACACTCTCTTCACCGACAACTCTTCACGAAAAGGGATGATTATCCGGTGTCTATCATCAAGACAAGAGAGACCCTGAGTTTACATTACGGCGGAGACATGTGTTCATAGCCAGTATTAATTTTTAAGGCGTAATTTAACATTATCATCGTAGATGGCATGAATACAAGAAAATGTCTTTCACCATTCACTATATGTTTGATTTTGGCCAAGACTGAAATTCAACCCGCTTCCCAAAACCCATAACGCTGGTCTACTTTGCGTCGTTCTTTATTGAGGGCGCTCCTCAACATCACGGCGCACGTCAGGACGATTCTCCATAGTCTCATCGTACACACCCTCGGCGTCAACAATGCCAGTGAGCTTCTGAATGACAGCTGAACCAAACAGATCACCAGAGATGTTGATGGCAGTACGGAAGCGGTCAAGGAGCCAGTCGATGGCAACAATGACGGCGAACATGCCCGTGACTTCGACATTGACAGTGTTGGCGATCATGATGATCAAGACCAACGAGGCCGAGGGGATCGGGGTAGTTCCAATAGAGGATAGAGTAGCCAGAACAACAATCATGACGTAGTCGCTAGGAGACAGAGTCTTGCCCTGAGTAGAGGCCAGGAATACAACAGCCATGGGGAAGTAGATGGCAGTACTATTTGAGGAATTAGTCAGAGTTTGAAACACGAAAGTAGTTACTAATTCAACTTACCCATCCATGTTAATCAAGCAACCAAGCGGACAGGTGAACTTGTAGACTGTGACGGGGATCTTTTGAGCCCAGGCACAGCGCAGCGTAACTGGTAGAGTAGCGGCCGAGGAAGCTGAGCCCCAGGCAGTGATCCAAGCAGGCGAAATCCTGATCCAATAGGCGTAAGGGTTCTTGCGGGTGATGGCAAAAAAGATGGCAGGGAGGATGATGAAGACGTGGATGGCCATGGTTCCCAAGGTACCGCCGATCAGCATACCCAGGTTAGTGCCAATCTCTTTGATGGAGAGCTTCATCATGTTGGAAAGCACGAGGAAGAAGACACCGATGGGAGCAAGCTTGATGAGCGCGGTGATAACCCGCATGATCATGCCCTCAATCTCAACAACCAAACGGAAGAATACCGAAGTCTTGTCCTTGACGAGGTATCCAACGATGACAGCCATGATGAGAATGGCAAGCAACTCGTCGTTGGACATGGAATAAAAGATGTTCTGGGTGATGAAGGACTGGAAAAGAGTCTTGACAACCATATGTGGCGGGTTTTCCTCAGCGGTCTCAGACGTCTCGTCTGCGTCCGCTTGTTCTGACTCTGAGATGTCCAAGGTTTCTTCGCTAACCACGCTGAAGCGAGGGCCCCAAACGAAAGCAGTCATGATGCAACTCATGATGATGGAAATCATGGTAGTCAGAACATAATAACCGACCGTCCAGGCGGCGAGCTTCTGGCCACTGCCGTCTGCCATGTCACGCAGGCGCGATACGGCAATGATCATGGCGCACACAATCAGAGGCAGCACTAATCAGTTTCGTTAGTCGTCAACTTGTCTTCATTGTTAACAACATGATGAGAACCACTCACCGACAGCCTTGAGGGCGCGCAACCAGAGATCACCGGGGATATTGACCAGCTCAACAGCAGCATCGGGAACACTATCGACCTGGGTGGACACAATGAGACCGATGGCGAGAGCCAGCAGGGCGGCCGAGACGATTTGCGTAGCGGAACCGAGGGTCAAGAACTCCCTCTTCACCTTCTGCCCGAAGGTCAACTTGGGCTCCTCCGGTACGGGCTCTTCCATGGGAGAGGTGGCCTGCTTCGAGTTGATAGAGGTAGGCTCATTCTCAGTGGGCTCGTTGTAGAAGCCCTTAGCCTCGTGGCTCTCTGTTTGGATCTCCTTGCTCTCAGACATGGTGGGCGAGGTGGTGTAGGCAGGAATTGTCCAAGCCTTTGCACGATCGAGCAGGGCGACGAGTCCGAGGCGCAAAGCGGTTCGCGATGCGTGATACTAATGCTGATGCGGGCAGTGACACGAGAGCGGCGAAGGGAGCAGAAGGGAGGCGGGAGAAGGAACAAAGGATGGGAGGGCAGGAGGGCAGGTCTATTATATTAAGCGTGCTTTACCTTATCTACTACCTTACCATGTGCTATTGCCTCCCCTGTAGACTACTACTAAGTAAGTACAGTGGAAACAGACGCGGGAAACAGAACAGAACAGACAGGGAAGGTAGGGCCGACCAAGTTGAATGGACTGGGGTCTGTTGGGAAACGGCGAACGGCGAATAACGAAGCTCTTGCCAACATGGACTTTGTGAACCGGGGGGGGAAGTGCGACTCGGAATACTCGTAAACTATCAAGCTAGCACAGGGCGCGTGGTCCAAACGCCCCGGACAGAGCCTAATTAGGATGCATTGCCATCTTACAAGGAGAATAGCGTCCCTTATCTCTCTGCTGATTGGCGGTCAGATGCCAAGGGACTTGGTCAAGGGCGTGCAGAGATTGCACAAGCAGCCACACGGGGCCCTTGGAGCATGTCTGGAGACTGCCGGGAAGGGAAGGTTAAAGGAATCGCGCCAAAATCGCCCTGTGCGGGGACTCAAAGACCCATGCCGCCACGAGCCCGCTGGTGCAGCCACTAGACTCCGGCGACGCTTCGCGAAGGCAAGAAGAAAAGAAAAAAAAAAAGAGCTAGAATAAAGTAGGCGCTCGGGTAAGCCGAGCTTGACCTGTGTTGCTCATCAAGTACGATCAAAGCGACGAGTCGGTACCGTATAAGATGCTCTCGTATACCTGAACTCCTGGCTGTCATCTGCTCTAGCCATCAAGAACGCCTTGTCCGTGTCCTAGTTGCACAGCGTGTAGTACTCTGTCCGCGGCGTACAGACGAGAACGGATGCTGCTGGCCCAAAAGTCCAATCCAGAATGGCAACGCCAAGCCCTTGGTGTATCTCGCGTGCAAAGACTTTCAGTGGATATTACAGCCAGACGGTGCGGATGGAATGGTGCAGCCTGGCCTGCAGTCGTCCCGGACGCCAATCTTAGCTCAAAGATGGGCTTGGTGGATGGTCGTAAACCCCGTCGGATTGGCGGATAGCGTCGCTCATCAATTTTGCCAAGCCGCAAGTGCTGGGAGAGACAGAAAAAAAAGTAAGAGCGGCGAGCGGGTCAACCCCATAGTCCTCCCCATCCTTATCTCTTGTCCTTACAGGCTACGTTAAAAGGCCTGCTTTTGGGTCTTGGTCTCGTGGATTGCCAAGCTGGATGGATGTGGATGACACCGAGGAGCTGGGAAATGCGAAGGCTTGAGAGGCAACCCGCCAAGATGCTACGCCGTGGCTATACAAGAACACAGCTGAGGTATGCATCTCGAGATATGCGTCTGTGACCTCCGATGATGTCCCAGTAAGCTTAAAGAGTGGAGGCTGCGGCTGCGGCTCTCGACATGGAGCAATTGCCCTTGTTTCGGCGACAATGCTAATAGAGTTTGCCACGCAAATGATTTAAGGTGGTGGGTGTGTCTGGTTCAGCGCGAACCTTAATTGCCTTCGGTGGCCGATCTTCTTACCTTATTCTGACCCACGCCGAGTTAGCCCACTGTTACCACGAGTATAACCTCTAAGGAGGATACCTTATCACTAGGACTCTTTAGGAGGATCCGAGGGGGCTTGTGTCAGCAGGACAGCTAGAGGTTGCCAGCTAGCTCGTGAGTAGGGGTAAGAAAGCTACTAGCTTTTTTATTGCCGTAGCCAGCCGCCATCGCGTCGCGCCACACCTAAAAACCCACCACCAGAGCACATGAACCGAGCCATCGATCTAGCCCCGCAAGCCCCTTCATCAGCCCAGCCTTTTTCTGTGCCGAGTTAGCCTCCTGGGCACGCGATGCCTTCCGGCTAGCATCGTCAAGTCCGGACTCAAGGCTACCTTTACGCAGTTGGCCATATCGCCGGGAGCGCCCTGTCCTGTCTGCAAAGGACCGAGCGGCGCAGGGTCCAGACTCTTTGCTGGCAATGTCTCCTTTGTAGATAACCCCCCAATATTGATGTACGGCAGCAGCTCGTATGGCAAGCTAATGGGACTGCAACACACAATAATGACCACATGGAGTGCATACCCGATCGAGGGTGTACCGTTAATCCACTAACATCCACCGTATTACGCCCACTGCATCCCAAGTAATAATACTTATCGAACGCGGGCAGCATTCCGGATTCGCCAGGATTTGATTGCCCACGGAGCGAATGGCAGGTAATATTTGACTTGGGGGACCCTGCTCACCCCCAAGTTCAAACTGCATGTCATCCTTAAAGCGGCATCGCCAAGGGAGCTTGCACAGGTGGAGGACCAACAAGCGTTCTGGCTGCTTTGACACGGAAGAACGCCACGCTAGAGGCAAGCTTGCCTTGGCGAGTTCGTTACAGCGAATTAGCAACGCAAGCAATGAGCGAGACCTGCTTCTGGAAGGATGCGTCGAAGGACCTTTGCCCGGGGCTTTCAAGGCATGCATGCGCGCGCCCAGACCCTAGCTCTGGGAAAAATGTTCTTCTTCTGCATGCCCCCGCAGAGCTAAGTACGTAACGGAGCAGGATGGTAAGATCGATGGCGATTCCAGAAGCGAAATTGTTAGTGACATTCAGCAGGCATCAGATGATGTGTTCTGTTGATATCCTAATCGCAGGAATTACATGAGGCTCATGATAAAAATTGGCCTGTCCGTCGGTCGAGCTGAGCCATTTCTTGACTGGAATCAGCGCATTCCCTGACAAGACCAGGGACGGAGGCAAAGAAGAAAAATTCTTAACAAAAATCCCTATCACTGCCAGTGGGTAGTCATAGTCTTGGCTGGTAAGTACTCCGATAAGTGATAGTAGGTCTCGACTTGCAATTTCAACTAACTTGACCTGATACAATGGAGATGCCTAACGTTCGCACAAACACACTCGTATAGCTTGTTAATTCTCCACCTGATCTAACGGTAAGTATAAGTGGGTGATGCAATTCGTGGATGCATTTCTCAAAGAAGAAAGGGACTAGAGAAATGTGAATGTGTGACTTATTTTCGTAGTCAATAGACATCGTAAGAACCCGCAAGCTAGTGGTACAAGCGAACAAGCTATCTTCTCGCTATCCACCTCGATCAGCGTCATTTCCTGTTAGACAGATCCAGAGTATCTAATCATTGACTAAAAATTCGATACAACTAAAAAGGTTACCATTAACCAACCTCATCGACACATGGTCGGCGGACATGTTTTCGCTCTCCCTTCTTTTTCATGTTTTGCACACTTGCCAGTACTCTTTTCGTTGCTCGGTACTCAAAAAAATTATGGTAACAACGAACGTCGATGTGCATGATAATATCCTGACAACGAACTTGTAGTTTGTGCAACTCTTCATCACCGATTCAGCCAGACACCTTTAGAACCTCCCTTCGCCCAATATGCATCATCTATACACATAGAACACAGGCTTTTAGCTTCAGCTTTTAAGCTTCACTCTCCTGTTGATGGAGGTACCGGGTAGGCGGCCTAGCTAACATAGGACGACGAAATCACGTGACACATATAATTCTTCCAAGGATCATGTATCGACATCTCTTCTTTCTTGAGAATTCTTTAATCGTACTACTTTGTGTCGACTTATAAATGTAGCTTCATCCGAATCTTTCAATGTTATGAGCAGAAGTCTGTGGAAAAGTGTTAGGCCATGGTGCCGGACCTTACACCAAAATGCGCCATCACGGCGGGCGTTATGCATTCCGGTTGAGAGAGCACCTTCATCGCAGCTCAGCGACATTGAAACCTTTCGACGCACAGCGTTCACGCCAGAAACGCCACTCCACTATGGCAATGGAAGCGATAGCAGTTCCATGTCTCAGCGGCTTCCCGCCTCTGGAAAGTGGTTCTCAGCAGCTACAAAAGAGGTCCCACGAGGATTGTCGCAGTATCTTGACGAACACCTAGCGTGGCCTTTTCCCTTTGAGATCGCCTCCCCTGGAGTAGATGATCAACCGGCTATAGTAGCTTTCCAAAGCTGGATGATGGAGAGCTCTGACCCTACAGATCAGATGCTGGCCGGTATCTTGCATGCCAACTTGGCCGATGTCGACTCCAAGACTTTCTTCCAGCTGTTCGCACCCTTGAAGCTTCTTAAGAAAGCGCTCGAATTCAACCAACTCCGTTTCAAGGATCATCGGCCTCCACTCATGCTGTATGTTGCTCAGTCATCCTTGTCTGATCTCCCACCATCGCTGCAAGAGGACCTCCCGGCTCCGGAGTTGGTTAAGCACGCTGGCAAGGGCGACGTATACAACTCGAGTATATGGCTGGGCACAGAGCCCACGTACACGCCTTTGCACCGCGACCCCAATCCCAATCTTTTCTCGCAGCTATGTCGTGATAAGGTTGTGAGGCTGTTGCCGCCGGATCTTGGCGACCGAGTCTTTTTCGACGTACAAGTACAAATACGCCAGCAAGTAAGCGCCAATGGCAATAGCCGTATCAGATCGACTGAGATGATGGAAGGGGCAGAACGAGCCATCCTCCATGAAGTGATTTGGGCCAACCAGAAGCTGGAGGACAAGTTATACGAGGCTGAGCTTGCGGAGGGAGATTATCTCTTCATACCAAAGGGCTGGTGGCACTCCGTGAAAAGCGTTGGCTCAGAAGGCCACTTGAACGCATCAGTGAATTGGTGGTTCCGTTAGGGATCTAAACAAAGCCAGCAAGACTCGGAATTGGTGGTAATTAAATTTATTTAATGAAAGGGAACCGCTGCTGCCCCCTTAAACACTCCGCCCTTTCTGACACCCCGTATTACCGTCCAGCCAACCTTTGAGAGACTCGTGCCGCCTCTTCAAAACTACACCGTGGACTTTTAGTTCAAGTTTAACCCAATCTCAGCCCTCACGCCCGCTTGACTGGTTTGCAAATAATCCAGTCAATGTAGGCAAGAGGCCACACATGGGGCGTTCGTCCGCTCCGGATCTCCCATTCACTCGAGTCAGCACCGCAGCTGCGTAACAGTGCTTCCACTTCGTCCGGCGATCGTGTTCGCAACGCTGAAACCCAGCCATCAAAAACGCAAACGAAGGGAATCACAGGGATGATACAACCGAAGAAAAGTTGGCCAAAGGATCGGTTCACCCAGGCACTATATGGGGCTTCTAGCATCACGAGTATAGCGTGGATGAATATCATGAACATGCTCAGAAGGCTGCGACTCTGGAGCTCGAAGATGCTGAATCCTTGGCCCGTCTCGATTGTGTCTCTAAGGATATCTTTGGCAAGTGGATCGTCGAAGTGATGGAAAGCTAGGTGGAAGAGTCTCATCACCTTCCTGCCGTCGCTGCGTTGGGTGATGCTTGGGGGAGCTTTGCTTGCGTCAACAGGATTGGCCTCGAATGTGATCTGTGGGCTGCTCCGCGCTAGCGGTTTCCATGCCGGGATATTGGGGAACAGGTCCGTCAGGACGAACTCGGTTGGAGCCTGATTACGGCGGCGAAGATGTTCGTTGATCTCTTTCTCGAGAATGGGCACTGGGCCGCCTCCGCCGGCGCAAAAGTCGATGAACGTATACTCTCCCAATTCAGGTCCCAGCTCCTGGGTAAGAAGTTGCGCAATCAGTCGACCCGGGGAGATGGGTTGAATGACGGGTATAGACATAGACCATGTCTTGGAAAGCGCGAGTTGAATCTGCCGGCGAAGACACGGAGGGAACCTATGTTTGTTAGTCTCGCAATTCCCTGCCACTTGTGTAAATTGCTGTTTTTCAATTGTATTCCTTACCATGTCTGATCATCAATCTCAAAGAGATGAAAACGAGGAATTAACGGTGCCATGATGAGGTTGCTGAAGAGTTTCTACTCTGTCCACGAAAATGAAAGTCAAGATCCCTGTAGTATATGTATGCGAGCTGTGGATGCGTTTATATGAGCGAGAAGGCGGCAATGAGGTCAAGACTTCGCCCCTTTCAGAAATGCGTAGGACCCTGCTAGACCCTGGAATACTGGCAAGTTGCATCGACCTGGCGACTTCTCAAATCATTCCTCAGTCAAACGACTATTGCAGAAGGGGCGTAAAGGCTAATATTACATTGAAAATCCTAACATTGGCCACAGAGCTAGATGAGGGAGGATCCTTCCCGTGCATGCCAAGTCGGGCGTAGTGGCCGTCATCTGCGGCACGTCAATGATTCTGCCCGTCCAATCGTCATTTGGTCGGGGCATTTGACCGGCTTAGGAGAGGGGCACAGCCCAAAACTTATGCAACATCTCTATCCCTTTCAAGTAATTCCATCTTGCTGGTCATGCTTTAACAATAGGCGGTGAATGTGAGCTTTCAATTATATTTTTCTTAGTATGTAAAGAAACAAAAACCTCGAGCCGCTGTTTAACCCGATGTCGTCGATTATCTTATGCAAGCACTAACTACCGTGGTGACATGTGGAGCCTATTGCGACCCTGCTTGCGTTGATCTGTCTTGATCGCCTGCACTCCGCTTTGTTGTTGGTCATGTACTAGGTGGTATGACGAAGAGCTATCGTGGAGAAGAGAAGCTATCGCCGTTCAGCCTTTCATTATGGAGCTAAATCCTAGGCTGTTAGCGGCTAGACGGCACAGACATCTTAAGGGGTACCTCGTTTAGCTGTCCCTCTAATACGCCGCTATGACCGAATGGTCACTTCGCCTTTCGCTTTCGCTTTCCGGCCCCTATTCATCTTGACGTCTCATCCGTGTACGGGTCAAATCCAATTCGATTCTTGGCATCACTCCGTGCTTTCCATTGAGCCTCACCGACGAGCCCCGTGGTGGAGGCTTCCTCGAGGAAGAAACTCAAAATGTGATCCGGAATTGCCAAATGCGACGTTTGCTGGAATTCTTGGAGGCTTGCAAGTCGTATGACCATCTCTATGAGCGAGAGCGATGTGGTTATGGCCCCAAAAGGAGATTGAGCTTTGAATCTACCATCACTGAGCTCCTCGGCTACGGATGATTGCAATACATCCAGTTCAGTATCGGCACAAATGTCGTGAACGGTCGATGAACGAATCGATATTTTACGAACTTGTTCTTCGACTTGATGATGAAGAGATTTTGGACAGCAGGGCGAGGCTTTTGGGCTCGCTTCGCCGCGATCTGGCTCATCGAACTCGTTTTCAGGTTCATCAGCTGCAGAGTCGCCGTCCTCTACATCCTCCTCGAACATTTTCATCGCTACCCATTCCGGATCCAAGTGCGGTGGAAAACCATGGGTCGGCCTGCCATCCGGTTGCGAAGACATTTGCTTTTCTGAGTTTTCCTCCTGAAGCTGAAGATCAACTTCGGCTTGTTCAAGATCCGCATCGATGGAGGCATGGTCACCGGCAGACCTCTCCCAAGAATCATGGAAACTGGGAGTTTGGGAATCGAGTGGCGAGACATGAGTATCTCGTTTCAACAATAGGACCGGGTCTTTGCCATCCAAGTTATCATCCGATCCTAGATTCAAAAGCTTACCGCTGTCCGTATAGAACATCTTTGATATTTGCTGGATAGGAATGCGTTCTTCCAGGTACGTATCAAAGATGCTGCGAGCCCGGCCATCGTCCTGGTCTTCGACGATTTCGAGGTAGTACTGATACTCAGAATTACGGTCAGCAGGAGCTCTGCGTAAGCTAACCTGCGCTTTGTGTACAAGCTCTTGCCATAATGGCTTACGATCATTCTCTCCCAAGCCATAAGGTGCCTTGGTGCTGTGGATTCCTTTGTCTGTCGTTTGCTCGCTCCGTCTATGAGAGCCTGGAAGGGAGCTGTCTTCGGATGACTGTGTTGCAGGTGTAGCGTGGGCAAGAAACAGCATGTATATTGACAGTCCAAATGTGGGACCAATCTGGATTGCTTGGCTAGGTGCTTGAGCGAACTGCGTGTCCCCAAAAGTCAGCAACGTGCTGGCCTGCAACAATCTCGATGGCGAGATGCTGGGTGGCAGAGAGCTGGACAGACTCTCCCCGGAGGCTGTGATCGCCAGTTGTAGGAGAGGGATCTCCCTGTCTATACGATCGAGCAAGGCCTTGATATCGGTGATGACTTTTTCTAGTCCGTCTCCCGTGCCCTCTCCTGTTACCCTCGACTTTGTTGTTGTTGTGTTTGGAAACTTTTCCCGAGCGGAGACAATCTGGTCAATGTTTTGTCCCAGAGAGACAATGTCTTGATGAAGGGATTTCGCTAGGGGCCGAGCTGATTCAAGGAATACGTTATCTCTGCCAGATCTTGAAATGTCGGTCAGGCTCAACTTCTTGCTAAAGCAACGATCAAATCACGCAGAATGTTTGATTACTCACTTGAGCTCTATTAGGTCGATGGTAGGTGCTATTACCTGTGGTGATATTCTGTCAATAAAGAAAGATGTAACCGAAGTCTTGGAACCTCTTACCTTGATCTTGCCGTCGAGGAGATTTTGGAGACTGTTGAGTTGCGCATACAGCTTTGTGTCATCAATGGTGCCCAGCAGCCGAGAGAAGCGTTTCATGGCATAGCCAGATGTCAGAACGATGCCTGAGTTGACGGCATATTTGATAGCTTGGGCTTTAATAAGAGCAAGGAAGCTCTCCATTCTTGCCTAACGGTGGAAGAAGATGAGAGTTTGAGAGAAGTCTAGAGGTAGACATGGCAGCCAAACTCAAGAAATCCCAATGCCCTTCAGACTATGAGGACCATCACAGGGTATTCTCAATTTCAGATGGTGCTGGGTCACTATCGGTAAAGTTCCAAGTATCCAAATCTACGGTGCCTGATATTGGGTGCACAGGGAAGATAGCACAGTGCGATACTTTCATAAAAGTAAAGTCAAGGCGTGCGAAGTTGGGACTCTCGACTTATCTCGTGACTCGTACCCGAAATCACTGCCTTACCAAAATCATGGATCACTATATTTGATTCACCCACATAATTCATTGCCTCGGCGATTTCGTCTTCAAAGCAACCTTGTTGAATGAGCTTTGACTCACGGCCGTGCTCCATGAAGGCCTGCTGGTGCCTAAGCGCCTAAGCGAGGCAGGGATCTCATTGATACAATACCGTATGAAATTATGCATAAGGGCACGGTGTCAGCCCCTCCATATGCAAAATCCACCGCGACCAGAATTGAATATAATCCCCCACGACCGTCATCTTGGTGGGGCTGGAATTTTCACAACCGCCACCAAAGAACCTTACAGCAGGCTGAAAGCGATCACACTGTCAGGCAGGGTGTTTGAAGCAGTGTATCATTGGTGCCCGATCCTTTCATTGAAAGCCTTGGCCTTGTCTTGCCTCTCTTTCCCAGCGGCGACTTCTTCTCGGACCCCTCGTGCGCACTGATTGTACGAGATCGAAAGACCGCATCCCGGCACCTGGCCAGGTCAGCGAATATCCATATACACCTCGAATCCCACGTTAGAACTGCCTCAGACCGAGAAATACCGCCAAAATGTCGCATTTGAACTCGTGGGAGGACGATCCCGCTGCTCAGCAGGATGAGAATTTGGCCCGTCAGGCGCAGCAGCAGATGAACATGAACCCCGCCCAAGGCGGCTTCAGACCAGGCGCAGGGTCTTTCCAACCTGGCGCCGCATCTTTCCAGCCCGGCGCTCAGTCTTTCCAGCCTGGACAACAATTCGGAGGCGGGTACCCTCAGCAATATCAGCAACAGCAATTTTACCAGCAAGGCTACTATCCTCAATACGGTGGCCAGCAGCAGCAGGGTTACAACCAGTACCAACAATATGGCGGGGGGTTTAGCCAAGGGTACAACCAAGGATATGGTAAGCCTATACCTCTGACTAGCATTCAAGTATGATCCTAACGGTATGTAGGCGGCGGATATCCCCAATACGGTCAACAACAAGGGCAGCAGCCGCCTCAGCAGGCTCAGCAACCACCCGCAGCCGCTCCTCAACCACCCGCCGCCGATGCCGCGGAAAGCACACCACCCGCGACCGACAACGCCGCCGCTCCCAGCGCACCTCAACCCCAGGCCACTAAGGAAGGCGGGACAAAGGTGCTCAGTATTGGTGGTGACACCTCCGGGGCCAAGCCTAAGACCAAGGTTCTCTCTATCGGAGGAACCGCTGCATCAGCGAAGCCAAAGGAGGAGGCAAAGCCTGAGCCAACCGACGCCCCTGAGGCTGGTCAGAAGACAACAGCTGCCAAGGCCATCGAAAAGACTGGCGAGAAGGCCGGCAAGGCTGCTAGCAGTGGCAAGTCATCTGGAAAGACGTCTCCTAACTCATCTGGACGCTCTAGCCCTGTTGGCCCTGGCGATAAGAAGGCCCAGCGAGATGCCGATGCTGTTAGCAAGGAACAGGCTGCCGACGTCGATGACGACACTCTCCAAGAAATCTACGGCAAGGAACATGTCAACATTATCTTTATCGGTCACGTTGACGCTGGCAAATCTACGCTCGGAGGATCCATCCTCTGGACTACCGGTATGGTGGACAAGCGTACCATGGACAAGTACAAACAGGAGGCCAAGGACCTGGGTCGTGAGTCCTGGTACCTTTCATGGGTCATGGACTTGACAAAGGAGGAGCGCACTAAGGGAAAGACCGTCGAAGTTGGCCGTGGTTTCTTCGAGACGGAGAACCGCAGATACAGTATCCTGGACGCCCCAGGCCACAAGACTTATGTGCCTAATATGATTGGAGGTGCATCCCAGGCTGATGTTGGTATTCTTGTCATCTCCGCCCGTAAGGGAGAGTACGAGACTGGTTTTGAAAAGGGTGGACAAACCCGTGAGCACGCTATGTTGGCCAAGACTCAGGGTGTCAACAAGCTTGTTGTTGTCATCAACAAGATGGATGACCCCACTGTCGAGTGGTCAGAGGAGCGTTACAAGGAGTGTACTACAAAGCTTGGACAGTTCTTGAAGGGAACCGGCTACAACTTGAAGAACGACGTCTTCTTCATGCCCGTGGCTGCTCAGCAATCTGAGAACATCAAGGAACGTGTATCCAAGGAGACAGCTCCTTGGTGGGATGGTCCTTCGCTGCTGGAGTACCTCGACAATATGAAGGCCCTGGAGCGCAAGGTCAACGCGCCATTCATGATGCCCGTCAACGCCAAATACCGTGACCTTGGAACCATGATCGACGGTAAGGTCGAGGCAGGTGTTTGCAAGAAGGGCATGAGCATGATCATGATGCCCCGAAAGGAGAAGGTCGAAGTGTCTGCGGTGTATGGTGAGCAGGAGGATGAGATTCAGATCGCTCAGTGCGGTGACCAAATTCGCATGAGGCTCAAGGGTATTGAAGAAGAAGATATTCTCCCCGGATTCGTTATCTGTTCACCCAAGCGTCTGGTGCACTGCGTCGCCGAATTCGAAGCGCAGATCAGGATTCTGGAGTTGAAGTCGATTCTCACATCAGGTTTCAACTGTGTGCTGCACGTCCACTCTGCTATTGAGGAGGTGACTTTTGCATCATTGATGCACAAGCTGCAAAAGGGAACGGGCCGCAAGAGCAAGAACGCCCCCACACACGCCAAGAAGGGCGAAAGCATTATTGCACGGATGCAAGTCATTGGAGGAGCTGGCTCGGTGTGTGTCGAGCGCTTCGATGACTACCCCCAGATGGGTCGCTTCACCCTACGAGATCAGGTATGCAAACTACACAAAGGACACTAAAATCAACCCTTGCTCACAAATTTTCTAGGGACAAACGATTGCCATCGGCAAGATTACGAAGCTCATCACGAACTAAGTGAATAACGATGTCATGTCTAGTCTGGAGTATTAAAAGTCATAGAACATGCATGGGATGGAATAGGGAGACACGACTATCTCGGGACGAACAGATCTATGAGACAGCGCTGGCTGGGTTAGGGAAAAAAGCAACGATTTTCTTAAAGTCTTAGATCTTTGAAGCGTCTTTGCAGGGTTCTACGGAGGTTCTTCCGGTCGGGAACTGTATATCCACTCGGAGCTGTCAGCGTCCCGAGCTGTCGGCACTCTGTAGGGCTGATAGCCGCGACCAAAGAAAAAGTGCCTGGAGGGGTTGCCAGGGACAGCTACATGGTGGTGGGCTAGTCGTATTAGAGAAAGATCTTATCAAATCAAATGCAAGCAAGTATATACCAAGATTCAAAATGTCTTTTCATTAAGAACATGTAAATATTTAGGGATCCTCGCTAGGCAATCCACATTCCGGCGCTTAAAGAATAGGTAGTGTCAACACGATATTGTGACCTGGCACCTGGCAGTAGTTATCTTCGAAATTCGGAGTGCATTCCGCTCAAAGTCGGTGTGGATCCCGACGATTCTGTACCTGGTGATGGATTTCACGAAAATAGCCCGGGGGTCATGTGGTCTTGAAATCATTCCCAAAAGGGACAAGACAGGATCGAAATGCAAAGACCCGGAGGCAGGAACACAGTAATCAGTTAAATTGCACGCGGTGAAGGATCCGTAGAGGCTCAGACCGTCAGATCCGGGTCCAGGGCCCGGAGCGGGAAGATTGGGCGGAACCTTGTTTCCCGGGTTGGTTCGGACGATGTCCGAGAATGCGAACCGCCCATTCGTTGGCAGCGGGAGCTGGAGGCGCAGCTTGTCGCTACGAGCTTCTAGACTTTTTGCATACGAAACGACTGACAGTGCAAGGAATTAGAATCCCGTACTGCTGCAAATTACGAGGGAGTAGCCGAAGGTCACATGTTGCGGCTAGCTGTCGGTTACGACCACATCGTGAAAGCCACACTAGCCGATATTTCCCACGGGAAGGTTATCAATATTTTCGATCTGGTCAAGTAGAGCAAGATTCGTATAGCTGCTTTATCTGGAAATGGAAGAAACAGTTTCATTATTCTCACTTAGACTCAAGCATAGCGAATATTGAATCATAGTCATCTCAATTTTGAGAGCATGATATCCAGACCTGGCTTACACGGTGGAATTATTCGGCTCCGACGATAACCGTAAAACAAATGAATCGAATTTCAAGACTAATAGGCGCCTGCCTCTAATACTGCATTAGTTAGAGATCAATGCTGTAATGATCGTGAATATCAACTTAGCGGTCAGGCATGCCTGACCTTGCAGTGTTGGAATAAGAAGTCTTGCCAACCACGGGACAGCCCGATACTCTAGAGAGCACAGCAACCGGACATAGATGCTCCGAAAGTGTAATCATTGGAACTTTTATCCAAGTCGGATAAGAAATCGGCCGAGTGCTGTTGTTTGTTTCAGCTAAAGATACGGGTTTGCCCGTGTCGATGCTAAGGATAGAAGTTGCCCTGACGCCGGCTCTTTCATCCACGTTATCTACATGCCTCCTTACCACTCTCGGGAGAAGGAATCATTCATGCGGAGAAGGGCCTGGAAGAAGAGGGTGTGTATATAGTATTTCTCCATCAGCTTGAAAAGCGTCTGATGACTCTTTTTTTATTATTTTTCAATAAAAGCCACTGTTAGGTACCTGATCGAGGTACTTGTAGATTGAAAGCCCGGAGAAAGTCGGAAGAGACTCTGGACAGTTGATTTGCGGGGTGGACACGGGATAAGGAATGAGAAATGGAATAAAAGGATTGGCTGGAAAACGGGTGAGGGGAACGTGACCACCTTGGTCTCGGGACAAGGGAAATCGTGATAAAATGTTTGGGTACTTTGGGTGGGAGCTGGACAGAAGGCTAAGCGGGCTGAGACTAAGCCCTTGCAGGTAAAGCTCGGTAAGAGGCCGAGAAGTTGCGTAAGAGATTATCGTGGAATGCGACCGCTTAACATTGCATGTACCATACCGGCGGGCAGAACAACTTAGCGTAGACTTGTAGCCAAGGAGAGGCAAGGTACGTACCTCTGCCCCGCGTTCGGGTAGGCGCAGGTGTGCTCCCAGCTGGTTTTTGGGGTTGTGTTTGCCTGGTGAATTCTGGCTTGTCGCCTAAGTAAGATCTGCCGATTTTCTGAATGCATCCCAGCGTTGACCGGGGGAAAGGAAGTATGATTAAAAGAATGAGAATGTTACATTCAGTGTTACGACTATGATAAGGTTGATTTCATGATTAGCATTGATCACGTTGGCATTATGTATTCACCATCTGTCGGGCCAGCGCAGTGACAGAATTATGGTGTAAGTGGTCGCCGTGATATCACCAGCAAACTGAATCACTGCGGCCGGTGCTAGTAGTCATTGCGGGGTACACCAATAAGCCTAGGCTGGGCCTGAGGAGGTAGTACTGTGCTAGTTCCAGTGACAGTACTTTCCTAGCAGCCGGAAACCGAGTCAACGTCAATGTCTCTTCCCGGCCGCGCTGGACGATTTGTTGAAGTCGCACGTTGAGGGCAACTGCCATTTGGTTGGGCTTGCCGTCCCGGTCAAACGGACGATGGCCACAGGGGCCAGATTCTTAAGAACCAGCCTGCTGCCGCAACTGCGTTCGAGGTTGTCATCACCGTCACAACCGAGATACATCATCAACCGCCGCTCAGGCACTGTAACCACCAACAACCAGCTTCACGAGAATTCACTGCCACTAGCAGGTGGGAGCCCGCTTTCATACCAGCCTCTGTAAGTCCCTAATCGAATTTTCCTTTATTTGAGTACCTATCGGTCTTTCAACAAGTACCCACCACAAAATTGATAGCCATAACTTGCCCATTTCGTCCGTTTTCTTCCGACTTGTCTTCGTGCGATTCCCCTTGGGCGCCTAACCTCGCCCGGCTCCACACGGCTCCAAACCCAAGAATCCCAAGCCAAAGCCACTACAACTTTGGTACAGCAGTACGAATTCAGTACTCTTACTCCATATCCTCGGTCAGTCACGGAGCCAAGAGGCAGCTTGCGCGGGCGCTCGTTGGTATCGGCTGTGGGGTTCCGGAACGCAAGGCGAAGATGAGACGGCCCTCCCGCTATTATCACAGCACTGGCACCGCACAGACTCGACTCATACACGCCCCCCCCCTTGCAACCGTAGTAGCTTCTGTTCAGAAAAAAAGCTTGGCCGTGGGTTGACTGACGGGTACCTTCGTGAAGGGATCGAGCGATTGGTTTGCCTCGAAACTTTATAAGAACCATGGCGTACCCAGTTATGAGAACCGCTTCTCCTTATCCTGATCCCACCGTTCAAAGTCCCCGATCCAAACTTCAGACATCTGGTCCTGTTCTACGCAAGAGTAAGCTCTCCCACGATAACTTGGCCTCACATCTTCCTCCTTCAAGTTCGATTGGGCTTACACGTGTAATCTCTAGTGCTCAATTACACTGTCAACAAGACCTCGCTGCACCCTGGTGGTGTCCAGTAAGTGCACACTTCCATCTGATCAGGTCAAAACCAATCATGTCATACTAATTACAAAATCGCCTGTAGGCCGCACATTCCTCACACTGATTTGGAGAATGAGCTACACGACACCGCACACATCGACTACGACCGCGTTGCTATTGTAAGGACTGACCACCTTGCCAAGGAGTTCGGGAGTTGTCCGCTAACAAGTCTGCCTAGATCGCCAACCCTTCCGTCGCCGCTCTCTACGAAGATGCTCTTGTACGTGACTAATGCTGTGGAGTGGCCGGCAAGCTACGGCTAGTGGTTCTTCTCGTGCCATGCTAACACGGGATCACCACAGGTCTACGAGACTGGCACTGCCATTACCTCCAGCGGAGCCCTGACTGCCTACTCCGGCACCAAGACTGGTCGCTCGCCCCTCGACAAGCGAATTGTCAAGGAGCCCTCCTCCGAGAACGATGTCTGGTGGGGTCCTGTCAACAAGCCTATGTCACCTGATGTAAGTCGGAGCAAGATGAAGAGAGAATTCCATCTTTTTTTTCGTTTCTTTTCCCCTGTCATCTTCTCCATACCCTTGATCTCCGCCTTTGCACCGCTCGCAGTTGGTTGTGGGCACCCCATGCCCTTGCCTAGTGGCTAGCCAGGTCCGTGGCATGTGACTCGAAGTTTTACGAAGCTGCCCGATGAGCCCCCGATGGTTCGGGTACCGTCGCCAATGGGCGTCGGGGCTGGTAATTCTTCTGACACATACTGCCGGTCGAGACTGTCGCGTGCCAGGAACACGAACCCAGGCTGTCAGGGAAAGGGAGAGACAAAAAAGAAAGTTGTGGTTGCGAAGCGTTGGCGTCATGCAAGTCAAGCCTGGAAGAAGATCTCCTGCGCTGCGCTGCATTTGGACTGCACTGCAACTCTGGGCCGAGCGTGGGCGTGGGCGTGGCCCTGGCATCCCCGCAAAAGCAAACATGCCCCTCGGCAAGACCCTGTCGCGACTTCTCCCGATGCCCCGATCCCTCTTCCGTCCCACCAAACCAGAACTAGAACATCCACGATGCCAAGCTTCAACCACCCCAGCCCAGTTTCCCCATCCCCGGGTCTCGTGTCCCATGTGACAGGACCGCTACTAGCCGTGCTACTACTACTACTATACCTTGACCGAATTGGTTGCTAACCGAAAATCCAAATAGGTCTGGAAGATCAACCGTGAGCGTGCCGTCGACTACCTCAACACCCGCAACCGTATCTACGTCGTCGATGGCTTTGCTGGTTGGGACGAGAAGTACCGCATTCGCGTGCGTGTCATCTGCGCCCGTGCCTACCATGCCCTCTTCATGAGGAACATGCTTATCCGCCCTTCGCGCGAAGAGCTCGAGGGCTTCCACCCAGACTACACCATCTACAATGCCGGTTCTTTCCCTGCCAACCGTTTCACTGAGGGTATGACCTCTGCTACCTCCGTCTCCATCAACTTCGACGCCAAGGAGATGGTCATTCTCGGTACCGAGTACGCCGGCGAGATGAAGAAGGGTGTCTTCACCGTCCTCTTCTACGAGATGCCTATCAAGCACAACGTCCTCACTCTGCACTCTTCTGCCAACGAGGGCAAGAGCGGCGACGTTACCGTCTTCTTCGGTCTGTCTGGTACTGGCAAGACGACTCTGTCTGCTGACCCCAACCGTGCTTTGATTGGTGACGACGAGCACTGCTGGAGTGACCGTGGTGTCTTCAACATTGAGGGTGGATGCTACGCCAAGTGCATTGGCCTGTCAGCCGAGAAGGAGCCTGATATTTACAACGCCATCCGCTACGGTTCCGTTCTCGAGAACGTCGTTTTCGACCCCGAGAGCCGTGAGGTTGACTACGATAACTCGACCCTCACTGAGAACACTCGTTGCGCCTACCCCATTGAGTACATCCCCAATGCCAAGATTCCTTGCCTGTCGTCCAACATGCCCACCAACATCATCCTGCTTACCTGCGACGCTCGCGGAGTCCTGCCCCCAATCTCCAAGCTGGACCGCTCTCAGACTATGTTCCACTTCATCTCTGGTTACACCTCCAAGATGGCCGGAACTGAGGATGGTGTGACAGAGCCCCAGGCTACCTTCTCCAGCTGCTTCGCTCAGCCCTTCCTGGCTCTCCACCCCATGCGCTACGCCAAGATGCTTGCGGACAAGATTGAGCAGCACCAGGCCAACGCTTGGTTGCTCAACACCGGATGGGTCGGTGCTGGCTTCGCCCAGGGAGGCAAGCGCTGCCCGCTCAAGTATACTCGTGCCATCCTGGATGCCATTCACTCTGGTGAGCTGGCCAAGGTCGAGTACGAGCAGTACGATGTCTTCAACCTCCAGGTCCCCAAGACCTGCCCCAACGTGCCCGACGAGCTCCTCAACCCCAAGAAGGCTTGGACCGCCGGTGACGACAGCTTCAACACCGAGGTCAAGAAGCTGGGCAAGCTGTTCGTTGAGAACTTCCAAAAGTACGAGAGCGAGGCCACCGAGGATGTCATCAAGGCTGGTCCCTCTGTGTAAACACCTGAGAGATCAAGTGTTTTCTTGTCTGTCTAAAAGAAACATGATTATGATATTGGGTAACCTATTTCATTTGTCATCATAACTCACTGGGTCGGCGTTACTTCATGGCGAAAATTGCCCTTTCCAACCAATTGGTTGGCTTGCATATGATGAGGAAGAAGACGAAGAAGAAGAAAGATTCCCCACACGAGGAGAACGTAATGTAGCTTGTCGGTCTAGGATGACCTCAAGGTAGCTTCATATGAAATATCAAAAACAGATATATGCACTGCAATATCGTCCTTGTTTCTGTGTTAGACTGTGACATTTGTTCTTATAGGATGCTAAGTACATATCCTGGATCCGTGGTATTCAGCAGCATAGTGGTAGTATAGTAGCTAAAAATTCGGGCGAATTTATGCGCCTCTCTTCAATTAACTTAGGTCAATGATCTTAATAGTAGATCGGTGGTTGACACTACTACAATGTGCCATATTAGCAGTTGGGAATAATCATTTAATCGGTGCCTTCATTATTCAATGGTTGATAGCACTGTGCTTCTCAAACGACCCTGGTATTTCCCACAGTGCAACTTTGAAGTCCGTGGGCAGTTGCTGGGGTGATGACGTGGGGTAAGTGGTTGCAGCGCCAACATTCGGCAGGCGCAAACAACTTGCAGCAAGAGCCAAGGAACAGGGACCCCTCCAACTTGTACAAGTAGACGTGAATAAAAAAAAGTAACGGAACCCGATGTTTACAACTTCTTCACGAATTGCATGCAACTTCTCACCACATGTACAATAGCGACAACCGAAGCCGCAACAAACCCGGCGCCGCATTCGCTATAAAACCACGAGATACCTTGTCCTCGAGTCAGGCGCCCGACTTTCCTCCGTCACCGCGCAAGGTGAAGAAGGCTGTTGCGGATGCGCTGCGTGAGCACGACAAACGAACAACTACACGAGCGGAAATCCCGCTGCAGAATCTCAACGACAGAATGGTCAACGAACGCGCGCCTCCTAAGGCGCCGCTAAATCACAACGATGGCAACCCGCGCCGCGAGAAGTCGCCCGATAGCGACGACGACGACTTTATCAGCCGCATGGCCAGCCTCTCCAAGCCCAGCGACCACCAGCCCTCTCAGCAACATTCAACCCGCCCACTGGGCGCTAATGGCCACCCTCAGTTCGGACACAACAAGATGATGTCTTCTCGTAAGCAGAAAGCCAACATCTTCAACACGCAGAATTCGCGGGCAGAGCATCATCAGGGTGTAGTGAATAAGGTGCGAGGGCCGCCTCCGCCTGCGTACAAGGATCGCAAGGCGGCGCCGTTGCCAATGTTCGATGCGAATATGTCGCTGCCGCCACCGAAGCCGGCGATTAAGGGCTGGGGTACTGAAGAGTTCTACACCGATCCGAATAAGGCGAGCGAGGATCTGAAGAACCTCCTAGAAGGAAATATGGAGGATGATGAAGAAGAGGAGGCGGAGCAACAAAAGCAGAAGGAGAAAGCGCAGGACGGCGAGGCTTCCAAAGACGCAGAAGAGCACGACCCTAAAGATCCCAAGAGCGGTGCGGTAGAGGGACTTAAGGTGAAGCTACTGCCACATCAGGTCGAAGGTGTCGAGTGGATGCGTGGTCGCGAGTTGGGGCCCGTGAAGCGAGGCAAGGTGCCCAAGGGCGGCATTCTGGCCGATGATATGGGTCTTGGAAAGACACTGCAGACAATCTCCTTGATCCTTAGCAACCAAAAGCCCAGCAAGGAAGATAAGGCTTGGAAGAGGAGCTACGAGAATGTCGAGAAGACAACCTTGGTTGTTGCACCGCTGGCTCTGATCAGACAGTGGGAGCACGAGATCCACGAGAAGCTCAACAAGTCGCACAAGCTCAAGGTATGCGTGCATCATGGACCCAATCGCACAAAGAGGTTTAAGGATCTGGCTTTGTATGATGTGGTAATCACCACCTACCAGATTCTCGTCTCTGAGCATGGTCATTCCGCAACAACAGAGGATGGCGTGAAGGCAGGTTGCTTCGGCCTCCATTGGTGGCGAGTTGTTCTCGATGAGGCCCATGCCATCAAGAACCGGAACGCCAAGGCTACCAAAGCTAGCTGTGCTCTCCGCTCAGAGTACAGATGGTGTCTCTCCGGTACCCCTATGCAGAATAATCTCGATGAGCTGCAGTCACTCGTCAAGTTCCTTCGCATCAGGCCTTACGACGATCTAAAGGAATGGAAAGAGCACATTGATCAGCCTATGAAGAACGGAAAGGGTCACATTGCCATTCGTCGTTTGCACAGTATTCTGAGGTGCTTTATGAAACGACGCACCAAGGATATTCTTAAGGAGGACGGCGCTCTAAACCCAGGCGGCAAACCAACCGAGGATGGCAAGTCATCTACGGGATTCAAGGTCACAGAACGGAACGTCATCACTGTGGCTACCGAACTGTCACCCAACGAACGCAAATTCTACACAAGACTGGAAGCCCGCGCAGACAGGAGCATCGAGGCCATGATGGGGGGCAAGGTCAACTACGCCAGTGCGCTGACCTTGCTCTTGCGCATGAGACAGGCTTGTAACCATCCCAAGCTAGTCGCTGGAAAGCTTTCCAAGGACAAAGACGCTTTGACAACAGACGGGAGTCAAAAGTCACAGGAAGCCGACGTTGATGACATGGCTAATATGTTCGCCGGTATGGGAATTGAGGCGTCCAAGAGTTGCAGCATATGCGGTCAGGAGATGAGTGGCGCGGACCATAAACTGGGCAAAGAGATGTGCACAGAATGTGCCACCGAGTTAGACTACTTCGACAATCCTGAGAACGCGACTGGACAGAAATCTATGAAAAAGAAGCTCAAGAGCAAGAAGAAGAAAACCACCAAGAGCAAAAAGAGCAGCCGACGCCCACGGAACCGAAAAGCTGTCATTGACAGCGACGACGAGGATGAAGGCAGCTGGCTTGTCCCTGAGGGCGAGCGTGGCAACTTGAACCTGGGCAAGGCTGGTGGTGAGGACGATGAGAATGCTGAGGGCGGCGGTGATTGGCTCGGTTCCCAGGATTCAGAAGACGATGAGGGTGACAGCAAAGACTTAAGCAAGCTGAGCTTTGTTGTTGATGACGAGACTGCCAGGAAGGAGAAGGGCTACATCTCTGCGAACGAGGACGCAGATGACGACGACGACGAATCGCTTTTGTCTATCGCGGCTATCACTAAGAAGATGGCCTCGCAGACATTAGAAGACAAGCCAAAGTCCAAACACTCAGCTACTGATTCAGAGGATGAAGCTTCCGACTCAGAAGCCGAGTCAGGATCGGAGTCTTCGGAAGTCTGCTCTGATGATAACGACTGGGACTCCAAGCGTCATGCTAGCAAGGCTAATGTAGTTGCCTCCGCCAAGATTCGAGAACTGGTCAAGATCCTAGGCAAGGAGGTGGAGGAGCACAAATTCATCGTCTTCTCGCAGTTCACCTCCATGTTGGATCTGATCGAGCCTTTCCTCGATCAAGCCGGGTTTGAGTATACTCGATACGACGGTAGCATGAGGAACGACGAGCGTGAGGAGAGTCTTAAGCGACTGCGTTCGGACAAGCGCACGCGTATCCTGCTGTGCAGTCTGAAGTGCGGTAGTCTGGGTCTGAACTTGACAGCCGCTACACGCGTCGTCATTGTTGAGCCCTTCTGGAATCCGGTACGTACACGGCCATCTCATGATTTTTGAAGCTAGAGAACTAACAACTCATTTTTTACTACAGTTCGTCGAGGAGCAAGCTATCGACCGTGTTCACCGTCTTACTCAAACCGTCGATGTTAACGTCTACAGACTCACCGTTGCAAACACTGTCGAGGAACGTATTCTCGACCTGCAGGAGAAGAAACGCCTCCTCGCCGAGCAGGCCATTGAAGGAGGCATGAAGAAGGGCGCCTTCAAGCTTGGCCTCAATGAGATGATTGAGCTCTTCAAGCCTGGGCATCACGATAATGCGGATAAATACGTTGATGGCAACCCTGGTGATGTGCAGCAGGCTGCCAGAGATGTGGCGTCGGTCATGAGGAAGAAGCCTCAGGTGCAGCGTCAGGAGAGCGAGATTTACGGGAGAAGGTGGTGAGAGCGTATCAAGTCGATTGACTAAACTATATGATTGCCAGGATCTTTGATGATAGAAGTACACACGAAGTTATGAACTTGGCTTTTTACGGTGTACGCAAAGGGAGAGGGAAACGACGTGAATTGGCGCATGGCGTTTGTTCGTTCTTAGATATGCGACACAGACAGACTACATATGAGGTCTGGATAGATATCAGAGTAGATGATCAGAACATAAATGTATTTTGTCCTTGTCAGACACATGAACCCTTTTCTATGGCTTACTTTAATAAACATTGTGGCTGAATAAAGTATCAACACATCTTGTAACTTGATATACAATCTTCACATTAGAATACTACGATTACTCTTTTCTTATACACATGTATATTTATGATGATATGAAATGTCCCGCACAAGAATAAAGAGTCCATGGTCATTAGAAAAAGCTGCCTAACCGAAACCCTGCATGCTAAATCCACGGCCTACCCAGAAGAAGAATACGCAGCGGACAAGAAAACAACCAAAAGAACAAGATACATTTCCCGGGCAGTAATGAAGAAATTGAACGTGATTTCGTCTAGCTACTTCCTTTGCTTCCCCCTTTTCTTCACATCAGCGCGTCCCACCTACACTGCTTCTGCGAGCCTAGTACACTCCGCTTCGATAGTAGTCGCTGGGTGGGGGAGCACTAGGTCCATCCATGCCGGGAGGGATGTAGGGCCTATACTGCGGCTGTTGCTGGCCTCCTCCCGGTGCTTGGCTTGGCAATCCTTGACGAGCATCGAAAGCTGGACCGCCGGGCTGCAGAGGCGCTGGAGCCATGCCGTCTTGAGGGGGGCCGGGAGGCTGGCCTGTTGGTACTGGCGGAGGACCCTGCTGGTCAGGGGGAGGGTAGTTTTGGTAAGAAGGTGGCATGGAGTAGCCAGCTGGAGGCGGCGCACTGGGATTCTCATGAGGTGGAGGATCATCAGGGGAGTGGACAGAGCTTGTCCAAGTGTTGCTGGACTGGGGATGCTGAGGGGCTATGGGCGAGTCGTACACTGAAGTCGCTAGTTCCTGAGCGCCATATGTACTTTGAGGTCGACCTTGACCCGGCGGCGCTTGTGAATATGGGGGAGAGGTGGGTCCGCCGGCGGGACCAGGAGGTTGCGAGTACGGGACGTATTGCTGGTTGGGGGGAGAGGCTTCGGCACGTGGGGGTTGGTTGCCGTTTGGCGGGTGGTGAGGCGTTTCTTCTCTTGGTGGGTATTGATGTTGTTCCTGAGGAGGAGGGCGTTGAGCATGATGAGAGGGGACCTCTGAACCGGCAACGTAGAAAGGTGCGGGAGTTGCCTGGTTCTGTGGCGCGAAGTTGGGAGGAGGTGAAGAGACTTGGTGGTAGGGTTGGTCTAAGCATGGTCAGATCGAGTATGCTCAAGAGTGAGACGAAGTATACGAACCTTGCGGTGGTTGAGGTCCTTGAGGACCAGGAGTGTAGAATCTCTGGGGATCATGCGGTCCCTGAGGTGGACCTTGGGGAGCACCATGAGGAGGATATCCGCCGTGTCCCTGAGGCGGGTAGCCTTGGCCGGGGCCACCAGGAGGACCAGGACGCATGGCATACTGCTGGTAGTTGTGCTGCGGGGGGTGGGACATTGATGATTCCAGCAGAGCTTCGTAATCTCGACGGGCCTTGATGAACTTTTCATTAAGCTGGGTGAAGTCATCTGTAAATGTTGTCAGCAATTTGCTCGAATAAAGTAGCAAGAATGACACGAACCTTTCTTCTGCGAATACTTCTCAATGAGCTTGATGAGCTTTGGGCGAATTGCAAGCGTCTGGTGGTACAGCTTCTATTATTCTGTCAGTAAAAGATGCCTTTAATTTGGTGAAATCGAGACGCAACGCACCGAGATCTCCTCATTGTCTTCCTCGCGAGGCGCCGAGTTGGATGTGCTTAGCAGCGTCAACAGCTTCTCAACGTTCTTGATCTCAGCAAAGACCTCGGCCTCCATCTGCGCCTCGCGCTGAAGCTCATCCGGTGTCGGGTCAGTGAGCTTCTCGACATAGTTAAGAGGAAAGATGCCCGTCTTTCCCTTGAGAGAACCTCGCCACCAGTCCTTGTACACACTCTCGAGGACAGCAATGACATCACCGCGCTTGAATTCGAGCTCACCCGGCTCCGAAGGCGTAAAGTCGTACAGCGCGCGAACCCTGCTAACCGTAGCGGCCGTGGTGCCCGCTGGAGGGACGGGTGTTTGGCCACCTTCTTGTTGCGGCTGTTGCTGTTGTCCGCTCGGTCCGGCCTGGGCACTTCCTCCCGAAGGACCGGCCTTCTTGCGCTCCTCGTCCTGCAAACTCAGCTTCAGCGCCATCTGCAGCTCATCCTCCTCCTTCTGGCGATCTGTCTCCGTAAGACCCTGTTTCTGCGGGGCGCTTGGGGGCTGCAGCGTCGGGTTGGACTGTTTGAGGCGGAAGTAGGCGTCGTACATGATGCCGAGCTCAGCGTCAGTGTTAAACATATCGCTCCAGTCTTTCATCTTCTCGAGAATCTTAGCCTTGACTTGGGCATGGGTGTTGCGGTCGTTGGCCAGCTTGAGTAGGGCATCGGTGAAGGCGCGGCTGGAGACTTCGCGGTGGACAGGCTTGCCGCAGTTTTGGCAGAGGGCATGGGCGAGCTATAGTAGGGAGTTGGTTGGTTAGCGACGTGAAGAGAGGTCTTGAGTACTGAGATGATATCATTGGGGGAGGCACAAAACGAACCTCAAGAGTGTAGAGCTGCACATTGGCATTTCGGTGGGCGAGACGTCTGATCAAGCTCTGGACAACCTCTTTGGGGCCGTTGGCATCTGAAGACACTTTGTCGCAGACCTCAAGGATGGCGCCCCAATCCTCCGACGTCAGATTCTCGTCGGTCGCCTTGCCTGCGAGCGGAGGGGGAGCGCATGTTAGCCTCGCCAGAAGTTTAGACAGAATGGGGAAGAAGGCAAGCATAGATCAAGGATAGGCTTACCGACGACATCATCGTAGGGCCCAGTGGCCGCCGCACGGAACATTGCGCCGTCAGCTCTGTTGGGCTCTTGGTCGTCACGTTCTCCTCCCGCTGAATGTGGCGGATGACGATCAGCTTGGGTAAGGTAGCTCAGTAGCTACTGGCAGGTTCCCGTTGCAGTCGATCGCAGGGACAAGCTTTAGATAGTTAAGGAGGACAATGAATCGTCAATTCGTGAAGTGAGGAGGGAAGGCGATGCCGAAGGTGTTGAAGATGCGAGTTGTATGCTGGTTGGGAGAAAGGATGATAAGGTATACGGCTGGCTACCTAGTACTAGTTAGTAGTAATTACGAGTAGGCGAGCAAACAGTTCGTCATGCACTATTAACCATCAACCATTAACCAGGCTGCCAGGCTGCCAGGCTTCCAGGCAAGCGGTACCAGCCATTAATGGGCACCATTACTAGCAGCATTCAGTGGAGAGACCCAGTGAAGGGAACGGACAGTGCCAGTGCAGCCTGAGTGGAGAGTCCTGTGGGGCTGAGCTATCCGAGCGCAAACTTGAAGTGGCTCGTCATTACGAATTACGTAGTTGCGCCACGCGCCACACCTGCACTTGCGCAACTCCTCCCGCATCTTGACTTATAAGAAACCTGCACAGCCATCCCCCATACAAAGTCCGGGCAAAACAAGAACGAGCAACCCAAAGCAGGGTTAATCGTGTAAATGAATAGACATCATTGTGCTTTTCATACTTATGAAAAATCATTTTTGTGAGAACAATACAATACTTCCACCAAGTCTTCCGCCTATTCGTACTGGTGGCTAGGTCTTAAATAGTCGAGGAGATAGCAGTTGAATCACACATTTTGTATACTAGACCGGATGGGCTACCATCCCAAATCTGCTCCCAATGTAACCCAACCGACCTTGTGCAGAGAGAGGTTTAATATCAACAGACAGCTGTCACCTATGTCTCATATATTGAATAAATGAAAGAAAATAAATGCCATCTGGATCGCCCAGATACTCTCAGGGTCGGCTCTGTTTCGCCTCCCTCCCTAAGCATTATGTGAATGAGAACATACTCGCTAGCTCTTCGCACAATATATGGTACCCAAATTGAATGTCGCTACACAAATGTCCAAACTCCTGACGGGCCGGCCTGACCTGACCCCGTTACATCACTCTCTATAAGACACTCCAGCCGACGTCAAATGTGTTGTGCCTTCCAAAATTCCACGGCAATCATCATGAGCGCCAGATATGCAAATCCTCGTTTCTCTGCGCACTACTTGTTTGTTTTGCTCATCTGCGTGATGCTCCTCCGTATGAGCCTCGCTCGGCTCCCGCATGTCCTCCACCCCGCCCTTCTTCCAGACTTCGTCGGCCCTGGGCGTCCATCTCCGAAAGATCAAAGACCAGAGGCTCACCACTTAGAGACTCGTTGTCTTCTCGCCCAAGCCGGCTGATGGAACCGGTGAAGCTGCCTCGAGTCGACTGATCAGGTGTTTGCCTACGACCAGTGCCCATTCCTGTATACCGTCTCCGGCCGTATGGTGAGCTAGATGGAGGAGCTGCCATGAATCCGTCCGGTGGGTTCTCCTCGGACAGCTCCTGTCGCTGCATCGATTCAGACGACTCAGTCGGACGGATCTCAGCAGCTGGCTGAAGGCTTTCCAGCTGTGTTTGTCGCGCCGCAGACTCTTGTTCCAGCTGACGACCTAACAGACCGCTGATAGTTGGGCCCTCGCGATCATCCGCGCCCAGACTGAGGCTCCGGTTCGCCGCAAAGGGCAGATCAGCTCCCTCATCATCTAACAAAGCACGGCTTTCCTGTGCCACTGAGCTGGCCCGCCTCTGATAGGACCCAAGCCCTGGCGACGTAGGGATATCGATCGCCATAGTCCCCGCCTGTGTGATGGTGTTCTCCCTGCTTGATTCCGGCACCGTCTCCTCTGATGGACGAGCTCTTCGCGCAGAAAACCTTCGGGATTCCGAAGCATTGTCCGCAGTAGAGTTTTCACTTAACCTGGAAGGGATCGCCGGTGTGTGCGGCGTATGGGGAGAATGGGGCTTGCTGGGAGACGATGAAGCGGATACCGAAGCAGGTGCGACCATGCCCGGCACGCTTGTCAGCTGGCGACTCGATGAGCTTGAAGACCGGTGCATCTGCATAGAGGATGTCATGGATTCGGTCAATGCATTATTCGACTCCTTCATCATGTGGAACTTGGACAGCTGCGCCACCGTCTTATTCGTCGCCGACTCCCCACGTTTCGTTTGATCAAAGCTTTTCAGGGTTTTCTTGCTGTCGAGGGCTTTCAAAAATTCCGAGATGTTGTCTTCTTCCGCCTGTAACGAGCCGGAGCTTGTCCCAGGTTCAGCTAATAGACCAGAGCCTGGTTGCGCAACGGATGACGATAGGCTCTGCCTCCCGCTGCTTCCTTGCTCATCATCGCCCCCCTTACTCATACCTCCAATAGACAATCGTCCTCGACGATGGGTGAAGCTGCTGCTGTAGCGACTCGTAGAACCTGGTCGAGGAGAACTACCCCCGGTAGGCTCAGCACTTTGAGGTGTAGGAGGCTGCGGAGGCCCTCCACGCAAAGAGGCAGGCATGCCAGCTGTCAAAGACGTTCGATTCCTGGGTTGCTGGAGGGATGGCGGGCCACTTGCGCGTTGCAGCGATTGGGGAGAAGCTGGCGCATCGTCAGCTGGCCGTGGTATCGGAGACCCCGACAGAGATCCTGCTTTGAAAGGCTGGAAGGATACTGAAGGTCGCCTGCCCGTACTGCTATCATTGCCTTGCATGCCTGGCCGGGAGGCGGAAGCTCGACTGGTAATGGGCAGGGAATGGGGAGGCTCAACATCGTGCTGAGCAGGCAGTGAGCCTGGTGGTGAACTTGTTTCTGAGCCTGGAGCCTTGACAGACTTTAATGCTGATAGTGGACTGGTTCCCAAAGGATCATCGCCGTGGAAGGTCGACAAACTGCCATACGTTTGTTGGACATCGGTGAGATTTGCCTGTTGACGATGATCACGAAGAGAGCCCACTTCGGCTACTTGTTTGCGAGCGCTCTCGGTACGCTGAGGAAGCGAAGGCTTGAAGAAGTTCTCGTCTACACCCATGAATCGAGAGCTCAAGAGTGCTTCCGAATCATCAATGCGGAAGCTGCAGTCATTACGGTACGTCACGGACACACTTAGACGCCCAACAGGAACATCCAAGTCGCCAAACAAGTAGTCGGTAACGTGATCTGACTTTCCATCAATAGGGTGTCTGAGCAGATCCGGGCCCTGCCGCCGGGGCTCCGATGTGCGTATCCGGCAACGAGGGATCAGAGCTGGATGAGGATTCCTTGTCGCCCCTTGGCTGGCAAACTTCCATGCTGGTAATAATCTCGTAGTAGCAAAGAATGACCGGAAAAAGACTATAGCTTTCTTGTAGATGGTAGGAAGAGTCGGTCCGAAGTCGTCGGTTGGTATATTGCCGGTAGGCTTAAGCTCAACGCGCCACCTCTCGAGAACGACCTCTGTGTTCTTAGCTGAGTTGCTGCTCTCTGCGTAAGAGGCGGAAGAGCTGAGCTGCTCCATAACGTCCCATCGCTTGCCATCGTCATCAACTATTGTTAAGCTCTGGCTGTCCTTTATGCGTGATGTGTCGAGATAGACTTCGAGTATTAATGGTGGGGGCCGATTCTCGATGCTGCCGCTTAATTTCCATGTTTTAAGCTCTTCTCTGAAATCATCAAGCTCCTCGGTTTCCAGTTGAAACTAAAACGCTGTTAGTCCGCTATTGCAGCTCTGATGGTGGCTCCGATACCGTACCCATTTGTTGGGCTTCTTAGACCCGTTGGATGAACGGGTAGGCTTGACTTTTACCCGCGAATCCAAGACAAGAACAGCGACTTTGTTAAAGAAGTTCTTGACATGTTATTAGCACTCTAGAAGGACAGAAATTAGAGGTGGGCTCGGAAACCAACCTGAACGATCTGATCCAGCTTCTTCACCGACTCGGCCGGAGGCATCGTCTGCGACGACGGAGGCGGACGCTCGGCTCCCGGGGAATCAAGACTCGGACGTCCGGAAACACTCGAACTAGCTCTTGAGCGATTACCTTCCCGCTGGTTGTTGGTCCGGGCAGGATTCGTCTGTGGAGATACCGCCGGGGAGGAAGCCCGAGGCGGCACGCGGGGTTGCTGATGCATGACAAGTACAGCAGCAGCACCTTAACGCGGAGGGTAATCGTAAATGTTTCTGTCTTGTAGCTGTTGCAGGTGGGGCGGTCGGTCTATTGATGAGTGTTGGGATGGAAGCTATCAATCAAGCTTGGGAGATGGCGTCGTCCGGAAATCGGACATGCTCATCCATCGTTGGGGTCTTATCTGTGGGGGATCGGTCGGGACGGGCTTCTCAGGTTTGATAACGATGGGAGGGTGCGCGATGGCGCTGTCGGTGGGCGGAGAGCGGGAGAGAGAGAAAAGGAATAAGAGTTGAAGGTGGACGAGCGGACCAGATGGTGAGGAAGAAGGAGGTTAGAGCTTGGTTTGGTTTGATGCAAGGCGTGCAGGTGGCCCAATCGGGGTGGGAATCGTCGGGCGCGTTGCGTAGCGTTTCGTAGCGTTGCGTTGCGTTGCGTTTCGTTGTTGGTCGCCGGTCCGGTCCAGGTACGAGGTTGGAGGACGCAGTTCGCGGCGCACGCTTGTTTGCTGTCCAGGCTTGACTCGACACCGGTAGATAAGTCGTCGTCGTAATAGTAGTAGGTACAGCTGCAGGCACACACTTCATGCAGTATGAAGTACTAGGGAATAGCTTGGGAGGCTTGCTAGTAAGCACTGTACTGCCTGGTCCGAAGTGACCTTAGTAGACTGCCCGTCGACTTTGAAAGTTTAAAAACTGGAAAAAAAGAAGTTGAAAGAAAAAAACGAGCGGCCTGACTCAACCTCAGCCAGCGTGCAAACGTGAAAGAAAGCGTAAAAAAGGGTTCCCAGGTTGACAACGACCGGGGGTTGGTTGGTTGGTGGTGATGGGAGAGGTCCGAGTCAAATCAGTCAGTCAGTCAGTCCCAGCACCCTGATAATCGGACCAGGGACGACGACGACTGACGATTACCTACCTTACCGCTCCTGTTATGTTATCACGGCTACTGTTATTACTACTAGTACTACTGATTATGTATGATCATACTGCTAAGTACCGTAAAGAACTAACCATTTCCAGCAGCCACCTTATCCTGTCCTCGTGATGACGATGTCAACGAGCCAATGACGCCTTTCGTCATCGGAAGGAATTACTGCCAGTGGTCCTGAGATGCTTCTCATCCCCACAAACCACCCCCTTCTTTGAAGTCCTCGAGCGCCTATCTGACATCCACGTTGCTCCTATCTGACTCCGCCAGCTATGACTGCATTTTTTGAAACTTGTTTGCATGGTAAGGTAAATGTGTGGTCGCTGACTGGTCTGCGTTTTCCAGGCAGTTGAACCCGCAGAGCTAGACTACTACTCAGTTCGTTAGTTAGAGTAGTAGCTGCCTTGTCCTGTCTGCCTGCCTGCCAGGCATGATGGCCGCCTCATTGTGGAGTAGAAATGCGACTTTTGATTGGTGAAAGTGGATGTTTTCAAGGTAGATGCTGGGCGATGCCGACAGCGGCATCTTCTCCACCGCAGGCATACCTAATAGGCACAGGCACCGGAGGGAATCCCGCATCTCTAAGTACTAACTTGAACCATACTAACTCAAGATAGCACAACGAGCTCGCAATAGAATTGTGTGATAAATGCCAAAAGGCACATCAGCGAACATACATGCCTCATTCTTTATCCAGAGTCAGCACTTAGGAAGCAATGGCGAAGCAATCGTTCGTTCTGACAAGCACAATGAGCCACTGGCACTCTCAGAAGGGGGGCTATCGATTCTCCAACGCACGTGGGCTGGCTGTGCCATCGCTCGGGCCCCCAAGTCACCAGACAATCTGATAGACGGTTCTGAGTAGCGTCAGCTTGTGCCCCATGCGTGGGAAGCTCTTTAAAGCCTCTTTCCTTAATCAAGACTCTGATGAGTTTAGTTCATTCAGTGTTCCCAGTTACCAGCGGTGGCGGCAGCATACACCCCAGCTATATCGGGGCTTTGAGGAGACGTTGAGATAGACCAAATGCTTAGAGTAAAACTGAGCGGCTAAATTGACCAGCCCTACAGAAGCCGGAACTTCCCTTATCAGTCTAGGAAGTAATATGGTAGAGAGTAACAGGTTCTTGGCGAAAAATACTCATTTTCGAGTCATAACTATTGTTGCTCATGATACAAGTCCTGGCTGGAAGCGGACAGTCAACCCGAATGTGGACGACCCAGCACCTTGATGGAACAATAAGAAGGCATCGCGATGCACTAAAACAGGACAATGTCATGTCCACAAGGGTACTAGTCATCTGTTTGTCTCATGCCCGCAACATTGCCCCTGAGTCACCAGTTCAGAACGGTGTACTTGGTAGCCAGAGCAGTAAACTGATAAGAGCGACTACACCATGTGCCCGTTGAATCTGCTGATCTTACCCATCCGCATTCGGCAACTCTCTGTAATGCGGCCCCCACCGGGCACGCGAACAGTTCAGCAGTTGTTAAAGAGGACGCATCCTACCTAGATAGCGCCGCTACCGAGTTTCAATGAGAACACGAAATAGGTGGAGTAAGCAACCCGGGGCTGTACTATCATGAAAACTCATATTCATATTATAAAAAAATGTGTTTTGATAGAGATTCTTCAGCGTGTGTATTTGTTTCTATACCAGGAATAATGCAAACCCCACAACCCGTATGATCCTAATGAAATCTTCATCGCGAACTCCAGAAAAGAGGGAAAGACCTATGTAGTTGGAAACAGGCCCTTCGCCCCCTTGTCAAACAAGCATAAAGTGAGGAAACAGCGGAATTCATACAACAACGCCGAGCCCATCTGTGGTACTGTTGCCCTTAGGTCTTGCGACCTCTACCTCTACCCCTGCCCCTATTGGAACCACTTCCAGCCTGTGCAGAGGAAGACCCTGCATCAGCCTCCGGACGAGGAGTGGATGCCTGGCCTGGCGCCGGACGGGATTTGTTCCCGCCTCTGCCTTTGCGGCCCCGTCGTGCTGCCTTCTCCTCTTCCTTCTTGTTTTTGGATTGGCGCCGAGCTTCTTCCTCCTGGGCTCGTTGACTCTCCTCATCCCACCATTCTTGGAAGGCTTGCTCCTGTTGAATCTCTTGGAGAGAGCGTTTGGCCACAGCAGCTTGGGCCTGCTGCCGTTCATGCTTTTGCTGCCCAATAATGTCTGCCATGCTTGCCCCCACAACGTCCTCGGCCTTACGTGCAGGCGTTATGTAGGACTTCGAATGCGGCACTAAGGGCTTCTGCTTCTTCTCAGAACTTCCCGCTCTAGGCACGACTGGAGAACTGTTGGCCCGCCCTTGGCCTGGGAACTTCGTATCGGGAGACGCAGTCCTTGCTCTTGAAGATTTCGAGCTAGCTTCGGAGGCAACAAGGGGCTTCGCACCAGCTGCGACAGCCTCCTTAGCCGATGCCTCAGATGACAATGTTTCTTTGAGTGAGGTTTTTGGTTGCGGGGCAGTAGGCTTCCAAGGAGCTGACTGCCCGCCAGACGACACTTTCTCCCAAGGCACTCTGCTGGCTTTCTGCTCTTCTTCCGCTGCCTCGGCCTTGGCTTGCATCTGCATCTGCTTCTTCCTCTCCTTCTGCGACATTTTCGCCAGGGCCTTGCCGGAATTGGAGCTCTTAGATTGCTGTGCGGCTAGACCAGCGCTGAGAGCAGATGTTGACCCAGCCTCTGACATGATATCTTTCAGATCCAGTTTGGATGTTGGTAAAGCGTTGGATACCCAAGGGGCGCCGCCTGATTTACCCAGCGGCGTTTTACTTCGAGGAGAAGATTTAGCAGCAGGTGATACGGATTCCATGACTGAGCTCTGACCGGGTAAGCTATCAAAGTAGCCTGAGCTCTTGCCCTTTGAGTTCTTCCAAGATTTGGGTAAACTTGGCATAGGATCAGCATCGAGATCGAGCCGGTCCACGGCGCCCTTCAGATCCGGTGAATCTGGACTAATGATGGGTGAAGCATCATCATCCATATCAAAGATCATGTCTGCAACCGAGTTCTTGGGACGGAGACTAGGGCTGAAGGGCTCATTGCGATCCCCACCTCTGGACTTGCGGCGATTCTCAGAGGCAGGAGAAGGGCTAGTCATCTCATCTATGTTGCGGACACGCATCTTGTATGATGAGGAAAGCTTCTTATCCTCGTCTTTCTGGGTCTGCTTGTATGCAAGCTCCTTGACTCGAATCATTCGCTCCTCTTCTATGTCCGCACTCAACTCAGGATATGTCTCGAGAAGTAAAAGTTCAGCTCGTCCACTCCTTGAGAAGGGTAAACGTGCAAGTTGGTTCTCGCGAACTGCTACATCAAGCTCAAAGAGCAGGTCTTCATCAAGATCATCGAGTAGGTGGTTCTCGAGCATTGATTCGAGTTGAAGACAGATGTACTCCAAGCCTGTATCCTTAAAGTCTGTTACCGAGCAAGGGCCGATTTCGTTGAGCAGATTAGAGATATTGCGAGTTGTGACAAATTTCCCAAGAAGAAATTGGCATATCTGTGACAACCGGTCCAGCATAAGCTCATTAGCAGCCGACATCACATCCAGAACGATTTCTGAGAACTCGTCCAGACTCTCTGCGGCCACATCATCAAAGATCTCTGGTCCAACGTCTCCATAGATGAAAGCATTTACGTAATGCCATGTCTCGGGGCTAATATGCCCAAGATCAACCCGAATCTTCTCCTCATCATCCAGGTCATCTCTCCGACCGGCGAGCCATTGGCCTCTAGATCGGCCATCAAACATACCCCTGAAGAAGGGACAGCGTTGACAGAGCAGCTGGCTGTGAGCGTGGACTTCGTCACCATCAAGCTCAATGATGACATCGCTGTGCTCAAAGTACTCTTCCTCCACAATAGCCTGCTGGAAGTCCTTATCCATGCAACGATCAAGCCCCATCTGAACTCGAGCTGCAGTCTCCAGCTCGGGAAAGTCCAACTGCGTGGCAAATTTCATAACTTCCGTTCTGACTTGGCGGAAACGATAGGCTTGCGGAGGAGAATCGCGTGTAAGCTTCCACACAGGGATCAAAGCGTCCTGGTACATGTATACGATAATATTGAGCAAGGTCAATAAATCAGCGTTGACGAGGCTGAGCACCATCTTATCTCCATCTTTTTCCAAAGTCATGAGGTCAAGTTGCGGTGAAACGCCGACCTGCTCCAGTTCACAAAAGGTCTCGCGCAGTAGAGAACTGCGCCCCGCCAAGATAAAACTATGAACCGGAATGCTGACGCCGGGCACTGCAGTGCTTCGCATCTCCAGGTCTGCAGCCTCATAACGGTCCTTGTTGAGTTGTAACCATTGTAAAAGCTCTGCTTCAATATCGTGGGAGAGTATAATCTTGTGGGCTACAGACCCCTTTCGGACTCCCGGTACTCCCTTTCGCCAAGCACTTTTGTGAGCACTTGCTTCAGAGGGTTCAAAATCTTCGAGACACAAGAGGGATCCAAGGTCTTCCCATAAAGTTTGCGGTTGGACTTTGATGTCACGAGCCATCACTTTGTTATCCTTTCGGATGGCAGCAAAAGCACCAAATGTAGAACTTCGAGCTCCAACGCAGTTCGTGATGTAGGGCACACGCTCGAACTTGAAGTCTTTGCGCTTGTACTCGTTGGATCCAGTGAACGCGGCACTTTTGCCTTTAAGCCGCTGAACTCGTTTCCAGACAGCCCCTGTTTCTGTACAGATAATGACAGAACCATGTTCACCTACGTTCACCGATGCAACGCCATCTTTCCTTGAATCCCAAATACACTGGGGTTGCGACAGTGCTCCCTTGATCTTGACTGGATTGGTAGTTGATGACGCAGGCTGGGCGCCTTCTGCCTCCTTCTGATTGACGTGTGTTGTGAAGAGATCCCCTCGAGCAGTCACAGCTGCGATGGTATCTCCCCCTGATGTCACATAAGCGATATCTCTTCGACCTGGTTCGTATCGATTCGAAAAGGAGGCCGACATATTGTAATTGGCAAAGACATCAGGAATGGGAAATTTGACAAGATTGTAGCCGTAGTTGGTGAAGACCCAAACGGTATGGTTGGATAGCAGGCAGGTTGTAGCTTTATCTATAGCCGAGACCATCTCGATGTTGGCGGAAAGGAGGGAGGCAGCCACCTTTCGAGGCGTTTGTTGGAGGTCAAGCGAGCGAGAGTCAGAGTCCATCAAGGCCAGCTGTCCGGTATTCCTTCCCCAACAATACAACGCCGTGCCGGTGTGAGCCACGGAGTGAATCGCAGAGGCTGCCACACCCAAAACAACTTCCTTCTTCAAGGAGCTGAAAACCTGACGGGGCGCAATACACATAGGCTCCTCATCCTTCTTCGCTGGCGGGGGCAAAGAGTACCCGAGCTGCGAGTCGGTGTTGAGCCCCCACGTCCACAACTCGCCATTGCCTGCAATAGCCAGAGTATGATTCTGGCCCAGGGCGACACTGTGAATCTTTTTGTCCGATAACGGTCCCTGGATGGGCACGTAAGAGAATTGTGTGTTCTCATCTCCCAGACCCAATCTGCCGCCCCTCCCAACACCACATACATGCAAGTTGGAGAGAGGATCTGTCGTAAGGATAGCACTATGCAACTTGGACATCACCATGTCTTTGATTTGCAGAGGCCGGTTCTTGACCAAAACTGGAATGTCTTCCAGATCGATGGCTTCATCTGGTTCGTCCAGGTCATTTTCTTCACAATGCCAAGAGTAAAACTTGCGCAACAAAGAATCTGGTCGTTTCAAATGTATGCGCTCGGGGAACTGTCGATCGTCCTCGTCTCCAATACCGAGGGATAGGTTTTTGTTACTTCCAAAAACATAGAGTTCGTCACCAGCAGCATCTGCATGGGGCACGGAGGTGGTTCCATGAGCACTAGAAAACTGGGTTAAAAATGATGAGAGTAGCTTTGCTCGTAGAAGTAGAACTCACTATTCATTTGCGGTTTCCACACCATCTCCGCCCTCTGACTCCGAGTCTGAGCCACTGCCATCTTTAAGAGTCTGGATCGTCCTTGTAGCAATTGTAGAATTGTATACGTCAAAAGGACTGTTGCCTTCGTTGTCCTTCGTCTTGATGAGCAATCCTACTTTCCCTAAAGTGCCCTTGGTATGACTTGTGAGATATCCGCGTTCTCTTTCGAGCAGCGCACGAGCGATCGACACGTTTCCAGCATATAAGGAGCGATGAAGGGCATTCCAGCCACTTTCAGGGTCTTGCGCGTAGAGGTCGATGGCTGGGTGCTCGAGTAGAGCCTGAGCGAACTCGTAGGCTACAGGCTCGGTCGAAGAGGCAGCGCGTAGCAAGATTGTCAATCCAGCATGGTCTCGACTGTTGATCTCGGATTTCCCAATAACAGCCAAGGAGTCCTTAGATTTCCCGGGGCCTGATGGCGTGAGCCCAGAGACTCGGCGCGTCTTATTCGAAGTTCTCGGGGAGCTGGCATGAGCTCCCGGACTCCGGCTCAGGTATCCACTTTCAGGTCCTTGGGCCGGGCTTTTAGACACGGTATGGGAGCCTGGCCCGGATGAAGCCAGTAGACGTCGAAATCTGTCGACATCTTGTTCCCAGTAGGATTTCCACAGCAGATGACTCATGAGAGAGTGTGTTGGCGGGGGCTCTTCCAGACGCCTGAAGGTAGCACCTCGCTGTGATTCTCAGGGGAACACGGCTTATTTAAAGGTGCGTTTCGAAGCGTCGGAGAGAGCGATTTGCGATCGCTGTCTTTTTTTTTTTTTTTCCTCCGATGGCGAGTGTTGGTGCGACGACTCTCTTGATGCGCACTTGAAGTATACGTGTCTGTAGACGGGGATCGCGGACTTAAGCGTAGATATAACGTTTCGAATTCGAGCGATTCGACGGTTCGATTTTTTTCGTCTACAGGGCTGGAGATAGGATGGCGCGTTCGAGACGGAAGACTTAGTACGAGATAAAGAATTCAAAGGAGGTGGGAGTGTCGCGAATTTAGGAGTACCTTAGCTTTTGTAGGGTCTCGAGACATGGAGGGGGAGCTTGTGCGCGTCAGCGTTGGGGTCGCTTAGTGTGTGTGCCAATTACTCGATTTAGTGCCGGTCTTAAGGTGCCTGCTATACCTACCAGTACCTGCCTGCAGATGGTCCTTGTCACCATACAATCTGATATCAGTCCAGGGCAACTGATAAGCCATGGCGCACACAACGGCAGACCACCATTCTTCTGTCTACGATGTAAAAGTCATTCCAAGCTTGCTCCCGACAAGATGAGAAATACGACTCTTCTGTGCTGCCGCGAAGCATACTAGGACGGCCGCTCTACTCTCCATCGTCATTTCACATATTCAACAGGAGCCAATAGCAAGAAGACCCATGCAACGTGCCCCAGGCGGCGACAATGGACGACTTATAACGCATCATGCCCTCATCCCCTCGAATAATAGGTGGGGCGAGTCCAGTCCTCTGCTCCGAGTCATACGAGCACGTTCTGATTATTACATTGATTCTCTACAGTAGTACAATGACGGGTGAAGCCTGCCCTTTGCCGACTTGCATCGTCCGAACTCCTGCCTCTTGTTCCCACGTGAAATCAACCTGCATGACCGGGCCCAATGCGGGACGGTGGGGAGTCATCCGGAAGCGCGAACCCCACGATCGGTCCCGCTTTGACAGGCTTCAAGTCGTTGTCTAAGCGAGGGCCTTTCCTTGTTGGGCGAAGATGAGGAAACTCAGCAATCCACTTGACTAAGTAGTAGCTTGGATGTAATATGTCTCTATTTGACAGCTCACTTAGTTGTATCATAACGGTATGTCGGCCTTCTGCTTGCTAGTACTACTGAATAAATGGCAGGGTTACTCTGCAGTCGTCCATACTAGGTTCTTACGCAAATGTGTCAGATTTTTGGTCTATGTAAATATTATGAAGAAAATAGGTTTTACATGAAAAGTGAATTGTTTGTCATGGTTCCATGGGTGTAGCACGGAACCAATACAAGAGATACTGTCCGTTGATAACAGTGATTATCTATGTGATATTATCTTTTGTAAGGAGTGCCGAATGTCGAACTTCATTCCACACACTCTTTCGCTGACTCACTGCGTACACACAAAACTTTATGTTAAAATGAAGCTTCTTTCAGCATTCTCGGGCATCTGGTTATGGATATCGGGTGCTCTGGCTAGCAGCGCCTGCACCGACACGACATCGTCTCGAGAGTGGAAATGGTCCCGGGTAGCAAAGTCTCGAGAATGGGGTGAGGTGGTAATAGTACTAGGTATTTTCGCCTCGGGGACGCTACGGAGGTTGCTCGGCGTCGCTGCCCTGAATCGCACTGAAAAGACACTCCCTGTAGCAGGCAAGACAGACTCTATCCTCCCTGTCGACCTTCCCCAATTCCCCACACTGCCGTTGTCGGTCGGTCAGCAAGCCCACGAAATTCCCGCTCGCCGACGTTCTCGCGACCCTCCCGATATTATCCAACCTCAGTCTGCGCTATCCTCGGCTTTCAATTCCTTTCTTTCCCCTTCACTTTTCGACCCTTTTTCATACCATTAACGTTCGCTGATTGTTCAAGATGACGACCGAACAACCCCTTCCCTTCGTTTACCAATTCGCCGCAGGTACGTCTTTGCCATTGTTATTCTGTGCCCACATGTTGCCTGATTTCCAAGCTAACGAGTTCTAGGCGCCATTGCTGGTGTCTCGGAGGTAAGGAAGTGCTTATGTCGCAAGATGTGATTGAATTGCTGACTGTCACTTCTCTGGAGTAGATTCTGGTCATGTATGTTCCCCCGCGCGACTGTGCGACAAGAGTCACGATAGCTAACAAGAGCCTAGGTACCCTCTTGACGTCGTCAAGACCCGAGTGTAAATGAGTACTGCCACGAAACCATCGAAACAAAGCTGACGATACAAGGCAATTGCAAACCGGGAAAGGCGCCGCCGCTGAGTATACTGGCATGGTGGACTGTTTCCAGAAGATCGTGAAGAACGAGGGGTGAGCATCCCAAACAAACAAATGTCCCGTTAGGCACAACAGGCTGACTCGCCCTCAGCTTCTCTCGACTATACCGAGGAATTTCTGCCCCTATTCTTATGGAAGCGCCCAAGCGCGCGACCAAGTTCGCGGCCAACGATGAGTGGGGCAAGGTCTATCGCAGGGTATTCAACCAGTCCCAAATGAACCAGTCTCTATCTATCCTGACTGGTGCCACTGCTGGTGCCACCGAGGCTTTTGTCGTCGTTCCTTTCGAGCTTATCAAGATTCGTATGCAAGACAAGGCTTCTGCTGGCCGGTACAGCAGCGCTCTGGACTGTGTGGCCAAGACGATCAAGAACGAGGGACCCCTCAGCCTTTATCAAGGCCTGGAGAGCACCATGTGGCGTCACATCCTGTGGAACGCTGGTTACTTCGGCTGCATTTTCCAGGTCAGGCAGATGCTTCCTGAGGCTCAGACCAAGAAGGCCAAGATGACCAACGACCTCATCTCCGGTGCCGTTGGTGGAACTGTTGGTACCATCTTGAACACTCCCATGGATGTCGTCAAGAGCCGAATTCAGAACACGCCCAAGATTGCCGGCCAGGTGCCAAAGTACAACTGGGCGTGGCCAGCTGTCCTGACTGTTGCCAAGGAGGAGGGACCTTCGGCCCTGTACAAGGGTTTCCTGCCCAAGGTAAGTACCATTGATGATGATGATGTGACAGCGAATTGCTGACTGGGGTGTAGGTCCTGCGTCTGGGTCCCGGAGGCGGTATCCTCCTCGTTGTCTTCACGGGAGTCATGGACATGTTCCGCAAGATGCAGCAATCATAAATTGACGTGCGATGGAATGTGCGAGTCCGGGGCTGTCGAGACAATAGCTTATAGACAAGAAAGGGATATGTCGGAGAATGTAATTCGCGAGATACACTGTCGCTAGATGGAGTCTTTAAAAGGCACCACCGCGTGCTACACCAGCATGGACGTCATAGTCGTCGATACCAAATGTATACAGCAATTTGTCTTTAACGCAACCGGTTCAGGGTTGATTGCGGCTAGAAATGTGCAATAGCTTGATAACGGGTTCTTTTGAGCCCGGCAGATGAATATGCATATCTAATCATGGGGATCCAATATAAGAAATGATCAACAAGACGTTCTGGGCATATGCGGTGTTGTAGACCTGCATTGAAATATCACTTTCATAACGGCGACGCAGATCTGTGCAAATTGCACTATATTCACCTTGTAGACTATCCGCAGGTCATAAAATCGCTTATCCCATTGACTGTCGCCAGGCTGTGAGGAGGTACTGACAAGGATATACGCCAAGTTTAGACCCAAATGCACGAATACATAATCTAAACACATCATTTAAATATTACACATCTCAACGTGAATATAAAAAACACATCTCAACGTGAATACAAAAAAACATATCCAAATACATATCAATATGTATGTTTCTTGAGATAGCGCTCTTTATGTGTTGGAGTCTTATCGTAGTGAAAGGGATACAAAGACTCCGAAGTGCATATTGACTGTAGTGGGTATCAGACTCCGTAAGAATCGTACATGCCAAAGTCTAGCCAATGCCACGGGCCTTGGAAGCCAATAGTCTGGGATAATTAGTTGCAAGTCAACAGTTTGGCTAATGCTGTAATTATTGATGGGCGTAAATGTGGCCTCCAGTTCACGATATTCTAGACGCGTTCTGGATGGTGGCATTGATATCACTAACATCATGTGCCGGACTCGTGGCCTGAAGTTCCTGCCACCAAATATCAGACAACTGCGCCACCTTATGTCATCACCAGGTGCTGCTTGGCTGCTTGGCTGGGTGCGTAATAACTCAGTACCTAGGTACGACTCGTGAGTTGAAGGTACGAGTGCTGGCACTGCGCTGGCGCTGGCGCTTGCTGTACCCACTCAGCCACCCACCTCAGGCCCAGGCTCAGGCTCAGGCTCTGGCTCTGGCTGCTCTGTCTCGTCGGACGCCGAGCGCCGTCGTCCATTCCCGTGCTGGCAGCTTCCTCACCCCTCTGCCTCTGCTTGCTTGACCCTGTCCCAACATTTCCCTCTCCTGGCAGTTGTCCAAAAGACCACGAGAACCGGTTGGGCACATTCGCCTGAAGCGCTTGCTATTCCGACACTGCCTGCGCGATAGTCTATTCCATTTGGTGCAGCTTAGCGACTACGCCGAATTTACCAGCTCATCGTCGAATCACTGGGTCCGATTCTCCAAGGTCGACTGATCGCCGCCACCCAGCTTTCTATCCTTCGTAAGCTGCCCTTTCTACACTCCAAGCTTCCAAACCTTCGATTCATGCTCATGCTGATGAAAATCTGCAGAGAATTGATCGACGACATCTACGGGACTTCGCGAAATCAAGTGAACCACCTCTAGATTTCCACGCAAGCGACTACGTCACACATCTTATACTTTGACCTTGCCGGCGAATCCCACTGGCAACCGACGCCTATCACTGGGGAAAATCCAATTTCGTTCGCAACCTTCTTTAGGTTGTTTTCAACATAAACATCCCGCTCTAGTCAACTTCTTCCATCGCGTTAATATCCAGAGCAACCCGCCACTACATCGCCCATCATGTCGCGGGTAATGAGGAGCGTGAGGAATGTGACCAAGGGTTACTCAGGAACTCAGATCAAAGTCAGAGAAGGTGCGCGCACGCAATCGCATTAGATGGTGGAATTGCAGACTGACCGGAAACATCCAGCGACGAGCAATGACCCATGGGGCCCTACCGGTACACAGATGAGCGAGATCGCTCAGATGACTTTCAATACGTGCGTACCCATTGGAATCTTGCTTGGCGATGTAATTCTGACATGCGCGACATTAGATCTAGCGATTTCTACGATATTATGGACATGCTCGACAAGCGCTTGAACGACAAGGGAAAGAACTGGCGCCATGTTCTGAAGGCTCTTAAGGTCCTTGACTACTGTCTACACGAAGGATCGGAGCTTGTCGTTACGTGGGCTCGTCAGAGCATTTATATTATCAAGACTTTGCGCGAGTTCCAATATGTTGACGAGGAGGGCCGCGATGTCGGACAAAACGGTACGCACGCCCATCTGCTTTTTTCTCTTCCCAGCAACTAATTCGTGTCATGCAGTGCGAGTGGCGGCCAAGGAGTTGACCTCCCTGATTCTCGATGAAGAGCGTCTCCGTGCTGAGCGAAGCGACCGAAAGTCCTGGAAATCTCGGGTTACTGGTTTGGAGGAATTTGCGCCCCCTCAAGCCGAAGGCTCAATGTCACCTCGTCGACCCCGCGAAAGGAGACCCCAAGCACCCGATGAAGACGATGCCGAGTACCGATTGGCTTTGGAGGCCAGTAAATACCAAGAAGAAGAGGATCGCAAGAAGCGTGAGAATTCGCGCCAGGATGGGGAAGGTGACGATGATCTCGCCAAGGCCATCAAGCTGAGCAAGGAAGAAGAGGAACAACGCCGACGCAAACTAGAAGAAAGTAACGCGGCCTCCCTGTTCGACGACACGCCAGTCCAGACTTCGCAGCCACAACCTACGGGCTTCAATGGCGGTTATCAACAGGGCAACCAGGTCGATTGGTTCGCCAACCCCGTGGACCAGAACCAGATGCAGAACCAGCAGACTGGTTTCATGCCAAATGCTTACACAGGATACGCACAGCCTCAGGCTACTGGATTCCAGTCGACTTTCAACACCCCCTTTGGCCCTCAGCCTACTGGCATGGATCCGTACAACCAACAACAGAACATGCAGGGCTTCCAACCTCAGCCAACGGGTTTCAATCCTTATGCCCAGCAACAGCAGCAGCAACAGCCTATGCAGATGCAGCCCACCGTTAATGAAGGCCCCGCGACGCAACCTGGAAGCAACAATCCGTGGGCAACAACCAATCAACCACAGCAAGGGTCTATGATGCCAACTCCAACTGGATCGAACAACCCATTCGCGCAATTCAACCGATCACAGTCTGCGCAGCCTACACAAAACAGCCTGGGTGCATTGCCCGAGCAGAAGACACTCTCTTCCTTCAACCAGCCATCGCTGCAGTCGCACAACTCTTTCCCCCAACAGCAGCAGCAGCCGCAGCCGCAGCAACAGCAACAACCCTTCAATAACTATCAGCAGAAGGAGCTTAACGAGCACGAGTCCAAGCTCAACTCGCTGCTTGCTACAGGTGACGGTATGGATACTTATGGAAATACCGGCAATCTGCGTCTTCCTGCCCAGCACACCGCTCCTGGAACATTCGTCAACAGCGCTGGTGCAGGCCTCAACAAACTAAATGCTGATCAAACCGGCAATAACCCTTTTATGCGTCAACAGTTCACTGGCATGCCAGCTATGAACTATGGTAGCAGTCAGCCGCCGATGCCTACAGGCCCTGCCGGTATGAACGGACAGAGCAACAACCCTTTCGGCGGTCAACAGCCGCAGCAAGGTCAGCAAAACCAAGATCTAATCCAATTCTGAGCCTACAATTGAAACTACTTGTTTTTGGCGTTAGAGGATGGATCACGGGTTGCGTATTTTTTCTAGTCTGCGTCACATCTTCTATGTCATACCATTCTCCAGACGCCTACATTCTCTTTTTGGCACAAATCTGAAAAGTCTTCTATCCGATGCCTCGCCCATAGTACATTTTATCATCAATTTCATCTTGTCCTGGGAAGTAAGGAGCGTCTTTTGAGTGGGAAGTGATTCACAAGGTCCGCAAGATAAGGGCCTTAGATAGCGCGCTTCCAGATTCAACGCTTAGAAACTACTTATTGATGAACGCCTTGTATCCTTAAACCATTCCTTTGCCCTCCTTTGAAGCCAAACGCCAGCAGCCGTAGAACTTTTCGCTTTCCAAAAGCTCAATTTTTCTGATGTCCCTGAAAGTCCAAGTAATGTGACCATGGACTAAAGCTTCCGCGTTCTGGTGAACCCCGTACATTAGCAAGTGTCGATGTCGTGTATTGCGTGTGTATTGTGTGTTGAGGTTTCATACTCTCACACAGCCTGTCGCATTTGCTCGTAGCCGGTGGCTTTTTGAGGGCGCAGAGGTATCGCGAGGCGCGCTTTGTCAACAATGACCGGCAGCACTTTGCTTTTTCCCAGCAGAGATTCCCACGTGCTCGTGCCTGCATGATTCAATCCCGTCTCACCATCAATTTATCCGGCTTCTTCCATCATCTGAATGAACTCTTCCAGATTCACGCCACCTTTGCCCTCGTGATCAAGGTGATCAATCATTGTCTGAATCTCTTCATCTGACATAGTCCTCTCCTCCTTGATGTCCTGAGCTAGGTGGCGCATGTCCTCAAAGGAGATGATGCCGTCCTGGTCATAGTCGAACATGTTGAACACCTTAATAGCCTCCTCGCGTGGATCCCGATTAGCAATGAGCTTGGCGGCGCACAACCGGAACTGATCTGGGTACACATAGAGACGATTGACCGGGCAGCTGTGGGGATCAGCCCAATCCGGCGGTATTGTGCCGTAAGCTTCAAGCTCTCTGAAGTATTCAGGCTTCGGCATATCGAAGCCCAGTGCTGCTAGTGAATGTCTGAACTCATAGCTGTTTAACCATCCCTTCTTCTTCATATCCATTAGGTCAAACTAGGGAAGAGTTAGCCGTGACAAAGGACACTGGTAATTCGGGAGTAGGAATACGCACGACTTCATCAATGTGTTCGCGATCCTCCTCGGGTATTGTGTTATAATCTTCATTATTGGATACTTGCGGCGCAACGGGCTGTCGCAGTTGTTGATGGCTTGGGCCTGCTTGCCCTTGTAATGAGCGGTATGGATATTGGCGCGGAGTTGTGTGAGGATTCATGATGGCGCTCTTTGTTGCTTCTGCGGTTGAGGTGACTGAGAGAGGACAATGGCAAGCTGAAAGGTGTTGAAAGCGAATCTGAATCGCACCACTGTACGAAGCGGTTGGAGCTAAACCAATAGCCAAATTGAAGAGGACGTATAATAGCCAATATAAACGTTTGAAGCCGTAATAAGATTTTTTTCAAAAAAGAACAGAAAAGCTTCTCACAAATAGTCTTTGTTGTTGAGAGACGACTACGGTTTATGGGTGAACAAAAGGATAAGTTGCGACTGGGGGTGCGCCGGGCCTGTAGACGCGCGCGAATACCAACCAAAGACGCGCTCGAACCCATTCGCGATCTTTTGCTGAAGTCTGCCTCGCTGACCCAGAAGGTACTTCAAATTCAGGTAGCACTGCAGGCAGACATCAGGCATCCAGGACTTTGGTGGTGCGTACCCTAATGGAGAGCTTTGATTGGCCCACGTTAGTCAGCCGACCAAGCTGGGACCGGCCAAAGGTTCAGTCCACCCTTTCTCTCTTTCCCTGCCAATCCATCCAGCCATTGGAAAAAAAGCTTACCTCACCACTCCCAATCGCCACGTCAGGTTTGGGTCAGGCTATTTGCAGTGTTGAGGGCGCGTTCACTTGTTCCCTTATATGAATCTGCCTCTCTGGCCACTCTTTTTCTTTTCATCTTTCTTTATTTGATTGTCGATGCTTTCGTCGCGTCGATATTGTTGATAAAGCCAGGCGCAGGAGCTCTCGATACGAGCTAGCTACCTCTTTTTTTCGCGCGTACGACCAGCGAGACAGAGCGTGTTACCACCATCGACGACGCACTAACTCAGCTTTTTACATATCACACATTACACCGTCGACTCGAGCCACGCGTCGCAAATGCGCTCAGTATCGATCTATCGCTTCGTATACGGAATTTAGCGTCGACTTTTGAGTGCGTGCGCTCAGCTCCGACATCCCGCGAAAGCTCCCACCGATTTTGAACCTTAGGCGAACTTCGGTTACTAGGACACTTTCGCGCAACCGCCCGAAGTCACCATGTCGTTCGGCGGCGGTGGCTTTGGGGGCGGCTTCGGCCAGCAGAATAACCAACAGTCCAGTGGATTTGGAGGTTTTGGCCAGCAGAACACCAACACTGGCGGAGGTAAGTCGGCAGGCATCACGAGGCTTCTTCCACTCTTGAAACTAACCCCTATGCGCAAAGGTTTTGGCTCTGGTGCCACTGGTGGTTTCGGCCAGAACAACAATAATTCAGGAGGTGGCCTCTTCGGCGGGGCTTCCAGCAACACAGGAGGCGGTTTCGGTGCATCCACAGGTACGCCCAGTTCAAACTACACTTATACTCTACGATTCACTAACGAGATAGGCGGCGGCGCTTTTGGTTCGAACACGAACAGCGGGTTTGGCAGCAAACCGGCCTTTGGCTCTAGCAACACTGGCGGAGGCATGTTCGGATCCAATACCGCAAATACCAATACAGGCACGTCAGGGTTCGGCGGCGGCGGCGGCTTTGGAGGCGCCAGTAACACTACCAACACATCATCGCCCTTCGGAGGAGGTTCAACAGGCGGTGGTCTCTTTGGTAGCAACAACAACGCCAGCAAGCCAGCCTTCGGAGCAACTGGGACAACCGGGGGCTCGCTATTTGGTGGCGGTGCAACTGGTGCTAGCACCACATCTAGCTTTGGTGGAGGTAGTGGCTTTGGAGCGGCCAACAACCAAGCAGCCGCGGGCGATCCTCCAGGCACCGCAGTCACACCTTTCCAGGCCCATACCGAGAAGGACAGTCCGACCTCTGCCCAATCGAACTCGTTTCAGAATATCCTCTTCCAAGACGCCTACAAGAAATGGTCTGCAGATGAGCTGCGACTTGCCGACTATGCGCAAGGTAGACGTCATGGCAATGGCAGTGGAGGCGGCGCCTTTGGCGTGAGCTCCGGTTTTGGTGGAACTGGTTTTGGCTCGGGCACGAATACGACTTCTACAGGCGGCGGTGGTCTCTTTGGCTCTAGCAACAACACTACCACAAACAACAATACCACTGGTGGCGGGTTGTTTGGTTCAGGCAACAACAACAACACTACTTCAGGCTTCGGGCAGTCCAGCTCAGGAGGCTTTGGAGCTGCCAACAACACAAGCAACACCACAGGTGGTGGTGGTCTCTTCGGTGCTAAGCCTGCCGGCGGCGGTCTTTTTGGTGGAGGAAACAACCAGACTCAGCAAAGTGGTTTCGGCGGCAACACTGGTGGTGGTTTTGGCGCTGCGAGCAACACAGGAACGGGTTTTGGTTCTGGAGCTACAGGTGGAGGTGGAGGTCTATTTGGATCAAACAACCAAGCCAACAAACCCGCAGGAGGAGGCCTCTTTGGCAACACCTCCAACACCAATACTTCTGGATTTGGCGGAGCCACCAACACCGGCGGTGGCTTCGGTGCCAGCGCTTCCAATTCAGGAGGCGGAGGCCTTTTCGGAAACAACAATCAGCAACAATCTGGAGGCGGTCTTTTCGGCGGAAACAACAACCAGCAGCCGCAGCAACAGCAGCAGAATACCGGTGGTGCTTTCGGAGGCGGGTTCGGCCAACAGAATCAGAACCAAAACCAGCAAGGCACGGGCGGTGGTCTGTTTGGAAACAACCAGGCTAAGCCCGCAGGAGGACTCTTCGGATCCAGCACGCCAAACACTGGCGGTGGCGGTGGTGGGCTGTTCGGCAATGCCAACAATCAGCAACAACAACAGCAACAGACTGGTGGCTTCGGACAGAACAATGCCAGTGCCGGAGGTGGTCTCTTCGGCAATAAGCCAGCCGCTACTGGTGGCCTCTTCGGCCAATCTGGCAATCAAAACACCGGTACTGGTGGTGGATTGTTTGGCAACGCCAACAACGCACAGCCTCAGCAGACTGGCGGAGGTGGCCTATTTGGATCTGCCAACAACCAGCAGCAGCAACAGAAGCCTGGTCTGTTTGGAAGCTCGACGCAGAACACAGGAGGACTATTCGGCTCTCAGAACAATCAGGCGCAGGGATCCTCTTTGTTTGGTGGCAGCACGAATCAGCAGCAACAGAATCAAGGGATGGGCAACTCGCTGCTTGGCAACTCACAGCAAGCGAACAATGCACCTCAAGGGTTGACAGCTAATCTGAATGATGTCTCTGCCTACGGTAGCCCATCGCTGTTCGCTAATGCTGCGGGTAATGAAGTCGCTAACCCCGGCCCTCTCGCTACCCCCGTCAGCGGCAACTCGAAACCTAAGCGCGGTTCTATCTTGCCGCTTTACAAGCTGGCGCCCTCATCAGCATCGCGCTTTGCCACACCACAAAAGAGAGGCTTTGGTTTCTCGTACAGCACTTATGGTACTCCTGGTAGCCCCGCCAGTAGCATAGGTAGTACCCCTGGAACCCAAGGTCGCAGCCTCCTTGGCTCCAGCGCTAGCGGACCCTTGAGCAAGAGCATGTCTACCAACAATCTGCGCCGGAACTTCAACACAGAGGATAGTATCTTGGCTCCTGGTGCATTTTCGTCTAGCTCTGGACCCCGCTGGTACGGCAGCACTGGCTCAAAGAAGCTAGTGATCAGCCGTGACATGCGAAACGATCTGTTCTCGACGCCTCAGAAGGATAAGCAGCTTCCTGATGCGAACTCGAACTCACGCAAGCTTTCCAAGCGGGTCAGCTTCGATACGAGCAATGTTGAGAATGGCGAGCAACCTGAGATCCGTGGTGCCCTGCCTGCGCCTGAAAGCTCACCTGCTGCCCAGGCCGATGATACCCCTCGGCAGAACCGTGCCGCCCCTGAGCCCAACGGATCACTGACTCCAGAGGCTGACAAGAGCAATGGCGAACTCACTAGTGTCCAGGAAGAGGACAATGTTGCCACCCCTGGCCGCACGTCTCACAGCTCCGGTGAACTAGCTCCCGGAGCTTACTGGACCCAGCCATCGCTAGAGGAACTTAAGGGCATGAACAGGGTGCAGCGTCAGAAGATTGACGGCTTTGAAATCGGTCGTGAGAACGTTGGTTCGATCCAGTTCCAAAACCCTGTGGATATCAGTGGTATTGAGCTCGAGGACCTTTGCGGTACCGTTATTCAATTGGAACTTCGTTCCGCCACAGTCTATCCTGTTGCAGCTAAGAAGCCACCCGTGGGAAAAGGCCTCAATGTTCCGGCAAAAATCACATTGGAGCAATCCTGGCCACGCGGTAACCCTACCGATGCTAGGAGACTCAAGAAGCACGTTGAGCGCCTAAAGAGGATGGAAGACACACCGTTCATCAGATACGATGAGGGACCTGGTGTCTGGGTGTTCCGTGTCGAGCATTTCACCACCTACGGCTTGGATGACTCGGAAGATGACTCGGATGCGGACATGGAGGCTATGGACCCTCCAACAAACGAGTTTCTCAGCGAGTCGCAGCAACTGGCTTTGGATGCATCCCTCGATTCCACTGTAGGGGATGATACTTTTCAGTTCAGACGATCTCGCGGCCTTCCTGGAGCATTCGACGAACCGGATCAAATGCTCGCAGAGGAGCTTCCCCCTCGGCAGTCTTTTTTTGGGGTTAGCTCCGTGGATTCTGCCCCCAACGAAGTCAGACTTTCGCTAGATGCAGAGCAGGACGACGATATGGGTGTAGAATATGACATGTCTGACGATGAGGACTTGACGAGGTCTTACGTTGGACAGCATCACGCCACGGAGCACGATGATGTCTCGTCCGAGGATGACCAGGATACTAAGAAAGGTACGCCAGGTGGCATCCTCAGAGCAAGAATGAGGGCTTTGAAGGACACGGCTGGCCCAATCCACCTTGAGGTGGCAGACGGCGATGATTGGGCAGAAATGCTTCGCAAGACTGTTAGTCCTGGGAAACGCGATCGCCAGCTTCTAAAGCAACTAGGCGATGTGTCGCCAAGCCGCCAGACGGGCAAACCTATGGACTTTGACGAGGAAGGAGAGGGCAGCCCTCGCAAATCATCAGCCTGGAGGAAAAGCATAGCAGAGAAGAAAGATGGGTTCGCTGCCAACTCGCAGCCCGGTATGGACAAGGGACGTGGCTTTGCCACCAGCATTGACTTGATGCATTCTCTCTTTGAAAAGCCAAAACCAGCGGCTCAGAGTTTCCGGGCTTCAACCACAGCCACGAAAGGTTTTCCTAAGGTTGGTGCTCTAATTACCTGATTCCCTTATTCTGTGTCTAGAGTCTCGATGTTTTTAAAGCGTTGTAATTTGCCAGCCTGCTTTGAGTTAATGCTAAGTTGCTTTTTCTTTCATTTAGTGGCCTTACGAGCGACAAGACAAGGTTCTCTCTATCGAGGAAAGTGAAAAAGCTTTTCATGATGCTGGTCGTCCCACTTGGGGCCCAGACGAAACTTTGGTTGTGACTCAACCCCTATCTTCTCAATATCGTCGATCGCTTCGTGATTCGGCCGGTATTCTCGCCTTTCAACGAGCATCTGTTGAGACTGGTCAAAAGGCTGTGCGCTTTGCCAAGTTCTCCGCTGAGGTACACTTCCCTTTCACTGCTGCATCAATTCACCCAAAATACCAAGACTAATGCGCGCCTCAGTCATCGAGAAAATACTTGCAGACCCAGGATGGTTTGACGGATATTCACGTTGTGGACGGCGTTCCTGCAGCTACCTTGCGTGCAAAGAACGTCCAGGACGTTTTTCATCATCAAGACATGAACGACCCCGCGAGTATTCATGAGAAACGAGTTTGGGAACTGGCTAGCATTCTCTTTGATGGTGTTGACGAACCTAAATCCTCGAATCGGAAGGCCAAACTTTCAGCCTTTTGGACTGACTTGGTCGACCAAGTTTCTGCGACAGCCATCGGACTCGCTGGAACGAATGAGGAAAAAGCAGTTGCATGCCTTGCTGGTCATCGGATCACAGAGGCCTGCAAGTACCTAGTGGAGGGAAAGAATTTTCGCCTCGCTACGCTGGTGCCCCTTATCGGGTCTGAAGACTCCGCTAAGAAGGACATGAAGGAGCAAGTTAAAGCATGGCATGATTCCAAAATGCTCTCGGAGTTTTCCGAGCCAGTGCGTTCTATCTACGAACTCCTCGGCGGTAACGTCTGCGTCTGTGAGGGCATGAAGGGCGTTCCAGTTGAGGATCGCATGGAGTCTTTCGTCATCTCCAAGAAGTTTGGCTTGGATTGGAAACAGGCGTTTGGTTTGCGGCTTTGGTACGCTATTTCACAGAAGGATGATATCTCAGTCGCAGTCAGGGGGTTCCAAGATGACATTGACCAAGACCGAGAGGACACCCCCAAGCCATGGTACCTAGAGCAAGGTATCAAGCCTCTCTGGTTTGACTACGACGCACATCACAGGCAGGACCTTCTCTGGGGCCTGTTGCAGCTGTATGCTGATAAGTCTGTGGACTTGGAGAGCGCTCTTCGTCCTGAAAACTCTCAGCTGTCCCCGCTTGACTTTAGAGTCTGCTGGCAGCTGGGCCTTGCCCTCTTAGCTACCGGCAAAGTGGAACATGGGCCCAATGGAGAAGAAAAGGCCGACGCTGCCACGCTCGCCTATGCTGCTCAACTTACCAGTGCTGGCGAATGGCTTGGAGCTACTTTTGTGCTCCTTCACCTCACCAGTGCATTAGCACGCCAGAAAGCCATCCAAGACCACTTGTGCCGCCATGCCGGCTTGATTGGTTCTGAGTCCAGCTCGAACTTCTCCATTCTCACTGAGAAGTTCAAGATTCCTGCTACCTGGGTTTGGGAAGCCATGGCTCTGTACATGCGTGGCGTCAAAAAGGATCACGCAGGCGAAGTTCACTGCCTGCTCCAGGCTGGCTCGTTCGTTGAGGCTCACCGGGTCCTGGCTGAACACGTAGCGCCGCAGGCCATCATCGAACGGGCCTATAACCAATTGGCAGACTTGATTGAACAATTCCAAGGCCATCAGGACTCGATCCCAGATTGGCAAACTGGAGGCGAGGTCTACAACTTGTTCTTGACGTTACTGCAACACCGCAATAAGGGCGAAAGCGGTCAACGCTCAATCCTCGACAGGCTCCTGGCAGGTCTTAGTGCCATGGATAAGGATGTTCCAGAAGGGGAGATTCTACGATACGCAGCGCTGTCTGACATGGCGGACGAGACGGCGAAGGAAATTGTCAAATTGACAAGAAAGAAGCAGGTACGCCACACTTATAACTCTTGTTTGAAAATGTGCCACAAGAAAAGCTAACATGATTATCAGGATACACAATTCCGGTCACGGATTCTGAACTTGCCCCTGACACAAGATCGGCTTTTGGCTTATTCTGTTGATCTTGGGTTGGAGCGATACAGGGAAGTTATGTCACATTGATCGAAAGGGAAGCACGCAGAGGAAGCGGAGTTTAAAAATGCAACGAGTCTCATTTTGTGACTAAGAGGCTAGTATTTGGAGATAATGGAATTGAGGGCCACAAGAAAGGGCCAAAGGAGTGTCTTGTTTGATGAAGCCAAAAGGCAACGACTGTAGTATAAGAGCACACACACTATATTTGTTAATTATAAGATAGTAGGTAGATAAAAACTGGCACTTTCAACGTCAAACGTGTCCCGCTGCATCGCTTGTGATATCTTTGTGTTTCTTCCATGACTTGATTGACATATTAACCACGACGCCAAATCCTCGGATCAATGTGCCTAGCCATAATTCACTCTTCTCGTGTATTTGACAACTTTACGTTGTCTCTCCTACTTAGTTTGAACTCGTCAGGCTTGAGGGCGAACCTGCCATGTTGAAGCCAAAGAACTGGCAAGACAGCCTACAGTACCTGTCCGCACCACTTCACTCAAAGGAAGTATCCTCCGCTCAACACCAAACCCTCAGAACCAAACCCACACCTTCATCGGCCACATCTATCCCGATCATTCCCGTCTCAGGAACACCAACCCCTAACCCGCTCATCAAGATCCAACCCATCAAAGACCCCAAGCACCCAGCCAACGGCCAATACGGCCTGTTCGCCGCACGGGACCTCAAACCAGGAAGCTTCATCCTACCATACCTAGGCCGCGTACACGACGGCGCTACGGGGACAGATCCACAAAGCGACTACGACCTATGGTTGGATCGTGAGGCAGATATTGCGGTCGATGCGGCTCGGCAAGGGAACGAGGGACGGTTTGTTAATGATTATCGGGGTGTAAAACAGCGGCCGAATGCTGAGTTTGGGACGGCGTGGTGTGAGCGATGGGGTCAGTTGTGCGTGGGCTTCTGGGTGCTGGGGGTGCCGGGGAAGAAAGGAAAACAAGAAGGAATTCGTAAGGGAGAGGAGATTTTGGTGAGCTATGGGAAGGGATTTTGGGGGAAGAGGAGGGAGGAGGATGTCGAGGCTGCCGGGGAGGCTGAAGGTGAAGCTGAATAAGTTTTTGTCACAACCGCACTATGTCGGAGAGCTCCAAGAAACGAGCATATATGTAGGCGTTGAATTATGATCCTTCATAGGGTCCTTAATGGCTCCTGATTGGGTTGGAAGGGGCAATCTCAAGCGTAGGTTCTCAGTGTAGTTAAGCAGCAGCTTGTGACAGCGACCATGCTTGAGGTTAGAGGGTTGGTCGACATCTCATAGGAGCTGTTCTACGATAGATCGTGCTGGTATTCATACTACGTATGTGTTTTGAATACGTATGCATGAATGTCACACGTGTATTAATAGTGCTCAAATCATCCTGTAACGGTGTGTCGAATACTTCGATTGATATTCATGAAAGCTAGCCATCCGGGAGGCCGAGGAGCTCAAGACTGGTATTAGCATTTGGCAAAATTCTAGCCGCTCGCCGCCAAAAACCCTGAAGGCGCCTCCACTCCTTTAACTCCTCCCGCCGAGAAAATCCGAAATCCTAAATTGAACCATGAAACAAAAATCCCCTCCCTTGTTGAACATCACTCATGCATCCTCGCCTTCCGCATCAACATCTTCTTCGTCGTCCTCAACAGCCTCTTCTGGAACAGCGGAAGCTTTCACCTCTATATCACCACCAACAGGGTGTTCTGATGTTCCGTTGGTGTCAGCCGTAGCCATGAAGACTTTGACTTCGTCCTGTGCCGGAACTTGATATCCGTCCGGTGGTGGAGCGTTAGGATCTCCATCTCCAGGCTTCCACCCCGGTGGGAAGCCAGGCCCGCTATCGGCATTGCCATAGTCAGACTTCTTGGTTCCCTTCGGCCATCGTCCTGGGCCACGTCCAGTCCCGCCGGTCTTACGCCTCGAGGAACTAGATTTTGGCCGCGAAGATGACGAAGATTTTCTCGCGCTACCACTGGGACGTTTGGGCCGCGGTCGAGCAGCACTACTGCTTGTCCGGAGAACGGCTGGACGGGGGACACTCTGCCGCGCCCGATCATTCCGGCGACTTCCAGTAATTGGAGGGAATATGTCGAAGCGACTCGGGGGAATATCACGGTAAGCTTCGCTCCATGACTTGCTTCCACTCCCATCCATGTCTGTGCCGCTGCCCTCTTGTGGCATAGTATTCTCTTTGTCCTCTTCAGCTCCCTTCTCGCTGAATGAGGACATTCCCGCTTTAACGTCCGTTGATGACTCTTTGCCTTCAGTAGTGGAATTCGCCTTCTCGGAGGTCGCACTGTCCTTCATCCCATTAACCTCGGCTAGAGGTTCTGTGCCTCCATTTAAGGAGCCCTCGTCGACTTGGGCTTCATCTTCCTCTCGTGGCGCCATGGCACTAATCGGGCCAAGCTCGAAGTTAGCAGCATTGCCACGACCCATGATGTACGGCGTCCAGGCAAGAGCTTCAGGTTTCAACTTGACGTGACCTTTAGATTCCCAATTTGCGACATATTGCCGACAGAACTCTAGGTCAACGCGGAAGGCGTATAGCTTCGTTTGGGGATCACGAACTAGAGCACGAAGACCTTCCAGAGCAGCTATTACATCGTCTGGAGTCATGGCTGTATCATCAGATATTTGCTTGATACTGAGTCCTTCTAATCTGTGATCTCCTTTCTCTGTAATGTCTAGTAGATAACGACACAGGATGAGTCGCCAGTAGCTGCGATAGGACACAAGTCCGAGGTCGGACAATGGCTTCTCAGGTGATCCTGTCTTCTCTTCAACTTTGGTGAGTAGGTAAGAGAAATCGATCAGCAGGTTGCCATAACCCTTGCGCTGATGAATTGGTAGCGTCAGAATGCAAGACACGTTGTTCTGACTGCTGGATCGCTTCTCTTTAGAAAAGTATCCAACGAAGTGATACCCACACTCATCGTACTCGCATAAAACATAGAACAAGAAAGGTTCCACGTCGTAGTAGAGTGTTTTGGAGCCTAGGAACAACTTGGCCAGGAGACACAGATTTTGGCAATAGACTGGGTTCTTTCGTCCATCCACTTCGAAAAAGGATATTGATCCTTTTCGATAAATCTCGTCTCCAGGCGGATGTTTTGTAGCGCATTTCAGCTTGTGGCGCCATGCCACATAATCTGAATTCATGTACTTTAAACAAAATTCACAAATGTACAAGACGCGATTCCTGCTATACTCAGCAGGGTACGGCGCGGCGTACCATGTGTCGATTTCCCAGCCCCCAAACTCGATGCATTCGATCTGACTTGCATGATCATTGGCCTTTTTGGGTTTTCGAATGGGCAGCTCAGCTTCAGCCTGCATTGCCAAGACCCGAGCTCTCCACTCTTCATCCGCTTTCTGCTTCGCTTGATCGAAACGGTGACGATCGTCGGTGGCCGGTAATGTTTTAGACGTATCAGCCTCTGCTTCACTCAAAATCCCCCCATATGGCTTCCCCTTTGCGTCGTCTGTGTCCCGGTCAAAGAACGAGTAGAAGGGTTGAGAGTATGACTCGGCTGTAAAGGGGGTCTCGATCATAGGCACAGGGGTGTTGCTCGCTCTTGCGGGCGGCGCAGGTGCTGGTCTCGACGGTCGCGGGGCACTTCCACCCCCAGTCCTCCTCCTATCGCGCTTCTTCCGTGATAGAATCTCCTTCAAATTCCCTGGCCGAACTTGCAGCTTCATCAGCAGCGACGTGCGTGACCGCTTTTCCACTGATACGGGCGGCGGGCGGGTGACTTTTAGTCGTAGAGTCCGTGCTGACCGCGGTGCTGTACCAGGTTCGCCAGAATTTGCACCATCTGTGAGTTCTTCATGATTAGACTCCGCGGATGGGTTTCTTCTCCTCTTCCTCAGCGCAACGATGCTCTCATCGGGCTCGATAGATGAGGTTTTCCGCTTGCGCAGAAGTCGGGAGCCATTCATGGGGTCGTCTTCCAAGACAAGCTCGTTGAAGATAGAGTGTGAATCGCCATTTTCACTTCCGGTCTTAGCTGCTAGTAAATCACGGGGAACGTCAGAGTGGCGAGATATTGGTCGGCCATCTGATTCAATGCTGGCTTGATGTTCACCATGTTCCTCAGACTCAGCGTCGTGACATTCAGGACACATCCAATGCTTGGCATCTGCTTGAATTAGCTCAGATACTAATTGGGTAAGTCGAATAGTTACTAACCGTTCTGCTCACTTATTGCAGCAGCATCGCGTGCGCATTGTTGATGTGCTATATCTGGTTCAGTAAACGTCTTCAAAGTCTTGGGTGCGCAACATACCGTTCTCCCCACACCCTTTGCAGGCCAAGAAGGCTTCGAAGTCTTCGCTAGGATCGTTTTCCTCATCTTGCTTGCAGAACATGCATATGTTTGAGGGTGCCGCTTCTGAATCTTCCCCTTCATCCTCTGCTGTATCTCGTGCATCTTCCCAAGCGTTTTCTTCTTCTGAATCCTCGTCTACAGCGCTTGGCGGTTCTGAAACGTCGCTTTCGTCGTTCATCTCTTCATCAGAATCTTCTGGTGCTCGGATCTTCACAGCACCTGCTGCCGCAAGCTCCTCATCCTCCTCCCCTTCGGCATCTTCGTCATCTTCGTCTTCAACGTCTTCGTCGTAGTCTTCCGGTGTCTCTTGATCCACATTGCCTGTTTCTGCTCCTTGATTCAGGACGCCGAAGTCTTCCTCTCCCTCGGCGTCTTCGTCAGCCTCGGCATCTTCCTCGACTTCTTCCCCAGAAGCATCGCGGTCGCTATCCGCATCAGCCTCATCGTCCTCTGCAGAGCCGCGCGATCCTTGATTGCCGTCCACTCTGATTCCCTTATTGGTAGTATAGGACGCCTCGTTCGCGTGAGTCGCGTCTCCTCCCCACTCTGTGTCTTGAGCAGCCAGCACGCTCTGCTGCAGCTCCTCCTCCATCGCCTGCGCACTCGCCATTATTGCTATGTTCTCCTCAGGCTGAAGCGATCAGGATGCGTATGTGTCGTCGTATTCGGCATATCGGTTGGCGGACAAGTATGCGACAAGAAGGGGATGTTCAGCTCGAGCGCATCCTCAAGGGACTATGCCTCCAGCAGGCAAAGTAGGAATTCGGACCTTGAACGCGTTCGTCTCGAGCAAAAAAGAGGCAGCTTGCGCAGATTACGCGCAGAATTCAACGTTGCGACTTCTGATGCGCTTCGAACATGGGTAAGGCTTCTATTACCACCGCGTCTCCTTAGGTCGGAGGATAAGCAATCGCGCGACTTGAAGGCCGGTTCGCTAAGGTAGCCTAAGCGGAGCTAGGCACCCATGCAGGGTGATTGGGGTCTTGGGGCTGCGTGCCTGCCCCGAAACCTTTTTTTGGCCTGAGGCACCAAATCTACCACCCGCATTCGAGCTTGTCCGAACATCACCCTCACAAAGCGAATCCAACATACTGATCAACCAATTGATACGCCCGACGATCATCAACGCGACCGACGCAGGGCGTCCTTATTTGCGACACACATCTACGTACACTTAGTCGATTTCGCGCCATTCGAGGCAAACGCAGCCATGCCGCTCCCCTTTGAGACTCTTTTGCCTTACGGCATCATGATTGTGGTATGTCCTACCACGGCAGACTCCATTATCAGGCTATCGCGATACTCACATGTAACAGATGTTCGGTGCCACTGGCACAGGGATGGCTGCGATCCGGCAGTGGCAGAACGAGGGCAAGAACCCCCGTTATTCAGTCGATCAATGGGACAAGGTAGGTCCTGGTAACATCGTCAGATTTCTTCAGTTTTGCTAACATACGGACTTGTAGCAAAGTAAGGCGAAGCCGAACGTCCTCGACCGACTACCTGGAGTATCGCTAACATGCAAGTAGTGATGGAGCGCGACCGTCGGTTGACTGGAACTTTGAGAGGGCAAGTGGCAGAAGCCAGAGCGCCGGCAGGGTTCGAGCTGAACAATCCGTGGAAGGTATGCGAGATATACACCAGTACCACTTGCTATAGACTACTGACTAAAATCCTCTTAGCTGGAGAAACGCTTCACTTGAGAGTTTCAATCAGATAGCGAACGAATCGAAGACGCGGAGGAGGGAGCATAGAGCCGATGTATATTTACAAGAAACATTCCTTTAGGACAATTCTCTCGCAAGATTTTTGATCTCGACTCTCTTTCCCTGGAACTCCGGTCATCAGCAATATTTCGGTCGAACGCATGCCGAATCCCTATGTACTTTAAGAGACTGAAAGTGCAAACTTGTGTTGGGACAAGGCTTCTTTCAGTAAACATTATCCTTGACTGCCATAATGCTCCAAGCGTGTATTGGGTCTAGAGCCACGATCGTCCATCAAATACGACTTGATACACCTCATAATAGGCGCTATAATAGGGAATGTAGCATAAATTTGTGTTAATGTCCGATATTTTTGTCGGTATCATCTTTCTAAGTAGTTTCCTGATCAGCGCGTATTCCTGCTGATACCTCTTGGAACCTTACGGCAGTCAATGGGATACATGTTCTTGCACAAATGGTGTTATGCCCAAATGAGTGTATGGTTGTGTCTTTTTGTTTGTTTGGCGGTTTTCTAGCGCTTTGAGTGCCATGTTGGATCAACTATGGGCGATGTCTACAGGTGAGGATATTGCGAAGGCTTCATATTTATATTGTAATATCAGCCCTGTTCTTGTTAAGGCCTTCCAGCAAATTACATGCCTGGCAAATTGACTGGCTAGACATGTAACCGCACTTGACGCAGTGACCTAACGTAAGGACAGACTTTTCCTTTGCTCTCCGGTTGCGAACAGGCAATTGAACCGCGCCATCCGATGCCTTTGCAGGACTCTCAGACCTGATATCCGTCTCGAGCTTTTGCTGGCTCTCTTGCTCTTGTAAGGATGCCTCCATTTCCTTTAATTCGTTGCCTGAAGAACGTCCATTCGCCGACCCACACCCACCTATTATCCCTTCGCCTTCATCGCACGCGCAGGCGCTCCGGCCCTTATCTGGAGTCAACTGGGCCATGTCTTCTCCGCTTCTGACAATGTCCAAGATCGCGCTTGGCCTAACCTTCTCCAGGTTTTTAATGAGACTGCGAGCTGTGCCTCGGAAAGCCTCAGGGCTATAAATGCATTCGGTGCTGAAGTAGTCGAGCTTTTTGTGGTGGGCATAGAGCACAATCTCCTTCTCGTATGCGTATTTTAATGGCTTGCTTCTCTTGACGTCGCTTGCGGCGTCTCCAGTCATGATACTGGTGCTTCTAGACAAGCGAGCCACATCCCCTCGTAACAAATTCATCAGTACTGTCTCAGCAACATCGTCGGCGTTGTGTCCGGTCACAACATGGCTGATTTCTAATAACTTGGCTCCTCGATCAAGAGCCTGTCTTCGGAAGACACCGCAGTAGGTGCAGTTTCCTTTCTTCCCAATAGTAGCAACCACCTGGTCCATAGTCCAACCATACAGTTGATCATAACCAACAATCTTCAAAGGCATGTCGTACTGTGTTGAGTTGCGCTTCACTGTTTCGAGGGAATCATCTCGATAGCCCTTAATTCCTTCATCGACACTGAGGAGTACTAGATCCAGTCCATAGTTGTGACGTTCGTTAAGAGTCTTCAAAACTGAAGCTAAGACTGTGGAATCCTTTCCGCCAGAGGCGCCGATGGCTATCCTCTCGCCTGGGTAGAATAGTTTCGAGGAGATGATGGTATGATGCACCTCATCTTCGAAAACGGCTATGAAGCATTCTTTGCATATTTTGTGATGGTTCTTTGGGCGTTTGACTACTGCCCGATTGACTTGACACCGTATGCAAGTCGTTGGGGGCATGGTAGGTATCTTCCGAGTCCCTCAACCTCGGTGTCAGTCGTCGTGAAATCCAGTAATGAAAGCCGCCGTGGGGTATGACTGGGATCAGTGTAAAAGAGTCGCAAGACGCAGAAGCAATTGCGCTAGAAGATGCTCTCTGGGATCTCTTGAAGAATTTTGTTGAAGATTCTTTTCAAATCGTCGTTTTTATTGTATCAGTTCTGTTTGAATGTAGACGTTGAATAATTTCTCAAGATGAAAGTTCTTTCACACTCATCTGCCCGCCTCAGAGACGTCGGAATTTACGACTGAGAGCGGCGTCTTCAACTGACCAAAGCCCCACTACGAGTCACTGCCACATGAGCAACAAAACGCCACAGAGACCAGCCCGCTAAGTGGGGCATTCCTACGGTGGCGCACGAAGCCCTAATTTTTCATCCACCACTTGAAATCTACCCACGCTTTTTGTGACTTTTCGCTTCCTCCATCCCCGTCACGACAACTGCATCAGGACTTTGCTCCCCGACACCGAGCAACCCCCCCAAGATCCAAGATGGTGAGTACCTAGATGAATCCCATCTGGGCTCTAACGGCCACAGTATGATCGATTCGATGGCACATTCTTGCGCAATCGATTCAATCCGCAAGGCCCTCGTGGCCTGAGGATATTTCCACCTGCCGTCTGTAATGGATGAGGTGAAGACTTGGCTGGAGACATGATCACCGAAAGGTGTTGCATGTTCTCACTAGAGTTCAGAGAAGACTTTTTGGCTTGAACACCTTGCTGATGTCTTCTTTTCTCAATGACAGCCCCCCAAGACCGGAAAGAAGGTGGCCCCGGCCCCTTTCCCCCAGGGAAAGGCTGGCTCCAAGAAGGCTCCTAAGGTTGGTGACCCTCGTACCGATGTCAATTTTCACCGCGGTCCAGATACTCACAAGGCTGTAGAACCCTCTTATCGAGAAGCGCCCGCGCAACTTCGGTATCGGCCAGGACATCCAGCCCAAGCGCAATGTCTCCCGCATGGTGAGGTGGCCCGAGTACGTCCGCCTCCAGCGCCAGAAGAAGATCCTCCAGATGCGCCTCAAGGTTCCCCCGGCGCTCGCCCAGTTCCAGCACGTCCTGGACAAGAACACCGCCGCCCAGGCTTTCAAGCTCCTCAACAAGTACCGCCCTGAGACCAAGGCCGAGAAGAAGGAGCGTCTCCTCAAGGAGGCTACTGCCGTGAAGGAGGGCAAGAAGAAGGAGGACGTCAGCAAGAAGCCCTACGCTGTCAAGTACGGTCTTAACCACGTTGTTGGTCTCATTGAGAACAAGAAGGCTTCTCTTGTCCTCATCCCCAACGATGTCGACCCCATTGAGCTCGTCGTCTTCCTTCCTTCTCTCTGCAAGAAGATGGGTGTCCCTTACGCCATTGTCAAGGGCAAGGCCCGTCTCGGTACCGTTGTTCACAAGAAGGTAAGTTCATTCCCAGACATGACTCTTGCCGCTTAAGACATTTGCTAATTCGACCTTTAGACCGCTGCTGTCCTCGCTGTGACCGAGGTGCGCTCTGAGGACAAGGCTGAGCTTTCTAAGCTCGTCTCTGCCGTCAAGGACGGTTTCATGGAGAAGCACGACCAGGCCCGCAAGCAGTGGGGTGGTGGTATCATGGGTTTCAAGGCCCAGATGAAGATCGCCAAGAAGCAGAAGGCTCTGGAGGCCGCCACCAAGATTTAAGCTGTCTAATACCCGTCTTGCATTGGGGTTCAAGGGTTCATTGGTGTTTGCAGGTTTCAGGGCATGAAAAAATGAATGACTTTTTTTATGGCAACTTTGCTGCCGCACAGTCTAGAATCGTGAATCCAGGCCATCCACTGCGTAGTTCGCGGATATTTGTAGATTGTGAATACCTTCTCGTTTGAGAGGAGTGGCCCCGACCAGTCCGCCCATCATCTGAGCTAAACAGGGTGCTGCTACCTTAAGCCTAGAAGAATGCCTTGCAAGTTGGGCTCTCTGAGCCAGTAAATGAAAATTCCTTCCCTTATGTTACTGGTATCTTGAAAGGTGCTCCACGTAGAACGTTCGTGATTATTGGTTCACAATAGTGTTCCCTGCTTGCGGCCGCATTTAAGTTCGTCAGATGTGACTGATATCGATAGAATGGGGCAGCATATCTCGGGCTCCCTGCCGATTGAAGTGCAAGTGAGATAGGGCGGGGTTAGACTCGGCATTCCCGTGTCTTTTGAATTGGAAAGCAAAGAGTTAGATATCATTCGCAGCAGTCCGGCGCAATCGCACCCTCAAATGTCACACCGTTACAACATATATCATTACAACCCGCAATAGTCAATCGAAACTGATAGCTGTTCATGCTAGGACTCCATTGGCTCCTTCTAAGTGGTACCAAATGTTATGATCCCCAATCAAAACAACGAGATCAACTAACCATAATGGAGGGCATTGCCACCCTAGTGGTATCGCCATTATGGAGAGCCGCCGCATCGCTCGCAAATATCGTCATTGCCATGACATTTCCCCCCTTTTTTTGCGCGGAAATTCTTTTAACCGTAGATGAGCTTGAAGATGTCGTTGAAAACGAAGTATTGACCCGAAGCGTTGTCCTTGACGAGCTGGAAGCTCTGGGTGTAGTTCATCGGGCGCTGCTCCTCGTCGACCTAGCGGAGAACACGTTAGCATGAGTAAGGTAGCAGGGCTTTGGGATCGCTACATACCAGCAGTTGTCCAGTGACCAGAATGAAGATGCCGCCCTCGTTCATGGTAGGTTGGGCATCGAGAGTTGAGACCTGGTGCTTGACCTTCTCAAAAGGCAGACCCTGGGAAGTCAACGGTTAGCATGCAAGCTCGAGGTTGGCTGGGATATATAGGAAACAGAGGACATACGCTCAGCTTTTCGACGATGGCATTAGCACCGAGGACAGAAGCCGACTCGAAAGTAAGCATAGATTGCTCGCGCTATTGCAGACGTCAGCGATATCCTTGTAGGAACGGGATAATGGAGTGGCGGACGTAGAGGGGCAAGAGGGTCTTGCGATCCGTGTCGAAAGTGTTGTAGTAGAATTCAATGAATTGCTCTAGAAGCAGATATCGGCGTTAGCGACTTAATTCAAGTCAAGGCGAAGCAGTGGTGCTGCCTTTATCACGTACTAGCAACTTCCTCGTAGTCTGTTTACATTTGCGCGGTTAGCTCTTATTCCACTGCGGCCAAGTCGGCCTTGTAAGATGAAGACAAGAAACTTACTGGTGGCCATCTTGAATACTGTAGCAGCAGAGTCGACTTGGAAACACTCGTAAAGAAGGGATGTATATACTTTTCGTTAAGGTCGGTAGCTCACAAAGATTCGAGGCGCAAAAAAGGCTGCTAGATGAAGTGCGAAATGATGAGGAGGGGTGTGTACCTTAGTCGTTGAACCTGGAAGCCCGATGGTGGGGTTGAGGGGCACAGTGCACAATTGGGCTTTGCGACGTAGCTGTGGTGACGCACAGCACTCTGCAGCATCTCTTCTCCTCGCTGCATGTACCTAAAAGGAACAGAGGGGGAGCTCAATCTGCACAGTGCTGTCACACCAGCAACTCTCGGTAACCAGAAGATTCAGGGCGACTTGCCATGGACATCTTGATGGACATCAAAATACGTTACTACCATGAATCAAATCTCTATATGATACTACAACACTTCTTGTTCATAAATATCAACAGTGGTGCATGCAGCCATTCACAGCTCCCATGTCCTCCTCTACAATAGATCGAAGGCGTTACTCGCTAATCGCATAGCAGGTAGGATGGAGCTCCCTTATCGGGTTTATGCACCGACTGAGCTCCCCTTTCTTCACACTAAAAAATCTGCAATTGATTCCAAGCTCCATTCCCAAGCTCTTTCCTAACAAGGTATCTTGGACCTTCGTCCGTCCGAAGATGATACGCTCTCGAATACCTCAGGAACAAAGTCAAAGCGAAAGCATCGTGCCTTTTTGACACAAAATAGATGCTACATGAGCAAAAGGTTGGTTTTTCTCTTTCTTATATCTCCTGACAGTAATCGCCTCTATGATGAATTTTTCTTCTTAAGAACGGCCAACTGAATCCCCATGTTGACCCAAAATAAATCAAGCTCAACAGTCTGACTTGATGCCTTGTCCTCTCAATCTTGAAACACTACTTCAATGAATTGCCTTGCTGACAATTCGTTCAAAGGTTCTAGTTCCCAAACAACTTCGCCCCTACGATATCTTATTGAACGACGCGCTACCAGCAGGCGTCGTTACGCCTATATGATATTCCCACTTGATATCCAAGCTTGATAACCGTCCATCCGCTCCTACTCTGAACTCTGCTGGCGAAAAGTCGTCGAACAAAGAGTCGGGAACGTCAAGATGCTTGTCGTAGGCAATCCAATGATTGGCAGAGATGTGGTGAAGCTCTAGTCGGTATCTATAAGTCATCTCTGGCCGGTCTGCAACGAGAATCTTCTCCTCACCCCTATCTTTACCCGGATGAGGTTCTTCGCGTAATGTGATTTGTCCATAGGCCACATACTCCGATGTGGCCTGTCAGTAGATTTGTATTCAGCATAGGCGGCTGAGGTGGTCTCGCCCTGTTTGGGAAAAGCAAATTGGCAGCCTTGGCTGACTTGCCAAACATGGTACTTGTGATCATCTGCCAACTACAACGTAGGTGAAGGGAGTCAGTATTGGCCCTGTCTGGAGACAGTGCCATTGTACTCACTTTTCGGCAACATTCCTTTGCTCCTCATTTGGGATTCCTAGCTTGTTGTCAATCAAGCGACAGGCTATAGAGTTTCTTCCACGGCGTTCCCATGTAGAGCCGTGTTTCCCATGGCAACAATTTAGCAAAGTCAAGGACGCTGGAGATGAGGGCACCTGCGCCGCTCACCTCGTCAACTTCCTGCGGAGGCGTTGCTCCCCAAGTCCCCTGCTTTTCATCCCAATAAGAAACTGTCGCAAGATGCTCTGGGGCTTCTAGGGCTAGTGCTGAAGTAGGTTGAATCCATCCCAAGAACCTCCCAGATGTCCTCTCTGAAAACGTCGCCAAGCCACTTCCCTTTCACGCTTTCAATGACATGGGACAGGGCAACGTACATAAGTTTGCTGTACAAGAACTTCGTTCTTGGCTCCTCCGTGAAGGATAGGTTCCTGAAATTACGCACAATCTCCTTTGGTTTGACTTTCTTCCCGTCGATCTCTCTTGCAGAAGCGCGATCTTGCTTGAGCATGCCCGTCCTGTCGCAGACGGCATCCCCCAAGGTAAGGTGCCGAGTGAGCCAATCATCTTGGAGAACAAAGTCGTCGGGTATGATGGAGTGTATTGGGGTATTCCATCCTTTGGAGATGATAGGGTGTATATTATTGTCTATGAGCTATGCTAGAACCGCAGCAGTAAAAGCTTTTCTCAGGGAAGCGCCGTGCCATAATGTTTCAGGGGTAGCAACCTTGTCAGGCAATGTTGCGAAGCCATAGCCCTAGGACTCGAATGTTAGCAACTGGAACTATACCATTGTTAAGGTTTGACATAATTTTTCACCTCAGCAAAGATGTCTTGCTCATCAACGATGGCAATAGACACACCCGATGTTTTCTATTTGTCTAGCGTCTCCTTCGCAAAGATAGCAAAGTCATTATCGAAAGGATCCCTGTGATTATTCAAACAAAACAAGTACAATCAATGGATTCTCGCTTTGGAGGAACTGCTTTGAACCAAACGTGTTGATCTTCCTAGAGCAATGGTCCAGAGAGACTTTTATGAAGTGACAACCAGACCTGTTCGTACTTGCCGCATTTTGACGGGCTACTTGCAAACTTGTAGTGAAAACAGAAATAAAAGGCGAATGGGGGATAGAGTGTGATTTTAAGTCAATAGTCTGTTCCACTTGTGTGTTGGATTATCATTGTATTCAATACGGTAGTTGTGGCTTACACGCCGCATGACTCTACCGGTCTTTCAATACGTCTACATGCAGTAGTGACCTTATTGCCACCACTAACAACAGGGGCAATAATCGGAATCTTAGCATTAAGCGTTCGTAACCTCCCTAGCAATAACGTGAGAAGTATACTCAAAGGGCCAAGGAATCATGATAAGAAGGTTTTGGAGTAGACGATCTATGGTAACAACCTTACACATGCAGTCCTCTCGCTGTCATACAAAGTGCACGTACAACTTCGTTAAGGATCCTAATATAAATAAGCCAGGAACACGTCTGCAGTATGCTGCCGCTGTGGTATCAATTGGCTACTCTGATTCAAGTTCAGTAAACTGACTACAATCATGCTATCAATGTTTGGTTAAAGACTTGCTATCTCAGGAAACAAGTCCTCGCAGAAGTGTGCCATCTAAATACCCAACACCGGCTTCACATGGCTGGACTTCCTGTGGCCGCCAAGGATTCTTGTCATCGTAAACATCGTATATATATTTTCCGGCATCCAAATCACGGCCTTGAGCCGCAGAGCGAGACAATATATTGTCCCTTTTTTCTTGCGATGAGGCAGGGCGCTCAAGTTTTCTTGCTTGAGGCCCCGACTTGTCGCTTCGTCTAACAATTAAGCTTGATTTAAGCCTAAAGTTAGGGTTACAGTAATTTATGCAAGCCTCTGTCGATTATTGGCAACGTCTCAAGGCCATTGCCAGTTTTCTCAGCGTAGTCTCGAAGCCATGCGCAAATTATTATGCGCAATGCGTCTAGAGTTCTTCCTCTTCTTCGATCTTAGGCTTTGTCGCTGTGAAAGCCGGTTTGTCCTGAGATGGTGTGGAGCTGATATTGGAGCTTGCTCCTCCCGTGATGACCGAGTCTAAGGCGGCGCTCATATTCTGCGATGCTGAATATTTGTCGCTCGATGATGTCTGATCTACGCTCGGACGCTGCTTTTTCAACGGACTTCCAACCAGCGCTTCGTCTGGTACCCCGCTAGCTGTTTGTAATGGATTTGCCGCCGCGATCCCGGTTGTGCCGTCTGGTTTCGGCGTGGATTCTTGTTGTGAAGTTTCTGGTGTCGAGTTTCCATCTGGGTCGGCAGAGTGCGCTCTCTTAAGCTGTTGTTGTTGTTGTCGTCAGTTCGCCATCCCCCTTGATAAAGACCATGGAGCCTAGTACTTACATGAATTCGGTTGACACCGTCGGCGAGCTCGCCGGACGACTGGGCGTCTTCGGGACCAAGTTTCTTGTCGTCGTATTTATCGTCGACATCTTCCATCTTCCCAAATGCCCCGGTATCGTCATCGTCATCATCACTATCTTCCGCAATGGCACCATTGCTCTTCTTGCGAGACTTTCGCGATGCGTCGGTATCCTTGTCGCGGAATGCTGTGAATCCAACGGTGCCTCCTGACTTTAAAGGGCCAATACTGGAAAAGTCTAGCTGACCAGATCGCCTCTTGGAGGATGATGGCGTGCTCTGATGGTTCTTCGAAGATTGCATCACTCCGATTTTTTGCAATTGTTCTGTCCATTCCTCGATTAGTAAATGATCCTCATAGCTCAGAAATAGGATGGAACATACTCTCGCCACGGTAGAAGAAAGTAAACACAGCGTATGGTTTATCCGGAGCATCAATACCCGTTACTGTCTGAGTGCTAATCGTTTTGGGGTCAAGAGTCTTCGGTTTGGCAAAGCTCGTTGTGTGCTCGACATCTGCGCCCATTCCATTGCCTTTATTGCCAGAGTCGTCCTCGTCGCCCTCGTGGGCATCGAATTGAGGAGAATACTCGCCCTTTTTCACCTCCCCTGATGCTAACACGCGGAACATGGCTACTTTGATTTGGCCTGTAGCCTCGGGAGGCTCATCGTCGTCAGAAGATAGCGAATCCGATCCATCGTCGACGGCTTCAAGTGGAGTTTTATCGTCGGCACCATAGCGCAGGGTATCTTTCCGGCCTGCAGAGTTTTGTGAAACATCCGTGCTGGCATTACCCTCCAAGTTTGCAGCTTGCCGTCTTTGACGCCGCTCAAACTTTTGCCGTCGCTTCTCGACCTTTTCGGCTGTGTCGTGCCCTTGAAGGTCTAGTCCGTTAAGCCAACGCTCCAGACCGACCTCCCGAAATAAAAACTCTCGCTCAGCAAGGCCGCCTCCTTCGGTGTCGGGCACTTGTACCCAGCGACTATTGACCCAAGTCTCCTCGCCCGGTCGCAGCAATGTAGCAACTTCCTCTTTGGCCCGTCCGTCGAAGTAAATGTAGGCTGCGATCGTCTCGTTTTCGGAATTAGTCATTGGTATGTATGGGTTCACGATGCCAGCATATTTGCCCCGCTCCCCCAGTGACCCGGGGGCAAGGCTGCCCACGAACTGGGCTTTCGGCCAAGGGTTATCATCTGTGGACTTGGGTGTTGAGTATGGAATCGCAAGACCCGGTGTTAGAAGGGTGATTGATATGGCAAACTTGGCCGGCTCCGGCTTCTTTTCCTCTCCCGTCAGTTGGGGCTGCGGTACGGGTATGTAAGTGCTGATGCGGGAGAATCGCGACTGCTTCTGCATTCCATACTCCGGAAGAGGAGCGGAGTGTGCATGAATGCTCACCGCAATGCCCTTGAAGCAGGGCATAGTGGCGGCGTGTAGAGGTTCGGAGTCGTCAACGATTCGGTAGCGCGTGCGGAGTGGCAGGGCAAGCTGCTTTCTTCGACAGTGTCGATGAGGTAAGAGTGGTAGCAACTGATTTTCTAGAGTCGAAACTCGATCGCTTGGCTTTGAAACTTAAGAGACCTGGTCGTCTGACGCAAAAAGGGTGTGGTTGTGCGGGTGTCGAGCTCTAGATCTTAGTAGCACCCAGCCATGTCAAGCGGCGGTAAGCTATAAGGTAGAGTACCAAGTGAGTAGGTACTACGTGACGGCGGCGTGCGAATAAGGTACCGGTAGCTCCAAGCTCAGCTGGCGCTCCCGGGTATGCACGGACGTAGATGAGTCCAACAGCAACCCGATCGTTGGCCAGCGCAGCAAATGTAATTCGGTGTCGATTCTTCGCTTTGGACAGAGACTATTCGGAGGATTCGCAGGGCGAGGAAGGTCGGTCAGTCGTTTGGGAGGGCGCACTGTGAGGCTATTGCCCACCTGGGAATGTGGCATGCCATCCCGCCGCTACCGGATCATTGTATTCTTCCGCCATTTCCTTGGATGGGCTGCTAATTATTAGGTACTCGTACATGCAATAATGCAGATAGAATGCCTTTGGTTCTGTCAGTCACTTGCTCCTCCGAGTCCTGCATTCACCGTACTACATCCACGGGTAACTTGTGTCACCAATGGTGCTACATCATTCAGCGCTGTTCGCTACGGAAATTATCGTCGGTCACTTTCCTCCACGCTCGTCAGTGCTGCGATCTCGATCATTGGTATTGCGTCTGCTTCACGATGCTGGCACGTTTATCAGCGTCTCTGGAGGTACTGAAACATGTTTTGGAACATCATAATGACCACTCTTGTCGCTTGACGTGATTGTAGAATTTATTCGGCTTGCGTCGTCTTTAATGCCGACTACTAGTCCTCCGTCGCATTTGTTCAGCTCCCTCTTCGCTATAGCTCGTTCCTACCCCCGAGTCCAAGTATTGCCTTCTCTCATATTCTTCCTCATCTTCATCGTCAGCTTCAGCTCCTCCAATGGGGAGCTCAGACAATGGCCGTTCGGGTTCCTCCTCATCCTTGACTTCCGGCTCATGCTTCAGAGGGGGCTGTCTACCATATGTTGGGAAATTATGCGGGTGGTCAGAAAATTCGTCCTCATCTTCGTCGCTCTTCTCCAGGAGTCGTGTCTTCCCTCCTCGTCCAGAGGTCTCATACTGTATCTCCGAGGGGGGGCTGGACCCCGAGAGGAAGAAGCTCCAAGCAACCCCCATGAGGATACCTTCAAGAGACCAGAAGAGAAAGGTGAAGGCAATATACATAGGGAGCCGCCAGTGGTGCATAAGCCACCTCAGCCCTCGCAACCGAGCTGTAAGGACCAGGGAAACCCCGTATGTCTGTAGAGTTTGTCCAGCCTCAACCTCCACGTAAGCAGAAGACGGAACGATGGCGCTTCTTGAGAATGAGATCCGTTCTGCCAGCGGAACTACCATTTCGCAAGTCCGCGAACTTGGGAAAAGCATGTGATAAAACAAGAAAAGGGTTCGCGACGCCAAGGACACTACTGGGTCCTCATAAGGTATCAAAGTCGGCCTGCGAGATGTGAACAAAACGGTCGATCCTCCAAAATCAACATGCTGGTCCGAGTAGACTCTTGCGGCGTCCAGCAACTGGGGCGTAACGTCCTGATCGAGTAGATGAAGGGAGACCATAAAGTTCCCACGTTCCATGTTGGGTGGGGACTGTGGCATCGACAAAGCCACAGAGATGTCGTAGTCTTGCGATGATTTCAAGCTGGGCGATTTCAACGATACCACCCCGTAAGGATTAATGCCCGATCTAAGAATCTGAGGTCAGCTAATCTACCTATGAGTTGCGGGAAGCGATATAAACCTACCCATATTGTAGATAAACAGGCACCGAGAGCACCTGATGCGGCACAAAGTTTTGGAAAAAGATAGCAGACGCGACGCTTGCAAAAAAGAGAAGCGTCAGGGCGCTTGCAGTCAGGAGTATGCCATTGACAACCGCTCTTTTAGCCGACTTGGACGTGATGAGGCGGGCCGCCTCTTGCAAGGTTTCCTAGAACGTACTGTTAGACTGTGGTCTTGAGAATCAGTGATGGTGACAAACCATTGGGAAAACCTGGCACCCTGTCGATGCTGTTGTTCGCCAGTTTCGTGACGTTAATGTGAGAGTTGAGATTGGATAAATATTGGGGATTGAAGCTGCCGTCGCATTGCATGTGATGAGAGCCAGCTGCACCATTACGCGCTCTGCGGTACCCCACGTCATTCCAGACTGGCTGGTGGGGAATGCGCAACGGCCTTTAAGCCAAACACTCAACCTTATAATACTCAGAGAGTGCCGTATTAACAGGCATAGTAGAGCGAGGTTACAACATATTAATAAAGCAGGTAAAAGTGAAGTCTAAAGAAACACCCTACAAAAAGTCAATTTTACGTACGTTATTTATAGAAACATAATTGATCACGATTATGAAGTCACAAGTGTTGTATTGGTATCGAGGCGCGGCCGACTAGTCGCAAAAACACAAAATAGAATTGAATTGAAATGGCAGATCTTCCTACTTTATACACAATCTCATTCCTCCAAAAGACTTCGTAACCCAACGCCGTGGTAGATGAAGTCGTTACATCCAGGCTTAAAGCAACTTTCAAAGGTCTCAGCAGATACCTACCTATAATATGTACTGACATTGTCTCATGACTGATAATGTCGGGTAATGGTGCATCACCAATCAAACATAACACCTTCTAACAAGGCTGCAAATAGTTGCTTGGGACAAGACCGACGCGACCGTTGCCGCCGTGGACTTCAGCTTCCCACCATCCATCATCTTGGTGACGCAGAATTGCCAGGTAGTCGCCCTTTGCAAAGCCCAGCTCTTCAGGGATAGCAGCCTGGTACATGTACATTGCGCGCGCTGTTGAGAGAGTCAGTGAGAAAACCACGCTGAACTTAGAACGAAAAGTACTTACCATAGTGAAGAATAGGACAGCCGTCTCGAGTGTACTGTCGCGATGGGTCCGCCACGCTCTTGCTGCGTTGACGAGAGTCCCCGCCGTATAGACCCATAGCACGAGATTCTGGCCGACCGGATCCACGGCCTCGTTGAGATCCGTAGTGATCGTCTCCAGCCGGAGCCAGCTGGACAGCCATATCACCACCACCATAGCTGCTCTGCGGCCGTTGTTGATACTCTCTGTATGAGGCCGGCGATGCCCCTCTTCCTCCCTCGTTGGGAGATGCCTGGCGGTAATAGTCGCCAGATCCACGGCTTGACCGCGCGTCATAGGATGAGTTGCGCTGCTGCTGTCCATGGTACGGGTTGGGAGATGCAGATCGATAATCCATATGTCGGCTATTGGCACTTCTCTGTGGCTGCGGGGATGCGCTTCGCGTGGGAGCTGGAGAAGCTGCACGAGGCACATCAGTACCACGAGTTCCAGGTCGAGATTGTGGCGATGCTGAGTAGCTCCCTTGCTCCCCTCGGCCATTTTCACCAAACACACTGCGCGCCTGGGTAGTAGCTTTCTTGGTAGCCTCCTTCATGGCCTTGGATGTTACGGCAGGCGGTGGAACTCCGAGCCTAGACACAGGTGCTTGTTGCGCAGGCTGCTGGTAAGATGGTGGTGGCGTGCCACGAGCAGCTGCAGCAGCGTCACGTCCTCCGGGAGCGGGCACCGAACGAGACATGGAAGCACTGTTGCTACCTGGGGCGGGCGTAGCAATCCCATGATAGTGGTCCGCGGACATTCGGACGGATGATTGTTTCCCCAATGTCACTCCCTTCAGCTCTGCGAGAGCCATAGCAATAGGGTCGCTCTCATCGACTTCCTGCTTAGCCTGGCCGGGCTGCTGCTGGTTTGTCTGAACGGGAAGAACATTTGAACCAACTCCCAATGCTACGCTAGCATTCGCGTCAATAGGCTCAGGGCTATTAGTCCGGTTTTGAGAGAAGGTGTTAGAGAGCTGCGGTCGACGTGCTGGGCTGCCCCCGTTTTGAGCGCTTGCATGCCAGGTATTCCGGTTGCCCTGGGCTTGCGGCTGCACTTCCTTCACGCTCTTGCGTCTGAAGGGACTGTGATTCTGGAAGAATCCGCTCTTCTTCTTGAAAAGCCGCTTGTCAGGGCTCTGAGCGGGGGGTGGGTCCTGCTTTGTAGGTGATGTCTTTCCGCTAGGAGGCTCCTGGCTTGACAAAGAGGTCGGGTTGGAGTAGTCGCTGTGCTCGTCTCTGCTAGAGGGCCGGTTGGATGTCACTTGCGAGCTTCGGTCAGACGGAGGGCCGGGAGGTCCCGTGCGACAGAGCATTGTCATGCCGTCCTGAGGATAAGGATCGTGGGGCACCGAGGCAACAGGGCCATGTTGATTAGCGTCATAAGACGCCGGGGCGGCTTGTGGCTGCCTATGATACTGCTCCTCCATTGTAGCAGCTTGCGGCTGCCTATGATACTGTTCTTCCATCGTAGCAGGCTGTGGCTGTCGGTGATACTGCTCTTCCATGGAGGGCTGCATTGGCGGTTGCTGCCTCTGAGGTGTAAGTGTAGGCTCACGACTGTTTGAAGGCGCTGGTTCTCGGTGGGCTAGATTGTTCGCCAGAGCTGAGTTAGGATCGTGATGCGATTCAAAGGTTGACGGCTGAGGAGACGATGACCTGAATGCTGGATTGATGCTGCGTGGGAATTGTGCAACCGAAAAGTTCTCATCTTCGGACGCCTCAGACTGGGTATCATTGACATCTCCGCGACAGAAGTTGATGTACTTGGGCGCATCCGGGATTTCTTGTCCTGTGCCTTGGTCCTTGATGAAGCACACAATATCCTTCTCAACATCCATCTTCTCCAGCGACAGTCGAATCTTCTCACATGACGCATCGTCGCTAACGCATACGGTAGAGGCGATGTTAGCAAAGGTCCAGAGACTGCTCTTGGTGAAGTCGAGGCGCTCCTCCTCCAAGTCTTGGAACTTGTCTGCCGCTGCCTTCCATTCCCGGTTCCATCTGCCGGTCGTTTCTTCCAGAACCTTGACGGCAGTCTCGTATTCGGTATTGGACGTTGCGACGCTGATCTGCGTCTTCTCAAGCTTGGCTTTGTTTCGACGTTCCTCTTGTCCCATCACCATATGACCTTGGGCAAGGTAACCCTTGATCTTTAGACAATCTTGTTCAAACTTGTCTCTCGTCTGGAAGAGTCAGCACCCTGGATTATGGATGTAGGGTCTTCACATCTTACCTTGTTGACTTGCTGCGTTTGCTGGATCTTGGTTTTGAGCAGCTTCTCGACAGTGTTTTGCACAATCTTCCTTCTCTCCTTCATACCGCCAGCAAAGGCTGCTAGTGGCTCTTCCAACTCGCTCCTCATTTGTGTCGCAATGTTTTGGTGCTGCTTCGCCATCTGCTCGACCTCCCCTCGGACCGTATCCAATGACGTCTTGAGTGTCCCGGTTTCTTGGGAACCAAGAGCTTTCCTCGTGAGGCTCAGGAGCTTCCTCGCATATTCTTCTTCAATCGATGCTCTCGCTTTGTGAGGATTAGCTATTTCGGCTCATACAAATTCCCATTGAAGACTCACAGTTGTAGAATGACTTCAACTCGTCGGATGTCTGCTTCGCTCCTTGCATTCGTTCGAGAAGAGGTCCGACGCCAGCGTCATCTTTACCCCAGAAGTTGTTGGCGACTGTAGAACTTGAATATTAGCACATCGGATGCAGAGTTGCGGGTTTGCCTCTGGGAGTCTTACACGACATCGCCACGGCCGGAGCCTCAGCCGTCGCCGCAGGCATCGTGCCTGCCTTTTGAAGATATTAAATAAATAAAGTTTGGTAATTTAGAATATAGAGAGGCTGCGCGGTCTTTCAATCAAAGTAAAAAAAATCGACGAGGTTATTCCAGAATTTCTCTAGTTGCAATATTCGACGGACTGCTTTGCCACGTCCGAGTAAAGGGCGACTTAGGCTAGGAGGATCTCATGGGGGCCATTGTTTAGTTGGGGATTTCCCAAACGTTGGCCAGACAACGAATGTGGAGCATCAGTCACGTGTTTTCAGCGGCAATCCTGCGCCAGCTTGCAGGCGGTCGGCAACTACCGCGTCTACGAGTACCTAAGGCAATTGACCGTCAGTCTCTGCCAGGCACACCTCGCCTTAACTGAACTGTCCTTGGCTTTGATGCTCCTGCATACGCACACCTTCCAACGACCCGACATCCATCCCCAACATCGGCCTCCCGCAATCGCAAGAAGCACGCGACACTGGTCCAAACCTCTATGTGCTAGATCTGTTCCTGTCATTTCTTCACGCGACTCGCTTACCGACGTCCCGGCGCTGCTGCTTGCCCCCTCAAACTTAATATATACCTTAATTGGCTGTGCGTTTTTTGGTACCTGACCAAGCGAACGACCTCTCAGCTCGCGCTGTCTCGCAGCTTCCTTGGCATTTCAAAGCCTGTCGTCGAGAACTGAGCTTTGGCTGGCTTGGTTGTTTTGCCTTCGAGCCCCCTCTCTCGTCGCGCCATCCACCGGAAGCTCTCCCTCTTGACGACGTCCCCATGAAGGGATCCTTGCCATCCAATATCTCCCTCTCGCCAGCCTCAACATCCACCTTTCTCTTGTTGAGCTCAATAGTCTGCCACCAGTACCTTGGCAGACACCTCCATCCCAACTCACGATAAGTGCGAATACAACTCCATGGTCCCACCAGCTCGAGCGGGATCATTTTCGCCAAATCCTGCGCACTCTTTACAATCGGGCCCCAGTCATTCGCCTCACCCATCCCACGCGGCTGCCCTCAGTGCTGGCGCAAGCCCAAGCACGAGCAGCCCGACGGGGACCAACTCTTTAACAAAGATTGTCGTTGCCCAGGTCTATCTTCTACTAAGCACCTTCAAAGACGACAAAGATCGAGCTAAGCGTGAGCTTCAAGTGGAACAGCTCAGAAAGGTGAGCAATTCTCTTCTCCGTCACTCGCCGACGTCAGCCATCTAATACGATTCTCAGCTCATCGATGAACACGGAATGGAGGTCTTCTCAAAATACTTCACACGGCTGGTAGCCGGCAATGCACCACAAATATTCCCCGGGCTGAATCGCCCTGTAGCCAACCCCGGCAACTACACTGTTCTCGTTGGAGAGATGCAAAAGATCTCACACGATGTCGATCAAGCTGCTAAGATTGCCGAGTCCATCGAAAGTGGAACGGAGGAAATTTTTCGTGACTTCGACCTTTCGACGTTCATGGAACATTTCAAGCTTGACGCGCTAGAGAAGTCTCTGCTGGCATTAGCATTTAAGCTTGGCTCTCGGTCGGACCTCAAAACTAAAGGTATGCTTCTGTCAGACTCGATAATGAAGAGAATCCTGCTGACCCTGTACTAGCCGACGCAATCCTCTCCACCAACTTCAACATGTTCATGGATATGCTTTCCCGTCCTGAACTAGAAGCCCATGCCGACCTCAGTTCTCACTTCGTCGCTGTAATTGTCGATCGCTTCCTCCAATATCACCCTCCTAATTTCACGCCCCCTTCGAGACGAGATCTGCAAAATGCTGTAGTAAAACGATACCTTACAGTGGATCAAGCTCCTCCTTCAGAAGTCCTGGCGGCATTCGATATTGGAAGGGTATTGGCAGACCGACCGGGAAACGCGCTTGCTAGGTACATTCAGAAGACTGGGCCGGATTTCACTCGAGACGAGGAGACATTCCTGTCGTACATGCACAACCGACCGAACAATATGCCGCTTGGCGCGGAGCAAGTGTCAGCTGCGCTCACGTTCACCTCCATCAGCCAGGCTCAGACCTACGACCCAAGCGTCCTGGTGGCCGGGTTGCTACGCGTTCTGCCATCTTCGTTCAACTGGACCGATGTTGTGCTCTTCTTCGATCAACCGTCCGCCCGAATCTCTTCCTCGCAATTCCTCCAACTCTACAATGCTCTGCTACCGGTCGCCCAGGATCCCAGCAAGAACTTCGATATTCAGCGGCTGTGGGGTGGTGCTTGGAATGAACCCGAGGCCCAGCTGTCCTTCGTTAGTGCATATGCATCGTTGACACCAGAGCAACTGGACGCTACTACAATTCCCGGCTTACATCCCAGTATCACTATGGAGGAATATACCAATTCTCCGGCAAAGGTCAAGGAACGTGCTGCAGTTGCAGTCAAGCACCCATTGGTATCAGTGGTAGCATTGTCGTCAATATTCAATGTGGCTCTGAATTCGGTCCACGCGTCGCAAAGCATTGAGGCTAAGCGCCTGTTTCAGGACGTCGTGGTTCCCAACTTGGACATTTTCTTGGTGTCCGCCTTTGAAGTCCCACGTCAGTCATGGGCACCCATGGCGGTGGACACTTTGAATTCCCTCTTTGAAAACTTCCTCTACAAGAGGTCTTCCGAATACGACTTTGTCTTGGACAGCCTTTGGAGAAAAGACAAAGAATGGGTCACCCAGAGACTCATTGATGCGCACGCTGTTAAGCCTGTGGATTTGCCTCTTGTCTTTGAGCACGCGGTCAAACACCAATGGCTCGACGACTTGGTATACCTCCCCAACGGGTTTGGAATCGATCTGGCAGCATTGGCTCATGCTGAGGAATACCTTGATCTTACCAAGTGGGCTCAATTCAACGCGGACAGAACCAACGAGATGTCAAGAACACTTCTCCAGTTCCTAATGATCAAAGCTACTCTCGAGATACAATATCAACGCCCGCCAGAAGGACAGCCACCAGTCAAGACGAGCACTACTCTGCAGGTTCGAACTGTGTCTGCACTTTTGCAAATTCTCGAGGACTTCTTGCCGAAAGCTCCTGTTCAAGACCTCATTCTCGTCCAACGTCATTGTATTACAGCATACCCGCGTCTGATTAACTACGGTGAAGGATTCGACGAGATAATCGACGCAAATGGGCAAGATGGAAATGCCCTTCCGCAGGCGGCCAATAGCAAGATGGAGGAGCACTATAAAAAGATGTATGGCGACGAGCTTCAAGTCCGCAATGTTGTGGACATCCTTGATCGTTACAAGCATTCCCGTGATGCACTAGACCAAGATGTCTTCGCCTGCATGATCCACGGCCTGTTTGACGAGTATAGCCATTACGTGGACTACCCATTGGAAGCTCTCGCTACGACTGCAGTCCTCTTCGGCGGCATCATTTCCCACAAGCTCATATCTGATCTTCCTCTCAAGATTGGTCTTGGTATGATCTTGGAGGCTGTTCGCGACCACATGCCCGATGACCCTATGTACAAGTTCGGTCTACAGGCCCTTATGCAGCTCTTGGTCCGCTTTCGCGAATGGCCTGGATTTTGCAAGCAGTTGTTGCAGATTCCTGGGCTTCAGGGCACCGAAGCCTTTAAGAAGGCAGAGGAAACCGTGCGCGACCATGAAGAAGAGCTTGCACGCGGTCGCAATGGAGCGGACACTCCCCATGGTCTTAACTTTGGGGGTGACGCCTTCACAAACGGTAATCCTGAGGAAGCATCTGCTCTGGATCGCCAAGCTCCTTCGTTCAACGCTATTCACATTGACCCGATTCCTGCCGGCTCCAACTTCGAAGATCCCGATGAGGATGCTCAGGACAAGATTCAGTTTGTATTGAACAACATCACTGAGACAACTCTCCAATCAATGTCCAATGAACTTCGAGAGATGGTCGACCGCAGGCATCAACAGTGGTTTGCTAGCCATCTAGTGGAGGAGCGAGCGAAGATGCAGCCCAATTACCATCATGTGTACTTGGAGCTCATCAAGCTGTTCCAAGACGGTTCTTTGTGGGGTGAAATTTTGCGTGAGACTTACATCAGTGTTGCTCGCATGCTGAACTCTGAGGCTACCATGCAGAATTCGACCGAGAGGACCCATCTCAAAAACCTAGGTGGCTGGCTGGGCCTCTTGACTCTTGCCCGAGACAAGCCTATCAAGCACCGAAACATCGCGTTCAAGCAATTGTTAATCGAGGCTCATGATACTAAGCGTCTCATCGTTGCCATCCCGTTCGTTTGCAAGGTTCTCTCTCAAGGTGTCTCCTCTGCCGTGTTTCGACCACCTAACCCTTGGCTGATGGACATCATTCACCTGCTCATTGATCTCTATCACCACGCCGAATTGAAACTCAATCTCAAATTCGAGATCGAGGTTCTCTGCAAAGGCCTCAACTTAGACCACAAGAGTATCGAACCGTCCGGTGAAATCTTGAATCGTCCGGCCCTAGAGGAACCGGCCGATCTCTTGCCTCAGGAACAGCTCGATGCTTTTGAGAATCTTTCGCTAAATGGCCTTGGACCGGCTGTTGCTAGCGGGCTGCAGTCTCAAGCCGTGGCCCCTACCATTCCCGACCTTGGCCCAATGATTACGATCCCGCCTGCCAATGAAATGGTCGTGTCTACAAACAGACTGCACGAGATTGTGCTTACTGCTCTGACACGAGCTCTACAGGATATCATCCAGCCTGTTGTCGATAGGTCCGTTACGATCGCTGCTATTTCCACCATCCAGATGATCCGCAAGGATTTCGTGACAGAACCAGATGAGAATCGTGTGCGAACATCCGCCATCAATATGGTTAAGGCAACCGCGGGCAGTCTTGCCCTTGTTACTTCCAAGGAGCCTCTCCGCGCTAACCTGACCAACTACGTGCGTAGCTTGGCCGGCGATCTTCCTTCCGGGCTTCCAGAAGGAACAATCATCATGTGTGTCAACTCGAACATCGACCTTGCTTGCAGCATTATCGAGAAGCAGGCCGAGGAGAGGGCTATTCCTGAAATCGAGGAAATGATTGAGCGTGATCTCGAAGCCCGCAGACGTCATCGTGCTACGAGGCCGGATGAGGCTTTCTACGATAGTAGTGCCAGCCGCTGGTCAATGACTATCCCGAACCCTTACAAGCTGAGCCCCAACCCTAATGGTCTGAACCCGGAGCAGATGGCTATTTACGAGGAGTTCGGCCGACAGCCTCGCAGCACCGGCGCCTCAGCGCCCTCACATGCCCCCTCGACCTCAGATGCTACAAGGTCATTGGCCAACGAAGTTCTCCAGGAGCAGTACAACACAATGCCAAACTTGCCTACGCCAGCTGAGACACCTTCTGTGCAGCATTTGGGTAGCCAGATGCAGCCGTACCCACCCGTTCACTCCGGAGCTTCCAACAACATGGCTAATGGACGTACGCCTGGCTACCATATGGAGATGAGGGCTCTTGTCGAGCGTATCGGCAAACTCTTGCAAGAGCTGGTGCGTGTCGCTGTGGATGCCCGGGAAGATCATTTCATGGGTCTGCCGAGACCTCACCCGGTTTTAGATGTGGTGGATGCCCTCGTCCAGCTCATCATCAAGGCTTCGCAGAGCTCAGAGGAGTTTGTCGTGTATGCTGTGGAGCAAATCTGCAACATCATCTTCCAACAGGTTGAGGACAATCTGACTCTTGAGAGCTTGGTTCATGTACTCGAGACTGTCCGCAAGATCTCCGGGCCAGGTGTCAACAGCCGTGTTCGCTCCATCTTTAGCTCGCAGCGTGGCAACGCCTTCTTGAGTCTCCCACTGCTTGGCGCTCTCATCCGAACTGATCTCCTGGACTGGAAAGTCATTGACCAGGCTTTGTCCAGAGCTCTAGAGGGCAGAAAGGATGGCTCACTCGAGTTTCTAGAGCACATTCTTGACCTCGCATTGTTGAACAACCGACCTATCGCTCTCTTCACAGACTTTGTTAGGACCTTGGAGACTGCATGGGCTTGGATTAATGAAGACCCCAGTTCGGCAGTGGCACAGAGGTTGAAGAACAAGCTTATGACCCCGCCACCAAGTCAGCCATCTGAAGGTGAAGACTCGGCAGCATTCCGTCGCGACCAGATGGAATATGTCTTTGATGAATGGGTTCATCTCTGCAACAACTACAATGCATCAGAGAAAGCCACTACTCTATTCATCCAGCAACTGCACTCAAAGCAGATTGTCCGTAATCGGGACGACTTCTTCGTTCTAGTCCGTATTGCTTTAGATTTGTCTGTGGAGAGATTTGAGCAGAGCCTGCACGCCGGAGCAGTCTCAGACATCTACATCACCGTAGATGCTTTGGCGACTCTCATCAGCATCTTCGTCAGCATCCACCCTGAGACGTCCATGTCTCGCTCAACGTTCCTGGACGCGACACTATCCCTCATCTCATTGATGATCCATCATCACCAGGCTCAGCGGGGCGAACATATGAACCAAAGGGTTTACTTCCGACTTTTGTCCATGCTGCTTCACCAGGTTCTCACCATCTCTGAGGACTTTACTGATGAGGAACGCCGGCAAATGCTGCTGCGATTCGCTGAGAGGTTCAATGGTTTGGGCCCACTGCGACTTCCAGGGTTCGTCTATGCATGGCTTGCTTTGGTGCAGCATCGAGCATTCCTACCAGCTATTATGTCGATGCCTAACAATGAAGGTTGGGCGCCTTTCGTCAACCTTCTCTGCCAGCTTCTCGACTGTCTTGGGGAGCAGCTCAAGACTGTTAACGTCTCCAATGTAACCAAGGAGCTGTACAGAGCCACCTGGAAGCTTTTGGTCGTCGTTCAGCATGACTTCCCCGAGTTCATGTCTGCAAATCACGTCAGACTAGCGGGAAGCATTCCTCCGCATTGCACCCAGCTGCTGAACACCATTCTGGCAGCACATCCTCCACAGAGGGCTGAGGAAGATAGTGCGACATCCGGCTCCACAGAAGAAGCTGTGTCAGTCCTTCGCGAAAGCGGCATCTTGGGTATGGTAGATCAAGCTGTGTCCAACGGGCCCTCGGAAGATGTTGTTGCGCAGATCGCCCACGCCATGACGCAGAGCTCCGCTCGCGACACTGGATACGGACATACCCATGTTTCTGTCAACACTCGCGTGGTGGGAGCCGTGGTAATGTATATTGGAAACCACGCTGCTGAGAAGGCTCAACAGGCAGGAAATCAAGTCAATGCCAACGGTGGCGAGCCGGAGGTATCAACTCTGTCGCTGCTTGTGCACGAGGTCCCTCCCGCTGTCCGATACTACCTATTGACCAGCGTGTTGAACCAACTTCGAGCACCTAGCGCGCACACTGATTTCTTCAGCCAGGCTTTGCTCTACATCTTTGGCAGAGACATGAACGACCCGGAAGAGACGGAGCTTCGCCAAGACATTACGCGAGTTGTGCTCGAACGATTAGGCGGCTTCTGGCCACACCCATGGGGTCTCATGGCTACCATCTTGGAGCTTCTCAAGAACGACAAGTACACCTTCTTCGAACTGCCATTCATTAAGGCGGATCCTGAGGTAAGTAACATTTTGACACAATTACGCCGATCTCTGAACTAACTTCAAGACAAGGTCACCGAAAGATTCATGGCTCTCCTGAGATCAAGCCAGTAGACTGCCGTCTACTAACACGATGCCCACGAAGCTCGCCAGCTCATCAGGCAGCTTCGGTTCATACTCGGCACATGGATTTCTTCTCCATGTGCCCAAACCAGAACAAAAAGAAGTACCTCAGAATTACCGAGAAACTACTACTACATAGAGCACCCGAATTAATGTGGAGCGACGACAAAGGGACACCGGCGGTTTTGTTAAAGAGGGGACAAAAGGCGCAATGGACCAATGTCATCAGTGTAATACTGTACTCATGTATGATACGTAAATAAGGCGGGCTTGTGTTGTGATTGAAGTATGGAAATGAACCGCGGCGCATGGGAAAGGGGTTAAAGGGTTTGATTGATTTGCATTTTTCATGGGATAGGTGCAAAAAGAAATAGCATACTGTGAATTTCTGCTGGAGTTGGCAACGCCTCCCCCTTTTTTTGGTACCAGACAGCGTCGAGATGGTATAATCAGATAGCGATGTCCTTCTTGCCATAACTTGCGTACCTGGTTTGTGATCAAACAGCCTTTGTGTTTCGCATTGACTCCCGTTGGCATCTAGGGAGGTACCAACAGGCAGATTACACGCCAATTAGTAAATCCTACTAGTAGCTCAAGAGTATAGACAAACCTACACGAAAGTAAATATATCCTCCAGGATAGTGCCAGTTAAGAGGCCTTATTAAATCTTCTTTGACGATTACTAGCCCATAGACCTAATACACGCTTGGAGGCTTACGGCAGTCAAGGGGATATGTAGATGTCATTTACACCGAAGCCCTTCTACACGGTAATGGAGCCGCGCATCACCTCTACGGCAGCTCCAGCCAGACCAACCCGATCGACCTTACCGCCTTTGGTCGCAATCTCTACATATATGTTGCTCTCCCTACCCATCTCTACCCCCTGAGTAATCTCGTAGTTGACGGTTCGATCATCCGCTGAGCCAGCCTTTAGCGTAAGGTACGAAGACAGACCGCAGGCAGCACTGCCAGTAGCTGCATCCTCAATAGACTGAAGAATCATGCGCGTCCGGATCTGGGGCTTCTGCTCATCACCGCCCGTACGAACATAGTAGTACCGACCAATGATGCCCTGCTGCCAGCCCTCATCGAGGATATCCGTGGAGAAATTGGTCGGAGTGAAACCAACGCGACTGAGATGGTCCAGAGAAGGTAGTTCAATAAGAGCAAAAGTCATGCCCTTAACGACGCTGAACAAAGGGGCGGCAAGCTCGGCGGCACGGATGGTTTCGTCAGAGCTGAATGTGCCGGCAGGGAGGGAGCCTCCGGGAACATCGGCGAGGGTCCGGGCGTGGATGTGGGTGTTGTGCGGGATTTCGGCCTGGATGACACCCGGCCGGGGCTGAGTAAGGGCGATAGGACCGGCCTTAGTAACGAGCGTGGTCACGCCTTGCGGGATCAAGGAAACTGCCGTGCCGATAGTAGGATGACCGGCAAAGGGAATCTCGGCATCAACGAGGAAGATATCAATATGGCGAGTGTTAGGGTCGCCGGACGAGTCTTCATGGTCCTCATGGAGGATAACGGTCTCGCTGAGGTTGAACTCCTGTGCAATAGCCTGCTTTTGGGCTTGGGTAGGCTTGGGGCTGGTGCCTTTGGGGATAGTAATCACAGCGAGCTGGTTCCCCTTGTAGCGCTCCGTAGCAAAGACGTCAAGCGTCACAAAGGGGAGCTCGAGAGGCATGGTGATAAGCCGGGCGTGAAGGGTTAAGCTAGACAATGTCTAACAGTAGTGTCGCGTGTGCTGTGTGTGTGTGTGTGTGTGTGGTCCTACAAAGGGGACCCGCAAGTACGTAATGCTACGAAGTAGCGCTGATGATCGATTTACTGGTAAAGGCCTGATGCGCTGATAATGGTGAAGTTGGTTTTGTTGGTGGTGAGGGGTCGAATGGTGTAAGTTGACATCGAGCGACAAATAGCGTCGTTCGACGAAGCTTCTCTGAAACGGCCTAGGAAGCTACGGGAGGCTACTGACTCGTCGGTTCGTGGTGTGATGTATGCTTTGAGGACGACTCAGGCTTCTTACCTGAATTTATATGCGTGCGGCCCAGCTCGAGAACAATGGAGTTTCTCATATGAATCCTCCAAAGAGTCATTGCGGAAGCGCGATTTCGGAGCGGATCGCATGGGTGAAGGATGTTTCGACGGGCCGGACCCATCACATCTCTGGAATTACGCATTCACTCTCGACACAAATACGATTACTAGTGATGTGAAAGCATGAAGTTCCCAAGCGCGAAGCCATAGCCTACGACAGCGCCTTGCTAAGTTCATGACGGTTGATGATCGGAAGCCAGGCTCCAAGCCCGGTCCCACCCCCAGACTAAGATTTTATGCAGCTAGATCAATCAGTACGACTCGATAAACGAGGTGATTAAGGTATGAAAGCAAGGTGAACGGGTAGGAATGGAGAGTTTTCGATTGGTGCCAGCCTGGAATGGAGAGAACTCGAAGCAGCACTCGCAGACGCCGATCAAGCATGAATTTGTCAGGATAAATTTTGGCGGTGAGAGCCGGCAAGGCCTTTTTACCGGCGGGCGGAGAGGTGACGGGTGAAGAGTGACGGGGCTGGTGTTGATCAATTGGCCAATTGATGTAATCATGCGCCAGGGGTTTCTTCGTCTACTGCTCCGCTTCGGCCCCTTTGGGCAGCTCGGTGCTGGGCCGGGATGGGTGCTCCAAGTGCTTGCATTTTGCTGTTGCAGCGAAGCCCGCTTAGCGCCTCATCATCATAACCATACCCTGAACTTGGGTCCCCGGTCGGTGATGGGATAGCGAATCTAACGACGGTGATGAAGTGTCGATCAATCGTCCGCGAGCGTCGGGAACAGGGCGACCGCCCACCACTAGTTGTGATATAACAGAAAGTCCAGCCGAAAACAATTACGACCGGTTCGACGCTGCAGGTGTGTCCGGTTGAGGGGGGTTGCATCAAAACCAAGGAGAGTTTGCGCTGGCGCATAACCATTCCTTGAGTACGAGTCAAGCTGAGCCGGTATTTCATACCTTACACACTCCTACCACTAACAGTAATACGTAGTCGTAGTACGAGTAGGACTCGTCCGCATCAGCTGTGATATCTGCAGGTGCCCAGGTTGGGTAACACAGGCGAGATGGAATGGCTGTCGGTCTAGATGTGAATCCCAATCCCGTAACATGTTGGAGACGGATGATGAGGATCGCTTCGAGCAAACAATGCGTGGCAAGCGCCGGACGCTGTTTGACAAAGTCAAAGGAGTCGACGGGCGGAGAGCCAAGAGTTTGGTGGATACCTAATTTATAGTCAATAAAAGGCGCGGGAAGAGGTATACGTAAAGGTATATATATCTCCCAGGTTCGGACCCGACAGCAAAGGGGGTGAAAGACAGGCAGACGAGCAAATGGAAGACATGTTGGCGAGTGTGACGCTGTCTCCGTACGTCGTCTCCCCTCTACGATTCTTCTTTGTTAGCTCGTAACTCAGTACATGTAGATTCGACACCGACTGCGACGCTGCGGTTGGAGCCTCACGGCGTCGGGGGGCTTCAGAGCCTCAGGCCTAACCTAAGGCCGGAAGTAGGTCCGTGCTGAAAGGTGCTAGTACGGGTACATGTACTAGAGTGCCAGGGAGGAGGGACCCTATTATTACCATCAATTTAGTTATGATGATGAGCCGTGAAAACAGTTGCCACTTGGGCGCTGGCTGGCTGAGTCCCTTGCTCAAGCCACCCGTCCGTCCGGTAACTCTTACGGAACGGACCCTTAACGTACGTGTACTCGTACTTCGAATATGAGTGAATCACTCCAGCCTTGATCATGACGAGGCGGTTTGGGTTGGGTTGGGTTGGGGCGGAATGGGATGGGATAGGATCATGTCGACTCATCATCCATGTGAGATGGATGGATGCATGGACGGGTGACTGTTCTGCAACCACCTTGGGGTTGGAATGGTCTGCTTCTGGCTGACTTGCAGTAGCCCCGACTGACTCTTTGACTCCAACTGTGACTCCAACTCTGGGATAGGATGCATCCTGAGGCAGGCAAGCAAGCAAGCACCTCAGGCAGAGAGAGATAAAAGGTAGTACGAGTAATTAGGTAGAGGCAAGCACGTGAAGGCAGCAGCGCAAGGCAGCCGGACGAGCCTTCCCGGAAGCTATTACTGCCCTGCGTGGTGGTCCTGCTTTTGGTCTCCTACCTCTTGTTTTTTTTTGGGGATTTTTTTTTTTCTTTTGTCTGTCTCCGGTCGCGCCTGCCAGCCGCAGCGTCCGGTGTACGTATGAGTGCGTGATCCCCACCTCCAATAACACGGTAGCCAGTCACCGCTGACCTGACCGCAGAAAGCGCCAAACCCATCTTGATTCTGATGGCATGCATGCAGTGCATTGTACATGGTACATAAAGCGACCTTACGTACATGCACGGCAACTGCTTGAATTGAAGCCTTCAATTGCACGGATCCCTTTGCTTCTCCGCCCTTTGATGTTGTATCACAACTGGAATCATGTACGATGCGCTATAGAACGTTGCTTTTTTTTCCAGCTTCTGGGCTTAAATGGTCTCGGAATCAGGTGCGATGGATTCTCCTATTCGCTCCGGTCGCTCAGTCTGATGGGGTCATGGCTCCAGCCGCAAAAAGCAAGGCGATTACGGATACATCCACTACTATTACCATTACCATTACCCGTATTATTATAGGCAGTCAATGGGCATACCGGCCGGAAAATGTCGCCCCTTGGCTGTCATTCCTAGCTCAGTGGATACCCTAAAATGCCGTATCCTAAAGCTTTATTAGTCCATCTCCGTCACGTTTTGTCTTAGTAATTCTTCTTAAATTCGTCATTACTGGTAGGTCAGTCGAGGACCCTCTTTAGCAGTAAGGTCAGCGGCGCAGAATCTGTGCAAGATTGCGAAGCCATGCGATGCGATGCGATATGATGTGATGTGATAGATATACAAGTAAGTAAATAATAGGGTCAAGGTACTTGAACACATGGACGTGCGCCACCCCGTCGTGGCAGATGGTCTCGATCTCTGCCAAAGTCATGGGCAGGAGATCATGATGCGCCCTGGACATTGGATAAAGTTAAAACGGACGAGAACTGCTACCTTACCTTACGTACTACTTTAAACGAGCCGTGTTGAAGGGCAGGCGTGAGGCAGGAGCAGCCTGAGCCTGTTGGAACAATCTGCTGCACGCCTCCCTTAAAGTCTTGACGAGCTAAACCCAGCCTGCTCCGGCCAACCCAGTCAGGACCCATCAAAGTCCCTGGTACTAGCACGCCGTAGTCTGAAATAGCGCCAGATGGTTACGCTGCATCGGGAGGGAAGGAGGGCCCAAGGAGGGACCCAGGCAGGACCCAGTCACTCAAGGAGGGTGGCCGGTACCCCACTGACGTTAAACGCCCCCACTTCGGCACCCATGCGCTAGAGCCCCGACCAATGGGAGCATACGAAATGGCGAAAGAAAAAAAAAAAAAAAGTTCAAAGCTCTCGTGCTTGGTTGCTGCTGCTGCTGCTGCTGCTGCTGCTGCTCGTCGCCGGTCGCTATTGCTTCCCTCGCCTGAGCTCTTGCCTGATATCCCCGGCTCCAAACGCCTGATTCCCAGCGAACCCCTACCCCTACTGCAGCCTACCACGCCTACCACACCACCTACCACCTCCCTTTAGACCGCCCAACCGCCTCGAACTCTTCCCGTAATACTGTCACTGTTGCCCCCCGACTGCGCCCGAAGCATCACCATTCCTCCTCATTCTCCCTCTCACTCGTACTACACCCATACTTACTCTTCTCTTTGAGTATCTTTTGGGAATCCCTTCACCGAGTCGTCGCCTTGCGCATTCATATTCCCATCGTCAGCGTCCAGTCGTCGTACACATTCCATAGTTGTGCTGGAGTGTTCATGGACCTGCTCTCCGGTTGCTAGGCAGTCCCCCCGGTATAACGCAGAACCCCCCTTCGATACCTCATACTCCTCCCTCCTCAGCTCCTCAGCCTCCCTTCACACCGCCGTTAGAACGTTCGTCCTCTCGGTCGCCGTCACAATGCCTTACAACACCCGGCGCAAGTCTCTATCGCTACCCAGCTTGGGTATTCACGTTCCCATGACCAACGCAGCTCGCGCTGCTTCGGCCGCTTCCAAGAGCGCTCGGCCTTCGTCGTCATCTGCTTCAGCCTCAGCCTCCCCGCGCAGTTCTACCTCGCGCTCACATTCGCCCGACTCACATCCGAGCAAGCGCCTCAAGAGAGCTCACGATGCTTCAGCCGATCCTGTCGCTATCGAGACCACGCCGCCTCCCTCGCCAACTCCTGCGACCAGCGTTGATATGTCCGATGTCGATGTCGCGCCGAAGAAGGTGGATCTTGAGGGCATCAACGACGACATTGTCGAGGGCGTCATTACACAGCTCCAGAATACTGGCAACCGACCTCACCTCATAAAGGAGCTCGAGGCCATCCTGGCTCAGTCCCTGAAGTCAGTTCAGAAGTAAGTCTTCTTGCGCTACCCCTGCCCCTGCTCTTGCGCAGTCTCGTCGAAATCATACAGAATGCTAACAAGCTGTTGAACAGTTCTGCCAACCCATGCGCCATCATCTCGTCCCGCCTAGCCTCATACATGAAGCGCACGTGCTGGAGCGCCCTCGCTCCTTGTCCTTTGGCTAAGGAGCTGGAGACGGTGCACCCTCGCCGAACATACTACTTCCTTACCACATTCCCTCGCCAACCGCTACCCGAGTCGGGCTCGCTACAGCAGTCGCAGCGCGTGTCGGAGATCACTCCTTCCGTCTCCTTGACGGATGACTCTGGGATGGACGAGCTGGAGGAGCGTCGGCGCCAACTGAGTCCCTCTCCCGAGATCGACCTGCCCCGGCCTGACTTCTACGATGTCCACGACGACATGCCCGCTACTCCCATGGGCTCGCTCCCCAAGTATCAACCACGTGACATTGGTCAGCTGCCACACGACCTGCCTCCGCTTGAAAAGGACGAGCGTGAGTTTACGCAGACTGCAGACACCCTGCAGAAGCGGAAATTCAGCCATGAGCCGCTCCTCCCCGACTTGCCTGATCGTAATGCGACGTGCGAGTACGGGTTCCGCGACGACCTGTGGTTCGGTGACAGCGTTGCCACCACCCTCCTCACCAGCCCTGCCATGAAGCCCAGCAGCGTCTCCAGCGCCCGTAAGGAGGATGAAGCTGACAACTGGCTCAAGCTCAACAAGCTCTACGAATGGGACCAGGGTGCCGAGAGCATCGAAATTGATGAGCTCGATGGCCTTCTGGACAGTTTCTGAGCAGAGTTAAAAAAAGATCGAATTTGGATTTCTACTGTCAATCACACTAGTGTTGGCATTTTGCACTGGCGTTTAAGGAATTAGCATATGAGGATTGATGCTAAAAAGGGGGCGAGTCTTGTTTGATTTTAATTTCTTGTTTGGCAAAAGCGCGTCGATTTTTGTTTGCTTTTCCTCTACAATGAGATTGTACATATAGATGCTTGTCGGCGCGAGTTTGGTCCACGACACAAAAAGGGGAAAAGGAGCGTTCAGGGCGTTGGTATTATTACTTGCTTAGTTGTTTGTTTGAGTTCTTCGTCTGACGGACGTGTATGGGGCTCCATGATTTGCAAAACAGAGAAGACATGCCACTCAGACTATTTGCATCCCTCTCAAGTTACAATATGTATACATTTCTACTCTTACTATCATACACAATTGAATGTCCGCTACGATTTTTGTGCGACTTTAAGCTCAACCCAGACCAATGTGCCCATCTGTGTAATGTTGGGCCTATCCAATTTAACAACCTCCAATCCTGGGGTTTTGACTGCTGCCTCTTCCACGAGTGCCTGAATGTCCCTGTTCCACCAACAGCCATATTTTTCAAAATGTCTCCCAGCATTTCTATCCAGCAACCCATTGACCAGACCCAGCCAGCCCTTCCCGTGCTCCAACAAAATAATCCGTCCCGTCTCGGGCTTCACCACCGTCGCGAGATTGGCCAAGACAGCGACGGGATCGGAAACGGAGCATAGTCCAAATGTCTGTATGACCGTGTCGTACTTCTCTCCGGACGCGGTGGTGGCAGCCGATGGAAGGGGCAGAGGCTTGTGTGCGTCAGAGTTGACAAGGCGGAGGTGGTTGTCGAGGAACGACAGCTGTCCGCCTGTGTGGTCCGGCATGGTGGATGCCTTGACGACCGGTGCAGAGGTCTTCATGGGCGGCACGGCCTTGACGAGCTTCCGCCTCGCTACGTCAAGCATGTCGGCTGATATATCAAGCCCCGTGAAGGATGTTATACCTGCGGGCAGAGCGTCGTTTTCACTGCTATTGCTGACATCGGCGGCTTTCGCGCTGGCGGCGCTCAGGGCGTCCCAGCGGTAATATTCAAGATTCCGACCAGAGCCCATAGCCAATTCCAGTACATTTCCAGAAGCTCGAGCGGCAATTCGACGTCGCAGAGAGGTGATGCCCATCCACCACTCAGGCAGGTTGAGCTCTTTATCGAATTGCTCGGCATTGTCACCCGTGAGGGCGGGCGGGCGACCTGTCGGTGTAGAATTGTCACCGCAAGCGCACGGCGGGGCCTTCAAGCTTGCAGTGACGGTCCCGACGATATAAAAGCCCAGAAGGCCTGCGACGATGGCGGCGCCGGATAGGGGTAGCCATGATGTTTTCCAGAGGTCGAGGAGGGTCTCTGCTTGTTTCGGGGGCGGTTGGGAGGTTCGGGTGCGAGAGGTCCTGGGGCGCAACTTGTTAGACTGATACTACTTGAAGGAAATATTTTATCTTATAATGAATAAACATACGGCTTGTATTCTGAGGATATGCGTGGGGGCTGCTTCGGCTTGATGGGAGCTGGTCCGGCACGGGAGGCTGCTTTGCGCCCAGCGCGGGATGAGGTGCTAGCGAGGCGCCATTGTATGCGGGCAAAGCTCGCAACGCCTCTTGTTGTGGATATCATTGGTACTGCATTGCGTAGGAATGGTAGAAAGGGTAGACGTGGACCAGGCAATTGCGTTGTTGGTGAGAGAAGTAGCTTGGGTTGAGGTGGAAGAAATTCCAATCCCAGGGTCCTGCAGACGAAGGAAGTTCTTTGTGCGCCGCACGAGCACATACGACTCCAAGTTGAACTCGGAGCACGGAGGGTACGTACAGATTATGGGTCCGATCGCTTGTGGGACCAAGTCCCGTCACGGTCTGTGTGGGGGCACCTTCAATGCAGACTCAATGCACCTCGAGCGTGCTTGGTGCCTTGATGCTAACGCCACGGCGTCCGTGACGTGAACGTGAATCTCTTCACCACTCCTACCTACCCTGAAGCTCTCTCCACGAGATATCGCTTTTATCTCCTCGATACACATCCAAGAAGCGTGGGTGTCGCACAAGACTCCCATTCGTGTGTATCGTGTGTTTCTTTGTGTACTTTGATTTATTGAAAAGGAGACTGCAATGGCAGGCCAAGGGGATCTGCAGGAGCTCCTGCGTATGTTCACTTCGCGTAAAGTGCCCATGATGGCAGCAATGAAGCATGTCCAAGCACTCCAAGCAAAGGACCTCAAAACGTGAGCTAACAACTGCAAGTCATAGTCTCATTACATAGCTGACATGTGTTTCTAGCATTGATAACATCGCAAAGACGCCAGTTGCCGATCTTGAATCCATACTAGGCGATGGCAAACTTGCCAAATCAATACACACGGCCTGCAAGTCTCACGGCAACAAGGGAAAACGCTCCGCCGATGATTCAACATCGCCGCCTGCTAAGAAGCCTAAGCTGGAGGTACACAAGAGAGACCTCGACTATGACTCCATGTCGCCGGATGAGCTGGAGGAGTCGCTCACCCTACCATTGGAGGAAGATGAAGAGGTTATTCGAGGCACGTCCTTGCTGACCAACAGAGCGCCCTTGGTTCTCGCATTTGCTGTCGAGCTCTTAAGGGTGACCATGCCTACCCAACCGCCAAGCAGTCGTCTGAGCCTGGCGCAGGCTGTTGTAAGCGCCAACTCAAGGTCTAAAGCTGTTGCCTTGGGCATCGAATCGGCGCCGCCAGCTGGCACTCCTGGCGTTCCGGATGGGCAGCCTAAACTTAAAGTCATGAGCCGAGAGGTGCCCGTCCTCAAGCGAGGCAGCTATTCATGGTCTGGATCCGCACCGCCCACGTCCTCCGCCGCATCGAGTCAAACAATACCGCAGTCATCACAAGACACCCAGGTCTGGAAAGCCAGCCAGAAGATCACTCTCAAATCTTCAACCTTCATCGCCCATGCAGCACCTATAAAGTCGCCCTCAGCACGCGCGGATCTCGTCAAAGCGCTCATGGCACAGAAGCCCGAGCTTGAAACCGCAACGCACAACGCTTGGGCTGTTCGGACGAGTTACGGCAACTCGCCGCTTGTGCAGGAAGCTTCTTTCGACGACGGGGAGTCAGGCTGTGGAAAGCTTATGCTTGAGCTCATGAGAGAAGCTAAGCTGACCAACGTGGTGGTGGTCCTGACAAGATGGTTTGGAGGTATAATGCTGGGTCCTGATCGTTGGCGGCTTATGAGAGATTCTGTCAATGATGCCGTTTCCGCAATGAGACGTACGTCAACGCTGTCTGGTGAAGCTGTATGGGCACTCGATCCACAAGACACAAAGCCCGTCTCATCCACCATTGGCATGGCTATCCATCGACCAGAGGGAGCGAGGAACTACCTTTTAAGATCATTTGCGACAGCAGAAGGGGGCAGTGAGAAGAAGAGCGTGGCAGCTGCAAACGAGGAGAAACAGCAGAATCTAGGTCGGCTTCTGGGAGCGCTCAGACTGTTGTTCGAAAGCTGGGGAGGTGTTCTGACGGCTGAAGAATTGGATAGGAGAGCGTGGAGTTGGTACGTGACGGTCAGGCCGGAGGTAGATCCAGGGCCGGCGGGTTGGGGAGCAAAGGGGACTTTGGCATTGAGCAAGATACTGGATCTGCGGCGTAAGGAGCCGTCCAAATCTTGAGGCTATTTTTGCTTTTCGTTTCTTCCCGCTGCACTTTTGTCTCGTTCAGGCATATATCGTGACATGTGTGGTTTGTCAGGGGCTGCTATTCCGACATCAACTTGTGAGTACGCGCCGGTCTAGATAGCAAGCTCATGGCGACTTGCTCATAGGCCTCAAAGCTCAAGGAGAATGTGCATTGCGTACTAAGTATAGCTTATCACACACTCCAAACGCCAACTAAACCCTCTAAATACCAGAACTACATAAGGAAGGTGCCTTTTTGCTTTTAGATACTCACAGTCTATAAAAAAGGAATACCAATCCCTGCCTTCAACCACTTCGCTTATACACACACCTCACACATCTCAACCCCTTCAACACTTCGCAACTTCACCCATCAGCCTCATCGAGCTTTTCCCTCCTCTTTCTTTATTTAAGAACAGATTTCTGTTGAGGTCTTGCACGTCTTTCATCCCAATTTGTCGCGTGTTGAGCTCGCTCTGCAGTCGTCTGGCATTGCTCATGCTATAGACTTCAGTCTGAAACGGACACTCCGCGGCCACTCCCGGGCAACTCCGACTTCACTCATGCTGGATTTCTTTCATCTATTCAGCCTATCTCTCTGAGCCAAGCTCTCCATGAAATCCCTCCTTCATAGGAACTTGACCCATTTGCACTTTCCTTTTTCCCCTCATGCCGGGTCTTGGGCTATAAAGCCTTTGCTCTAGATCATCTTCGCACTTACACCAACCTACCACTTACATTTCTTTTCATCCCATCCTCTGCTCCCTCATCCACCAGGGACGCTTGTGCTTCTTCAATCTCTTGCACATCTCCGACTCTTACACCTCCAGACTTCTTACAATTCTAGCTTCGCACCCACCTTGGCTCCTCATCTTGACCCCTTATCTTAGTCTCTCACCTATCTTAGCCTCTCGCCCATCTTGGTGTGTTACGACTCGGGGCTTCTGATACCTCTTAATCAACATGGACACCGACGATGAGTTCGAGGTCGTACACCTGACCTCCATGAGCCATGACACTGGGGGTGCCCCTGATCCACATGACCAAGATCGAGACTCTCCTTTGGCTGGTACTGATTATCAACACCCGATCGACTTGATTAATGATGATATGGACGACATCACCTTGGACTGGGACTCGGCACTTTTTTCAGAGCATCCCCAAACTAAGCGAGAACACGGCTCTAAGGATGAAGAAGATGATGTGCAAGACGACAGCGACATTAGCATGAATGGAGATGACATGCCGCGCTCGCATGCCAGCCTTGACTTCAGTGAGTTCAGACGAAAAAGAAATACCATTTCCCGAGTCAATTCCTAACTCTAGACAGATTTATTTCCAGATGAAAATGAGCGCGAGAGTTCATCCCCGCAAGATGATACACCAGATGATCCAAGTAACCCAAGCGACTCTAACAATGGTGGAGGGCATGGCGGAGGGGACCCTGGAGGCCCAAGCGGTCCTGACGACTCCGGTGATGATGGAGGCGGTGGAGGCGGGGGCCCCGGGGGCCCTGGAGGACCAGGCGATCCTGATGATAATGGAAATGACCCCGACGACGATGGCTCCGGCGGCAATCCCAATGACACGGATTCTGAACCGGAGCCGCAATGGGAGTCGGCACACTGCCAGAATGTTTGCAAAGTACACTGGATTCGAGTCAAGCGCAAAGCACGCAATCGAAAGCTTCAATTGAAGCTGAAGAAGAGAGAATACTTAGACCGTCTTCGGAATGCACGTGAGGAGATACGAGAGCTTCGAAATGATCGTGAACGAAGACAGAATAGGAATAGATCCAGGGCTGAGCGAGATCGAGTCGTAAGTAGCCTACTCTTTGCATTGATCATTTTTAGAGAGGTAAACTGACCTTTTTTAGGATTGGCGAGATGCTGCCTATTCATTCAACCATGGGGATATCGCCACAGAATACCCTTGGCTCGGGGAGTGGAAGGAAATATGCGCAATGGCTCACAAACAATCCTTCATCTCTATACTTCCCACAATCCGACATCCAAGGCTCGTACTCCGAGCACCTACAGATGAGGATGAGGAGCGACATGATGAGACTGTCCGCATTTTTAACACGTCTGTCTCCCGCCCCAATGCAGGTCCTGGAAATGGACCTGGACCTCCTAGGCTACCTGCTGAGGTTCATGTTGCGATTCTTGAGAAGCTCTTAGTGTTCGAGCCAGGTGACAAAGGTCTCATTCACGCAATCTCTCGGCTTGATCGTGAGCATGAACCTACGACGGTCCCTCGAGATATCAACGGAGAAGTTTCGCTGCTTCATCGATTCCACATTGGCAAACAGCCTGTGAGCCTCACATATGCTATTCGACCGCAGATTCTACTAGCTCCTCTTTCGGTCTGCAAGATGTGGAATGTCATCGGGTGCGCTCTCTTCTATGGCAAAAATACGTTCGCATTCTCTTCGCTAGGCGAGTAGGGCCGCTTTTCGAAGGGAATCGGAGCCAGGCTTCAACGAATGCAGCATATTGAGTTCCTTTGGAAAGGCTCTAGCTCTCAGTGGTTCAGGCCGACGTATACTCAACTCGGCGCGGAAGAGCCACTGGATGAATTTGGTCTGCCAGACAGGAGCCTAAGGCCTTGGCGGGCCCATCCTCTGGCCTCTTTGCCGGAGGCTATTCGACTCAAGACCATCAAAGTGTTTGTGCAAGAGTCTGGAAAGGATTCGATGCGCCGGCCTCTTGAGCCAGAGGCTCTAAAGGATCACATGGGGGACATAACCGCCAACCAGCCCAACTACCGCCGGTTCCGCGCTCTGCGGAATCTCCAGGGCCTGGACTACCTGCTGAGTCTTCGAGGTGTCGAGGATGTTTGCTTCTATGACTATGATAAGTATCGGGAGACCAGTCAACAGGTTCAGGTGCGAGATTTCACGTTCCTACAAGACGTCCTGAACACTGTCCGCCGGGACAAAGATGACGACAAAGCCATCTTGTCGCAATGGAGGTGTCTTGCGCCCACTGTCACTGGCTACTACCCGAGCGAGAGCGTCTGGAAAGCTTTGGAGATTGCTTTGGGTAGAGGGCCAGTGGTAGACCGGATGCAAGAGTTGCCAGCGGACAGTGTACCCATCGATAGACGTGGCGAGATCATCTTTATAGACAGCGACGATGAGGATGGTTACGAAGATCATGGGGAGGATTATGGTGATGGTGGTGAGTTTGAAAATTTCCATGAAGTTATTGACGATCAAGACGACATCGAGGATGGCCACGAAGACAATGGGGAGAACCAAGGTGGCGGCGGTGAGCCTGGAAACGACGGCCAAACCAACGATGATGAGGATGACCATGAGGGTAGTTTGTTTGTCGACGATGATCAAGATTATGATGGGGATATTGAGGGCGAAAACGGCATGTTTGCGGATTCCCCTGAAGACATGGATCTTGATGTCTAGGCATGTCGCAACCTTTAGGGGGATCGTTTATTTTGCTTGAAAGGATGATTGGCGATAGCTTACACTAGAAGAACAGACGAAGAAGCTTGAGATGATCTAGGTTAGAAGGATTCACCTGAAGGAGCTGCAGAGAGAAGTTAGAAGATGAAATCGAACGGACTGATGCCAAGTCTAATCTCGAATTTCTTTGAAGATTCCACTCTCATTCTATTCTCATGTCCCTGTTAAGCGCGCCCGACGTTGTTTCCATGTTGGTCTTACAGCCCACAAGGACCAAAATTGCCAGCGTATAACATCTACCAGGAATATTGCTGTGGATATTACTGCGTGTAAAAAGAACGAGGATTACTAGTACAATTTCTATTATTGATCCGGCGTTAATCCAGGGTTCTATTTTGATCTCTTGTTTAGGCGCGCTGCCGGCGACGGTGGACACCGCGTTTGTTGAAACCGGGCGCTTAGCGGAAGCTCTCTCTAAGCGCCCACGGGGGTGGCACAGCTGCAATTTCACTTTGGCGCGCGCTCTCTTAATTTACTTAATCAAGACATGATAAATTTGAATCTATTTTAACACTGCTTCGGAGTGCGCGAGACAAAGTAAACAAATAATAGAATTGAAAGTTGATAGCGGGGTCAAGAGTCGGCGCATCGCGATGAAGATGAGCAGGATGACGATGGTAGCGACATCTTGGGTAGCGCCCATTTGCACAGCCAGTCTGCATGTCTGAATCAATGCACCACACTGCAATTCCAACGCTCGAATCGCAACGTGCAGTCCGTCTTAGCAATGCCTTCCATAGCGATAAGATGCCATCATCATCGTAAAATGTTACCCATGAGCCGAGGCAGAAAGAGTTTCAAGCCCGGTGTAAGTGACGCAATTTGTATAGCCCTCGGAGGGATCAAAATAATGAAGTGTGCATTATTGTATGCACATTTTCCTATAATATGGGGGGGAGTGCTGCGGCGGCGTCCGGTGGGATCCGGATCGGAGCGACCACATTGATACACTAAGGGGCCGTAGGGGGCGAAGTCGGACGTGCAGCGGAGGTGGCGCCGAAGTCCCTTACTCTCTATCTCTATTCTCTAATTGTCAAACCACTAGCTTAACCGTCCTTTGCCGCTGACATAACAACATGTGATTTTGTTTACACCTGGATGTTCAGGATGGACAGTTTGGAGTTTTCGCCTTGTTTGAGAAACTATTGCCACGGCCGTCTCATCGCCAAGAAGCCGGTTTGAGGCGCATACACGCATATTCGTAGTCGCTAGTTGGACTTTAGGGAGAATAGAGATGACCAAATTCTTGTTGCGAAAATGCTTATCTCTTGGACTACCTTTGCACAAGAAAGGTTGAGCTGCATCTGATTCCGAAGCCGTTGCTGATCAATCAGGAGACCCCGAAACTCCTAATCACCTCGAAGCCATGTCGTCACCTGATTATTGCGTGCCCTCACATTCTGTATCGCAGGGTAGCAGTTATGTGGTGATCTCCGGAACTCAAGTAGACTATTAACAGTTGAGGAACTAAAGGGGCGGCCCCGCGCGACCCCTGCAGATCACGAGAGAGCCATGAGTACGAAAAACTGAGCCACAGATACTCCTGACAAATAAAGACGCCAAGAGTAGCAAAGAGAACAAGAATAAAGGAGATAATGGCTGTACAATTTGTTAATCTGTGGATTCTACAACGGGCTGCTTCGGCCTCCGCGTAAAGTAACATGCAAGCTACTACTAATTAAGGACACAGCTTGCAGAAACAGCTTCAGCTATACTGGGGTTTAGCCACTTCAAGCCACACCGTTGAGATTTCCGCTCAGCCACACCTCTGTGCGTGTATGTACGCCAAGCTCTCTTTATGAATGCTCATTGGTGTAGCTTATGTAGTGTGGCTGTCTGTTTCAGCTGCTCTGCCCATTTGCGTGGTAACCCATCCACATCAACTACGAGTACGAGTACGTAAGTGTCCCTTCAGATTTAGAAAGGACAGACAGGAGATGCGGTCTTCTGCCCCTTCATGGCATGTGATCAGCTATCCACCCCCCTGCTCCCACTACGCAGGATAGAAGCATGAACGACGCCAAAGCACGCTACTTGCTCAGACGATGCAGTCAGCATGAAAAAAAAAAAACCCAGCAGCGGTGAAGTCGGTGAACTAAGGGGTCGTAAAACGCCGACAGCGGTCAACATGAGCCGAAACTAAAATGCATTATTCACTCTGGGGAAGAAACGAAATCTTTGCTGCTGACAGTTGAAACTTTGGCGCGAAATTTCCATGTATCAAGCAGGGCCTGTAAGTGGCTTCAAGGGTTAAAAGTACTTGTCAAAGCCGGTTTAGGCAGGACACGTTACAGAAAGATAGAAAAAGCCCCCCCGGGCCGCATTTAAACTCACGGTCCGTAGGATGGCACTGTCGGTACTCGAGGTTGCACTCGGCTGTACTTAGACTCTTGATAATAAGATGGAAGGGATCACCCGTCATGCACTTCGACCTTGTATCTGCATGTCACGAGCGGTTGTGTAAAGAAAAAAAAAAGACGGATAATAGCAGTATACGCTCAATGTATCCAAGGCATCCGTGAATTGTTTTCCTGGCTTTGCGGGCGGTCCGAGGCTAATGAGGCTTGAGGCCTGAGCGAACCCGGCCGGCCGTTTTAGCGGTACGGAGCCACCCGCCTCCGCCTGAAATGCTGTAGCGCCGCCCGATCTCTCTCTTGATTTCTTCTCGTTCTCCCGCCTGGATTTTCCTTGTAGCCGGCGGCCTACGTTTCACCGCCAGTAGAGATCTCGAGTACTGGTAGTCCGAGCGCATATTCCTCACATCATGCCGGCCAGACGTATGTTGAAGCTGATCGCATGAGAAACCTCACCTCATGCGCATCAATCATTGCCCTCCATTCCTAGCGGATAAAGGGTTAAAGTAATAGTGCATGTAGAGAGTCTGGAGGGGAACCGTCAGCTGATCATCCATGCCAAGGCCGTGACATGGAGGAGGTGATCGTTTGGTAGAAACAGGAGACGTGAATCATGAGACAGAGCGGCGAGGGCAATCTAGTCATGGCTTGCAGATGCGATGGCGTGGTGTAAGGGGGGGCAATTAGTTAATAGCACCATTAAGATTCCAGACGGCTATTAGTGGGCAGCTGCTATTTCCTGGACTGGAGAAACGGTGTTAGAGCTAGCCAGCCCTTAGAAAGCAACTACGGGTAATAGTAGTGTCGTAGTTCGGACTCGACACTTCTGGAGCCTCGACCTCGTATCCTTTGGGCCAAGACCTCTGGAGGCGTAGTGAGCTAGCTAAGCTCCTGCATCTCGGAGCAAGCGACGCAACAAGCAAGTGCAATTACTGGAGGAGTAACTTGAAGCCGAAAGCATGACGACTATCGCGAATGTGAAAGATGGGATCACCAGGGCATTATTGTCCCGATATTACAGGATAGCAGCCATAGCCAACAGTGACGCCACAGCTCTCCCAGTCACATCTACGTATGCACTCTTAGACGTGGACAAGGTCTGTGGCGTAGGCTGCCAACCTCCAGCCCTCAGACAGTTTCTAGCCCCTGCTATCAGCTCCGGCAAACCAATGACAGGCAGGGGTTCTGCTCAAGGTTCCAAGAGAGGCAGTTGACCTTCGGTGTTAGAAACAACTCCCTGCAGCGGTCTGCACGGGGAAAGCTGCCAGGCTGCCTGACTACAGGCTGGATGACTCTTATCTTGGGCACGGGCACCTTACGATGGAGGAATGAGTGGATGACTCTTCTCAATGCAATGCTGCTGTAATGTACAAGTATCTGTAGGTGCTCGTGTATGCTAGGCAGTAGCTTTGGGCTGGCATGGCATGGCATGGCATGGCATGGCCAGGAGAAAAGTGAGCCGCGCCGCAGCTGCTAGACGCGGCCTAGCGGTAGGCAAGGAGTGGACGGTAAGTCAGTACTAGTACTCGTAGTACTCACGGTGCTACTGGTACGACCGTCGTCGACTCGCCCTGCCATAGGCTTCCGTTTTGATATGAGGCGTCTCGCCAGCTGGCACCTGTCGGAAAGTCTAGAAAACAAAACAACATCTAGAGGCGGCCACCGATCCTGCGGCCACCGACCAAAATAAGATCAAACAAGCGTGGCTTGGACGTGTCCATTCAGAATTAGAAGCTCTCGCGTTTTGACTGGCGAAAGCAGGCAAGAAGGCGAAAAGGTTGGTTGGCGTCACGACGGTCGCGATGGGCTGGATGATGCGGCATGATTGGCGGTGGAGGGCTAAGGTAGCAAGCCGCCCTTTGTCTGAGAATCTGGAAAAGGCAGGGGGCTTACTGTTTCATCTTGGGGTCGATCAGGGCCAATCAGGCCTGTGGGGGGGCAAAAGGGGCTCCACTGTTGTCCAGGGCCCTTTAAGCAGGAGCAACCTAAGGGCTTATAGCAGTGGTCAAGCACGCTGTAAGGGTCGCTGAGAGTTCGCTGAAAGGCATAAGGACCCTGCTGAAAGGTGCTGGGGAGGGATCTCTTCAATTCTCTGACAGGCAGGTGGGCCCCCACCGAACTACGCACGACGGCCATCGGCAGCCAGTCAGCGTGCAGAAACGCGGCGACACTGCATCATTGGGTTTGAGAATCCTCTCATGCCCTTTCATGCTCTCTCCACTGCCCCGGCCCGCTGGGCGGCGTTAAATCAAATCGTTTGCTTTGCTTGTCTGATCTGTCTGTACGAGTAATATGTACTACGATGGATATTGGGCTAGCTGTCCCTGACGTGTCGCTTGCGCGCTGGCCAGCGAAGCAAAGCAAAGCAAGGAGAAGCGCAGGCAACTTGAGCCAACCAACCGCAGCCACTCATTCGTGCCGCTGCCCATCTGGCGCGAACAAGCTCCTACAGCTTACATACAAGCTTTGAACTACAGCAGGTTGGGAGCGGCAGGAAAATAGTAGTAGTACATCGAAAAAAAAAGGCCCAGCAGGGGGGACCATCAAATATCCCAAGTTTCAAGACACTTGAATGGCCCAGAGCGATCGGTTCGTCGTTCCCACCCCAGCTCATCGTCCATCGTCCGTATCTTGGACGAGTATGACAAGGGACCTGGCCTAATGTCTCTAACCTTGCGCCGATGTGGTATTAAACGTATCAGGTGCCCGCCTTCTATTACACCCTCGCATCATACACCACTCACCTTCGTCCATCAGAGACATTTTACCTCCTCCCTCAACCGCCCCCCCTTTCCCTTTTTTTCTCTCTTACCACGCTGGCTTGGAATTCTCGCGGGTCGATTTCTGAATTTTTCGTTTCTTATTTGCCTTGCTATTAGCCTCTTTCGGGTCTATCTATCAAGGGCGGGTTTCCCTCTGACATCCTTCGCTACCACTACCTCACACTACTACCACCCAACGCCCTCGCCATCACCGTCGCCACACGCGGAGATCTTTGACGACTCGCTACTAGTTCGAACCACATTTTCCTGTACTTTCTCAGGACCCTGAATTCAACGCCGTGACAAGCCTCACACTCACCACTTTCTCGGCCCCAGCCCTTCAGTATTAGCTCGTATTACATACCAACACAGCTATACCTCTTAACGAGATCGTCGGCCCAGTTCGAAGACAACTAGCAACCCCTGATCAACGTCCCTCCACACTCGCTACCTGGAGTATCGATTATCGACCTCTGCTGCTATTATACATCAACCAGCCTTTCGCTTCCAGGCTCCCTTTCATTCATCATTCAATTCCAGCTGTTGCCCTCCAACCCCTTGGCATCATCATTTCATTCTCTATCCTGAACAAGAGATCCTGGCGATCAGCTCTATATCTACATCACCTTTCACCGTCGAAACTTGACTTAGCCACCGATCACTCTCTCGGCACTCATTCATTCATTCATTGGAGCTTTCTTGTCAATTGTCTAATCTCACAACGCAAACGACACAAAGCCGTCACACAATAGACAATACTATCAGACGCACACGCTTATTCAAGCCCCAACCTCCGACGCCGAATCCGTGCTCATCTCTTTTTTTCGACGGGAGTCTGCAACCGCTCGAGATTTAAGTTTCCGCTGGATCGGAAGTACTCGACTTTTTTTTTGCATTGCTGCACTGACCTCTCCGAAACGCTTGGCGCCACCCAGCACTGACTCGTCCACGAGAAAACGAACAGGCAACAAAAAGAGCGTACTTGCTCTTTTCGACATTCTTTCATTTCATTGGGACTTTTTTGTTCCATTGATTTTCAATCTCTACCACTTAAAAGCAGACACTCGCTTTTGTCGGCTTTACGTTTCGAGCCCGAAAGTGCCCAGCAAACGCTGAGATTCAGCCACACCGAGGACACGCATTCGTTGCACCGCAGCGAGCGAAACGCGCAATTCGGATTGCCACAGCTCTTCGTTTGACACTTGTCTTGCGGAGCCGCTAATTCACGCCTGAGGAAAAGAACAAGCTGTGTTCTCGACTTTTTTTTTTTTTTTTTTTTTTTGACTTACTCGGTCACACAATCTTTTTTTGCTTCTTTCGTCTGGTTATTACTGGACGACGCAGATCTGCAGGTTGCAGCCAGTAACAGCGTCGTTACTGGAAAATCTGGACTTTTTGGGTGGAATCGCCCTATTCGCTATTCGGAGTACCGGGAGAGACGAGACCCTTGTCGGCCTCGCCGCGTGTTGCCGAGCATCTTTCGCACCGAGGCGCGATTCTAGCGAGTCCACTACTCGTAAGGGAGTCAACTAAGTCAAGGGACCCGGACCCACCCCCAGCGTCCCCCGCCACACTCACTTCACTTTTTTCAGCAGCGCAGGCATTCCCACCGGCGCATTGCATTATTGCCTGAGGCAGTACGTACCATACTCGTACTACCACGGTAATACCACCTCCTGCAGCGCGGCTCAGCCCCGTGTTCCCACTCAACTGACAGCCACTGTCAGTCAAGTCACCCTTGCTAGACAGACTGAAAGTACAGGCGGTGTCACCCCCCTGACGACGCACAACGCCAGCGCCAACGTCACGCCTACTGACCCTGGTCACTGGATTCACGTTCCCGGCCACTGGTGCACATGAACAACACCACCTCCCGCCTCTGTCACTTTGTCTGATATTATATCAAGCCTCCACCGGCTACCCCAATTTCTCTTGTCTTGTGTTTCCCCCTCTTTAATAAAAGAGTATCACGCCTTTTTACTTTGTCTGCCTTTGACCACCTGGTCATCGACATACAATAAAACATAAACCCATTCCATCCTGGTGGTTTTTGGTGCTGCCTTGCCTCACCTTCCCACCTCACTTACACGATCCGTGCTACCGTGCACCGACAAACCGATCACAACTCTCACACAACACAATCATTCACCATGCCTTCAAGAACACTCACCATGGAGGATCTCAACAAGACTGCCCTTGAGCAGTTTGTCTACCAGCCCGTCGGTCGCGATATGATTTCCTACTTGGCTCACGCCGCACAGAGTGTCATCTCCTGTGACCCTTCATCAACAACCCGAGCTCAACTTCCACCCACTCCCCCGAAGACACCCGAGTACGAGTCCAGCCTTCCTTCAACTGAGGACAAGACCATGCCATCTGTCGAGGAGTTTATCACCCAGCTTGTCGTCTCATCCAACGTCCAGGTCCCTACTCTCATGTCAAGCTTGGTCTACCTCAACCGCCTCAAGTCCCGTCTGCAACCCCAGGCTCGTGGTATCCGTTGCACAGCACACCGCATCTTCCTCGCCTCTCTCATCTTGGCCGCCAAGTATCTCAACGACAGCTCCCCCAAGAACAAGCACTGGGCCAACTACACCAAGATCACCTCAGAGTACTACCAGTTTGGCTTCAGCCGTACCGAGGTCAACACTATGGAGAAGCAGCTGCTGTTTTTGCTAGAGTGGGACCTGCGCATTGAGGAGCAGGACTTGTACCGTGAGCTCGACTTCTTCCTTGAGCCTCTGCGCCAGAAGATTGCCGACAGGCACGCACGCAAGATGCAGCAGCGCGAGGAGAAGCGCCGACAACAGGAGATGCACTCTGCCGCTCGTCGCTACCCCAGCCCCGAGTCATCACGCAGCCGCTCTCGTTCTCGCCACGCTACACCTGAGCACTCTCGCTCAGCCAGTGGCAGCTCTACGCCCCCGGGTCTGTCTTACAGCAGCTCTGCTAGCTCCTACGCCTCGCCTGCCTCCAGCCGCCAACACTCCCGTGCTGCTACTCCCCTCGACTCGCAGGCGGATGCTTACCCTTACAGCCAAGGCAGCTTATACGACTCACCCGTGCAAATCGCCATGGAGTCCGACTACAAGGGCCACCAGCGCTCCTACTCTGGACGCATGCTGCCTTACGAGATTTCAACGGAGCAATACCACCAGCTCCATGAGGACTCGTCCAAGAAGCAGCGTCCCATGCGGGGCGTGTTCGGGCGCATTTTCGGTACGGCTGCCGCGCGATAAGGCATCAAATCAGAGTGGATATCTACTTTGTAAAAGCAACGGCGTATTTGCTTTCTTTTCACACTTTTTACGATTTCCTAGCTTACGCATTTCCTGGTGTTTGGGACTTCATATTGATTGATTTTGTATGGACATGGGCGTGGCGTTTACAGGTTGATGCATGCTTGGATTGATGAGAGGGATATTGGATGATTCGCGGAGGCTCAAGTTTGAACATACCCGCAATACAGGCAACAGGATCGATACGGAGTAATACAGGGGGATCATTTTGTCTACTAGGTAGAATATTATCTGTCAGGCACGCTATGATAGACGGCTTGATCAATGCACGAATGGAAACGGCCAAGCGGGATGTTTGTTTGCATCCGCTGCACCTTTCCGAAATTTGAAGCAAACACCAAATCTCGCCTCATGTTACGCCTTGATTCCATCCCACATATTAAAGTTCGCTATGTTTACTATTATTTATTTTCGTAAATGGCGTTTATCCAATCTGATTAAAGATCCGGTATGTGATTGGCGATTGTGCAGGAATCATGTTCGACCACTTAGCGTGCAGAAAGACACCGTTGACCACGAGGCGTTCTGTGAGGCGGGATGAGGATGGAAGATTCGCTATTGCCTGATTGGGTAACTCTTTGTGCATAAGGCTATTACTACCACCACCACTACTGCTACATTGACAAATAAACCTTTACCGCGCCGCGCCGTAAAGGCAGGTTTGCCTCCCGTGCCGCCGAGGCGCCTGTGTGTTTCCCGTACCATTTGTTCACTCACCGTCAAGAAAGACATCAATGTGCTTCCTTGTTCCATTCAGGCAGACTCGTTGTTGACAAGGCTCTATTGTGTGCGTCATTGTTTCGTTGTGCGTAGTAAGCATTGCAATTATTACGCCCTTGTTCTCCTCGATTTTAATTTACTTTTAAACCTCCCTGCTGGATAATTCCAAAGCAATAAATAAATAGCCTTGTCGTTTTGTCGTGCTTACTCTTTATCCCTTGATTGCGGGGGTTGAAAGGGGGGCTGTGAAAGCTTACAAAGGATCCAAGCAGGGAACGCCTAATTCCGTTCTGAACACATACAAGTATAACCCAAGACGCGAGAGCGTGAGAGCCCAAAAGAGGAAAAATTCAAAAGCGTCGGATTTAGATTCGTCGGATCTAAGAAACGTGGATTACTTATCCTAGATCTGACAGGCTTTCAGAAACCTCCCCCCTGGGCTTTGCTGATGGATGACGTCCTACCATGCGGGTTTGCTAGCAATCCTTGTCTTGATGTTTTCGATGGGGCGTTTTTTTCTCTCTTCCTTTTTTGACACTTGAATTATTCTTCGCGTGTTTGCCTTTTTTCGAAAGTCATGTTCTTATGAAGTGGCTTCGATAGTTCGTCACGGTTCTCCGCATGGCGACGCGTCTTTGCACAGCCCTAGGAGCTCTTCTCTCCACAATCCCCCTTTCCTTGTCTTCGGGGCAATGGATCTATCCGAGGGTGTCGTAGGCAGTAGTAAACAGATTCGAATACGAGCCTGGGAAATGACCTAGAAGAGAAACATATAAGTTTACGTGTTCTTTAGAAATTTGAACAAGTAGTAGAGATTACGAATGCTGTTCCGGCGTGGACGGCAAGATCGTGGCTGTGTTCAGGTTTGTGTGTAAGTGGCGATCTGTCACTGCAGAAAAAAAAGTCACGTAGAATTCTAGCGGAGTCGTTTTGTCTCCTTGCGGAATTTTATGGAAGATATTGCTTTGCTGCTCTAACAAGTTATTGCCCTACCAAACATCAATGCGTTACAACGCCTGCTATTGTTGCCCCCCCGTCCGGCCCAGTCCTTTCCGCCGTGGCGTATGTACAAAGGGAATGCGTCTATCTTTTCCTAATCACCAACGTCTCTTTGATCATCAATGGACCATCGAGAACAGTGCTCATGGTCTGCTGGGAATTACGTTCTCCTCGCGGTTGACGATTTTGTCTCTGCCAACTTCTGCCCTGTTGTCCCCCTCTCTCATTGCTCAACAAGGGGACACACTTCTGCGCAATCCGCTGCTCAAAACCCGCTGATCAGACATGACTGGCTCTCGCCACTGGCAGAGAACCTATGAGTTGTCATGTATAACAGCATACTCCTCTTCGTGTAGCCAGCATTTCCGCCGCTGTCGTGATCCCCCATGTTGCCATCCGCTATTACTGTGTGCCGTTACCTGCGCGGCAGAAATCCACGAGACATAGGGTGCGGAGCGCCATGATACATCATCTGACTCTATTGATGAGCGTCTCTGGCACGCTTGCGTAGCTCCTTTTGCTCGTAGGGGAATGGCTCGAAGTAGGGGTGATTGACCGCTGACTTGGCAGAGATGCGGCCAGCTGGATCGTAGACGAGCATCATCTCGAGGAGGTCAAGACCATGGTCGTCAAGATTGTGGCAGAGGGGTGCGTTGTAGTCGCGGCTCCACTTAGGGAAGGTCGGCTTGTAGTCTGGGTAGGCTGTTATGCCTGGCCACACATCTTCATGGGGGGTTCCCATTACCCTGTAGAAGATGGTGAGCACTTGTCTTCTTCATCTTTCGCACCCATATATCCTTCTCGCAGCTCTCTGTGACGTACCTGAAAATCTTGAAGATCTCATCGATCTCGGAGTCTCCCGGAAAGAGGGGTTTGCGGGTGCACATCTCCGCAAAGATACAGCCGACCGACCACATGTCGACGCCCGTAGAGTACTGACGTCCACCGAGCAAGATCTCGGGGGCACGGTACCACAAAGTCACAACCTCGTGGGTGTACGTCCGCAGAGGAACACCAAACGCCCGGGCCAGACCAAAATCAGCCAGCTTCAAGTTGCCCTCCTTGTTAATGAGTAGGTTCTGTGGTTTCAAATCACGGTGCAGAACGCGATGTGAGTGGCAGTACTTGATCCCCTGACACAGCTGCATCAAAAACTTCCGAACGACAGCTGTGCCCATCCCCAAAGTCTGGACGACCATGGAGGTCCCCTCTGGCAGATTCTTGCCTCTTCCGCCGTCTGACACGGGAAGGGCCTCCATGTACTTCTTGAGATCGAGGTCGAGAAATTCGAACACGAGGTACAGCTTATGACCGTCGGCGTGAACAATGTTGAGCAGCCTGACAATGTTCTCGTCCTTCATCTCTTTGAGGAGAGAGATCTCTCGGATGGCAGTGCTAGGGACGCCCTCATCTTCGGCTTCGAGGCGGATCTTCTTCAGGGCGACGATCTCGCCGGCGTTAGACAGATCACGGGCTTTGTATACGACTCCGTACGTGCCTGTAGAAATAGAAATCGTGTCAGTCTTTGGGAGCCAATCCCATTGCATATGGTAGGAGAGGACTCACCCTCGCCAACCTTCTCCAGCTTCTGGTAGTTCTCCATGTTTCAATTCCTTTGATGGGCCTGCGATCTTTAAGAATTTATGTTTCTCAATCGAGTTCACAGAGAAGGAGACGTCAATCCAAGGGTCGTCGAACAAGCTCGTATTCGAAGACACAGTATCCCTGGTGGGCCAATTTGGAATGACCGTACCCCCGGTCAGAGAGGAGGGGCTTTCGAAAACGAATTCGTGTGCCCAAGTCAACGCAAGGCTGGAATCGAAAATGCCGTGGCCAGAATGTTTTCCCCGAAGGCCAGGTCGAAAATACGGGGGGATTCAGCAGCGTGGAAGACTGCAAAATCGAGAATGGTTCGTTGCTGGAGAAATGATGCTTTAAAATTCAAGTTTGTTGACAAAGTAAACGATGCGGCGCGCGGTTGGGTTGGTTGTTGTGTGGGGTACTGGCAAGCTACCGCGTTGCGTTGCGCTGCGCTGACCACCACGGCGGGGTCCTCCCTTACAGACCGATAAGATAAGCGACACATGTGTTCTTGTTTGATATTGGGCAACTTTGCGATACTGTATACTATTAGTAGCCCGAGATTATGTATATGCTTCTCGGGGGGCTTTTCTGTGCAAAATTAATCACTAAAAAAAGTTGAAACTTGAAAATAGATGAGAAAAGGCATACAACTTGGCCTCTGTAAAGTAAGCCCTGTAATCGTTGCATCAAAGAGTCCTGTTTACCAACCGGTCAATCCTAGATAAACCACGTATATTCTATCTCGAAAAAAAAAGGCATTCTGAAGCGACAATTCAACATGTAGTCTCGTATCTGGCGCATATCTGGAGTCACGGCGTCCCAACGCATTCGCAGATACTAAGGACTGGTGAAAGTACTATGGCATAGCTGGCAACGAGCTCCTCATAAGGTGGCTTAGATGGGAATATCATTATATGTTATCAAACTGGATTTCTTGTATTTCCAAGTGCTCATGTCTTCCCCAAGACTATTAAGCACTCATTACACCCTCGGAATTAACTCGTTCAAGACGTGCTGACATGGATGGACCTGACAAGACGTGTGGCTTCTCCGGCACATCCTTCTGGGGCGTAGTAGCCTTGTTCTCAGCACGATGTCCAACAGGAGTTGATGGAACTGAACCATGACCTTATGCCGATGGCAGCCTGGGGCCAAGTATACGAGGCCACATGCCGCTACGCGACCACGTGGATTCTAGTACTCCTAACGCCGTCTATGCTTCACCCTTTGGAATGAATCCTCCGCTTTGTGTGGCAACGAGTATGCACGATGGAGTATAAGTCAGCTCTGGGTATATCTCCGCCCGTTTCCGAGGGACAGCGGCTTCTATCATACTCAGCCGTCGCAGATTTGCGCTTCTGGCCTGCAGCCGCAGTCGGGCTACGCTACAGCTCGGACTCGGCACCGTTGGCTGACAGAGCCATAGGGCTACCGTTCTGCCTTTGTTGTTGTCGTTGGCGAACCCGAGCTTGTCCAGGCGCGCGTCTGCGAACCACCACCCTCCCGTTTGTGTTAGCGTTCTCGTCATCCTCCGAATCAGGGTTTTGCTCAGCATAGATGCGAGCTTCATCCAGCTCAGTAACGTTCTCTGGTCGGTCTCGCAGCCATTGCATCCGTGGTCCTGAGCGTGCGCGTTCTGAAACTTTGAAGCCGTAGATCTTGGGCTCGTATATGCGCCCCTGACCGAGTCCGGGAGCAATATTCTTCGCATAGAATCCATTCAAGATCTGTGCTTCCCCAGTAACACGAGATGTAACCTGTTGCAGTACTTCCGCCCCACGTTTGGTAAGATCGTAGTCTGGGAAGGTGAGAAGAAACAAGGCTCCAAACGTCCGACCGAAGAAAGCACCGTCAACAGTTTGGAACCGACTGTTAGGGGGCACGTATACATCTAGACAGGAGGGACAGAACAGCTTGACCGTGTCCTCACCCGGAATGTCAGACAGCCCAACTGGCAAAGTCCGAGCCTGCTCACAATTTGTTCTGGGGCATGCTCCGAAATGACCAAGTTCGTACTTTTCGCTCATCTGCTGGATGCCTGCTCTTGAGCAGATGAAGCGCTGATGGATGAGTCCATAGAGCATTTCGGCTGACGATTCGATGACAGACAGATCGCTGGCCATCCTGCTATGATTCCTCCGTTCACGCCCGCCCATGCGATCGCCCCGATCGCCTACTAAGGACTCATCTTCCTCTTCCTCTTCTTCCTCTTCCTCATCATCGTCATCTTCAGGTTCCACATCAAGAATCATCTGTGAATCGCATTAGGGTCAACTCCATTTCTAGCAGTGCAGGGTAACCTACCTCCAACGCCTCTTTATACATAGCCACTTGGGTTTGTAAGCCCGTTAAATTGAAGTCATCTTCTATAAAGTCCTCCGACACCTCTGCAAAGTATTCATGCCCGATAAGCGAGCAGAAGCTCGATATCCAGGACTCCGGCGCCGCTGAGGAAGTCGACATTGCGTCGGAGGGTTGCCAATATGCCCGGTCGACCGCCACGTCTACGATATGCAAGGCTTAGATTCTAGCCGTGCAGTAGAGCGATCGCGGAGGGATTTCGGTCTTGAGATCGGTCGGAGATTTAGCCCACCAAGCCAGGTTGCATGATCAGCGCGAATCGGAGGTTGGTTGGAGATAGTCGTCAGTGTCGCGGGTGTTCGGGCGGATATTCAGGAAGATTGGGCGTTGGGCTCAAATTGGCGATGGCTTAAGCTAGGTCGGGGATCAGGTCAAGAGAAGGTTGAAGTTATGCCACGTTGAAGATCGAAGGTGGATGATAAGAGCACGGACTGTAGACTTGCGACGCGAATTCAACTAAGGTAATATGTGATGTACGGAGCGCTGGCATGTGGTGGGTTGGATGGAAATGGTGGAATGTGCCATGCCGTCCGTGGTAGAGGGAAACCCCTCCATCCACAATTCTCCCCTCCTTCCACCACACGCACGCGCGCGCCAAGCCCAACCCCTCGGCGCCTTATTTTTGCCGGTTCCGAATGCTAATCTGAATCCTCCCGGCGCTGACCCAAGGAAACTGAAGCACCTTTCGATATCAACATTAATCTGGAATTGATTTCTTTGACTTTCTTCTACGTCTGAGAAGTGATCAGGTTCACGCTGATACCGCAAGGTCAGATGATCTTGGTATGCGCGTATTGTTCGTACCTACCAACAACTGGATGCAATCTCCCGGCTTAGCTCTTAGATGAACGGTTCAAGGCCTTGATTTGAGAAGCTTGAGGAACGCTCAGAAATATCGAAGCGCGGGAAATGAAAAAACTCGGTTGATGAAAGGCTGATCTCATTCAATCGCATGGCCAAGGAATATGTTGTACTTCACGGAAGATGGATCTCCTCCAACGGCAGAACTGGACCTACCTTTCAGACTTGCCGCCAGATATTGGGCTGATGCGAGAGCTGCTTCAACGATACAGCCGCATACCTGTTCAAGAAATTGACCAGCACCTCCATGATATGGTATAGCCACTCTCATCGACCTTGTCAACGGCTGAGGGAGGCTCAACTTCACTAACGCGATGCTCAGAGAAATGAGGCCTGGAAGATTTCGAATGATCCATGTATAGGAAGATGGAAGTTCCTAACTCTGATAGACCCAACCGACCCGCGGTATCAGCAGGTGCTCTTTCGCCTGAATCTTCCTCATTCTACAGATGTCTTGCTAGATCTGGGGTGTTGCCTAGGTCAGGTTCTTCGGCAGTACCGAGCGGACGGGGTTAGGTCCGCTCAGCTCTTTGGTACGGATGTTAACTCACAACTAATAGACGTCGGATATAGACTGTTTCGTGATAGAAAGAGTCTAGGCGTCAAAATGATTGTCGGGGACATGACAGACCCTGGCGACAAGCGCCTTTCGTGCTTGAAAGGCAAAGTCACACTGATCCACGCCACTAGCTTCTTTCACCTCTTTAGCTGGACGAGTCAACTAGAAATAGCTCAACGTCTAGTGAGCTTCCTCAAGCCAGGAACGAAGAATGCTATCATCTTCGGTCGACAAGCTGGGATGAAGCAGACTCCTGCGCACTCCACCCAAGACCCATCGCCATACCTACATAGTGAACAAAGTTTCCAGCGCCTTTGGGATGAAGTTGGAGAACTCACAAGCACCAAGTGGTTGGTTGAGGTTGAGCAGGATGGGGAACTCACGTCAAAGCTGCCCGGCATTGATAACGGCGTTGTGCCCGTCAAGTTCACAGTGTACCAGATTCCATGAGATATGCTACACGATGTAATTCCGAGTTATTTCAATTTTACGGCAAGTTTCCAGTCGGCGCCTCGCTGCAGACAACCCGCAGCTATATGTGAGAATACTATCGATGAGCATTGGCCACACTACTACACCTTAGGGTTATACTGTCTTTATTCTACAAGGCGTAGTGGAGCTGTCATTAACCTCACGTTTGTGACTCGATTGCACCACCAAGCCGGCAATCTGAAGGAAATGTGACCCTTTCAAAATAAAACGGTCAGTTATAAAACATCAATGTAAAACATTTTAGTAGCGGATTCGATATCTTAGGAGTGAGCACGGTGTGTTCGTAAGAGGTCGTGGAGGACCGGACAAATATCGGATCACCCCAACTCAATTGATTGCCCCTCGCGTCCAGGTCAGGGTTAGGTGCGACAAGCTTCCTAACCCGCGTCACAGTTGCTGACCTCCCACCTACAACTGCTCCTCGGCCAAGCATCACTCGCTTCCCACAGCTCGCGCAATAGTAGTTCGGGCCACAGGCCCGCCATATCCTCTGCCGAGCGATGATACTGGGGAGAATGACCCGTCTGTCACCATGGACGCAGACTGGGATGAGGTGGGTTGACCCGCCCTTGCGTTCACCTGGCCCCGCGTCGCGATGCAGCTTTGGATGTCGCAATCATCTTTGATGGGGTCGCGTCTGTTTTTGACGATAATAAGAGGCACTTGCTAACCAGTATGGCCATTCCTAGAATGCCCGGATACCGTTCCCGCCTCCGGGCGTCCACGCGATGCCGACGCCGGTAACGACGATGACCTTTGATACCACTCAGGAGCTTCTCTGGGCTGGTAACGACTATGTATGGAAAACCTAGCCATCTTTCGAATAACCTCACGTCGCAAATGTTCTTATACTCTGTCAGGGTCGAGTCACGTCGTTCTATGGCACCGAACTGCAGCGATATACTTCTTTGAAAGCGCATGCGACAACCGACGGACCCGTGCGACAGATTCTGGTCAACGACAAGGGAATTGTTGCTTTAGGATCAAAAGATCTTCACATGGCCTTGCGAAGGGGACCCCCAGTGTGGCATATAAGGTACGAACAAGGAAATGGATGTCAATGAGCCGCTGAGGCTGATATGCGACAGGCACCCCGACATGAAAGACCTGAGATGCATGTCCTTCACTTCCAAGGGAACAGCGGAGATTCTCCTTGCTGGACTCCAAGACAACATGCTTGTTGTTGACCTCAATAAGGGCGAGGTCACCAAACAAGTGAGCACTAGTCGATAACCCGAGGCGTGAGTGGCAGTACTAACTTGGGCCAGGTATCTACGGAGCACCAATATACCATAATGAGGCGTGGGCGATATATTTGCGCCGCCACCAATACGGGGACCGTCAACTTGTTAGACCCTGTCACCTTCGCTGTTGTTAGGACGTGGAATGCGCACTCAGCTCTTATTAACGACATGGACGCTCAGCATGATTTTATCGTCACATGTGGCTTCTCTCTGCGGCAAGGGCAAAACTATGTTCTGGACCCATTTCTCAATGTCTTTGATATCAAGAAAATGTCCTCAATGCCTCCTATACCTTTCCCGGCTGGCGCCGCATACGTTCGTATGCATCCTCGTATGCTCACAACAAGCATAGTCGTTTCCCAGGGTGGTCAGATGCATGTCATTGATCTCATGAATCCTAATACCAGCAACGTGCGCCAAGCGAATGTGCTTAGTTACTTGAGCATGTTTGAGATTGCCCCTTCCGGCGAAGCTATCGCCTTAACAGACGCTGAGTGTCACATCCACCTTTGGGGCTCGCCGTCCAAACTTCACTTTGTGGACCTGCCTGGTCCCATTGATCCCGCTACCCAGGAGGAACCGCTGCCACAGATAGAATGGACCGCTGACACGTAAGTTGAAGTTATGAATCCCAAATGGTACCAATGTTGACCGAAAACAGACCCCTGAACTCAATTGGCATGCCATACTATCGGGATGCGTTGGCATCGGCCTGGCCTGAATTTATCAGCGACGTTGGTGCACCCCCTGTGAAATATGACGCTCAATTCCTTGGGTCTTTGAAGGCAACAGACTTTGGACTCTACGGACGGAACACACGCGGTTTGAGACGAAATCAGGTTGAATACACCCGCGACTCCGAAAAGAACGCCAACGCTGGTCTAAAGGCTCCTAAATTCCTAAGCGAAAAGGCGCGTGAGTCAGCGCAGTCAACGACTGCATCTGATGAGAAGGCGGATGAGCTGGCTAGCCCATTGGGCGACTCGACTGTGGACAGCAAGAAGTCGGAAGTGCCTGTTATGTACCGGAATGTGGAAATCAAGTATAGCAAGTTCGGTGTGGATGATTTCGACTTTGGGTACGTCGATTTTCCAGTTTCCAAGCTCCGTCGCTAACATCAATCTAGATTCTACAATAAGACGCGGTATTCTGGGCTCGAGATTCACATATCGAACGCTTATGCCAACGCGTTGCTTCAAATTTTGCGCTTTACTCCATTAATACGCAACATGGCCTTACAACATACGGCAACAGCCTGCGATGAGGAGATCTGTTTACTATGCGAAATGGGATTCCTCTTTGATATGTTACAGAAAGCTGAGGGCTCTATCTGTCAAGCTACCAACTTGCTCAAGACTCTCAGCAATCACCCGCAAGGTAAGGGGACCGTACTCTTTCAGCGCCCTGGACATTACTGATGAACTTCTATTCGTGTAGCCGCACCATTGGGATTGTTAGAGGAAGACCCTCACGGTGCCTCGCTGAACGTGATGTTGCAAGGCCTGACGAGGTTTATGCTCGACAAGATTGTACAAGACTACAAGCCAATGTCGCCAACACCCGATGCTATGGAGCAGGTATGATTCGCATGGGCGCAATGTTATCTCGAATGGACTACTTATTGACTTATACAGATTCTTACAACTGGTGCCACAAGCTCTATCCGGTGCATGAACTGTCGAAGCGAATACTCTCGTCCAGGTTCGGCGTTCGTCAACGATCTTCTTTACCCATCTCTTGTATGCGACTACTCGAGAATGTTGGAACCCAGCTAATAAAAAATACAGAAAACTCCTGGACGTAATGCCAAGATGTCACGCATAACCTTTTCTCAAGTCCTGAAGAATAGTGTCGAACGGGAAACCACATCAAAGGGTTGGTGCAGCCGATGTCAACGCTACCAAACGATTGCCACCAGGAAGACAGTCCACAATATACCGGCTGTCCTAATGCTGAATACTGCCATTACAAATCAGGAGCATCGCATGCTCTGGGCTACTCCTGGGTGGCTGCCCGAAGAGATTGGTATCATTGTGGAGCAAGGCCAGTTTTTCTGCTATGAGGGGGAAGACCTAAAGCTTCATCTGCAAAGGGGAATACACAATATCACGGTATACTCCCTGATTGGTATGGCCATAAATATTGAGAGCGGCCAGACCCAGAAGCCGCATTTGGTATCAATGGTCAACGGTACGTTCCCCGTTCTTCCTGTAGTTGGTGATGCTAACCTGCTCCAGTGGCACATTCTGAGCAAGAAGCTCCCGGAGCCAGTCAATGGCATCTGTTCAATGACTTCTTGGTGCGCTCAGTGAGCTCCGAAGAGGCTCTGACTTTCAACACCGCTTGGAAACTCCCATCTGTAGTCGCTTTCCAAGTCAAGGAAGCCAACAACAAGATCGACACGGAATGGAAGAACCATCTTGATACGTCTCTACTGTACCAGGATCAAAAGTATGTTTCTCACTACCCGTATGAGGATGAACTCAGACTAACATTTACAGTCCTGGCGTTGATTCGTCACTTAAAACGTATCAAGTTCTGAAACCAGAATTCGAGCCACCAGGTCCAGACACCGTTATTGCTCTGGATACTGAGTTTGTGGCTGTTCGTCAACCCGAAATTGAAATGAATTCGGACGGCGAGCGTGAAACAATTCGACCCATTGTTTATGCTCTGGCACGTGTGTCGGTTGTCAGAGGGCACGGTGAGAATGAAGGTGGGCCCTTTATCGACGATTACATCGCCATACGCGAGCCGATTGTCGACTATTTGACATCGTACTCCGGAATCACGCAGCAGGACTTGGACCCACGAGTAGCGAATCATTGTATATTGCCTTTGAAGAAGGCCTACAAAAAGCTCTGGATCCTACTCAACTTGGGATGCAAGTTCCTTGGTCATGGTTTGAAGCAGGATTTCCGAGTCATCAACATCCACGTACCTAGGACTCAGGTTATCGACACTATCGATCTTTTCTTCCTGAAGTCAAGGCTCCGGAAACTTTCATTAGCTTTCCTGGCGTGGTATCTATTGAAGGAAGACATCCAGCTGGAAACCCATGACTCGATTGAGGATTCACGGACAGCTTTGAAATTGTACAAGAAGTATTTGGAGTTTGAAGATGCAGGCATTCTCGACACGATTTTGCAGGACATCTACCGCGTCGGGAGGGATGTTAATTTCAAGCCACCGAGGAAAGATGATCAGGGCATTCAAAGGACAGATACGCCGCCGTTACCAGCCGATGGCAATTATGGTGCTCCGACTACTCCATCTGCGAAACCAGGCGCCGCCGCAGTAGTGGCAGGGAGCGGGTTTGGTGGCGCAACCTGGACGCCGGGGAAGGGGTCGCCTTTGCGGTGAAGGAAGGGAATTAGGGAGGCTTAGCAAGGCGTGTCAATGAAAACTAGTATTTCAAAGCATGATCTCAGTAAATTCGAAGCTATTGAATACATGATAGCACATCATCAAGTAGAATGGTTGACTTACACGCTGAGGTGATCGCAGAGGCCGTCTCCGGGTACCTGCAGCTTGGGTTTACCCGAGGATTAACCGATACGACTGACCGCCGACAAATTCTTCCATCTCCGGGCCAAATCTTCCCACGACCAGAATCACCCACAGTAGGCGGCCGTTTTTCACGGGGCCGAGTTCTTCCTATTCCGTTGACCAAAGACGCGCCGCGTCGCATCGCATTTATCATCATCCGGATTGAGGCACTCGAGATGTAAGTCGACCCCATCATCATCAACCGACAGCGATTGCATGCGCATGCAACCAACCATTTTCCCATCATGTCGTGTTGTTACAATCTATGTGCCTTGCCTGCGTTGTGCACATGCCCAGTGATCTTTCCCAATGGCTAACATTTGGCTTCTGTAGCTCGTGCACCGTCCCGTTTCCTCTCCTCTCGTCATTGACTATCGCTTGTGAATTTTCGCCTCGAGAAATCGAAAAGTCGAGAAAACGTTTTTTCCTCAGGTGTTTGACGCTCGCGACAAGCGTCGCTTGCTGCGATTCCAAGGGTCTTGCGTTGCAAACTTTTTTTCTTCCACTTCTCGACTTGTGCCGCTGCTACTACCGTAGACCGCCGAGTCCAAAATCTTGTGAGCGCGACGCGCTGCAACGCTCTTGAACGATGAGCCCGGAGAGGGAAGAAGCGGGCGATGAGACCACAGAGATAAACTATCCCTCACCTGGGGCCGAGGCTCTGGACCCAGGACCTTTCTACCATGCCAACGCTCGCGACAGTAGCGGGGGTCAACACGAAGAGTCTCAACATGCGCCGCCCGAACCCGAACCTGAGAATGGCCAGCCAAGGGAGCAGGAGCATGCTGAGATGCAACCGCCAGAGCCGGCGACGCCGCAGCAGCAGCATGTCTCACGCCCTCCGAATATCGAGGAGCTGCAGCTCGCTGCGCAGCTGGGCCAGGGCCTAGCGGGAACTCCAATCATGCCTAGTACAGACGGGAATATGGGTGTTGAGGATACTAACCTACGTAGCATCATGCCTCATCCGGAGCATGAACAGCAGCAGCAGACACCATCGTACATTCATGATACTCCGACCTCCGAATCTATGATGCATGGACTGCCGGTGACTGTAGGCGCCCAGTTGCCTCCCCATTACGCTGCCATGGCTGCCGACAATATTCCTCCCCGAAAGCGCTCCAAGGTGTCGCGTGCCTGTGATGAATGTCGTCGCAAGAAGATCAAGTGTGACGCGCAGTCCGATCTGGGCCATGCGCCATGCTCAAGTTGCGCCCGCTCCAATATTCGGTGTTTGTTCAGCCGGGTTCCCCAGAAACGAGGCCCGAGCAAAGGGTTCGTAACTACGTTTTATGCCCTGATGTCTTGCTCATACTGATAATTTGAGATAGCTACATCAAAGAACTCGCCGACCGAATCCACAGTATCGAGAACAAGCTGGAGACAGAAGGCGGTCTTACGCATGAGGACCTGTCAGGGCTATTCGCCGATCGCTCACGCCCAAGTGATGCTGGAAACGAGTCAAATAGGAAGCGACCTTATTCAAGCATATCAGGGGGCGGAGAGTTCGAGTCACCGGGCTCCGCCACACGACAGTCCCCTTGGAGCGCAGAACCAAGGCCAATCCAGCCTGCGACTGCACAGCAGGAGAACCATGTCGCGACACCATACACAGGCGTTTCGCTGGCGCCACAGCCTGCACCTGTCAGGGTCGATGACGAAGGCGAGAAACCTGAAGCAGAAGCTGCAGCCGCAGCGGCTATAGACGTATCAATGACGGATGTGGAAGAGGTGGCCGATGTGGACGAAGGAGTTTTGCAAGAGTAAGTGATTATATCTACTATAATAAGCCTGGACAGCTGCTAACCCCTGACCAGCTATCTCGCAACACTGCAAACAATCTATCCCATCTTGCCTGATGACAAGACGCGACTCCAGAGTTTGCTCACTATTTGTCAGCCATCTGTCCGTACCGCTTTTGTTCATGCGCTCCTGGCCGTTGCACAGTCTTCATCAGGCAATGTACGGCTTGCAAATGCCTTGTTGAGTGAATACGAAAGCAACGACGTGCCCCGCACAACAGCGACGAACATTGTGCATGCTCAGACACTTCTCTTGCTCATTATCGATGCGGACTGGCGAGGTTCACCCACTCTACCATCTCTACTTGGACGCGCTGTGGCACTTGCCAATTCGATGAAGCTATGGCATTATGCCACCGTACAGCCAGGCTCTGAATCCGACTCTGACGAGAACTTGTGTATTCGAATCTGGTGGTCTCTTGTGCTGATGGATCGCTGGCATGCTGTTGGAAAGGGGCAACCTTTGCAAATCCCTAACAACAGTGTTGTTGTACCCGCTAGTCTGGAGAGCGTTGTCGGCGCCTCTTGTTTCTATTTGATTCGTAAGTGACCCCAGTGTTGACCTTGGATTGAACATTGCACTAATCTCTGTCTACAGGCTTGTCCAAGATTCTCAGCAACATAGCCAACGTCATCTCCGCGCTTCCGCCAGGCGCAGCCACAGCAGAAGCTCCTATGGCCAGCATATTGACCGACTATATCGAGAACTATCGCGAGGATCTGCCTGCTGCCATTGATCCTGCCACGCATCCATTGGTACACCTGGGCTACTGGCATTGCCGCCTAGCCATCATCTTACTAACTCCAGGAGCCACTCACTCCGAGATCCTATGGCCTACAAAGGAGCTCATCAATCTACTGTCATCAAACGCCGACTTGCGCAGCCCATTGGCGAACCACTTCGGTTTCCTTGTTGCCATGGCCCTCTCCACGCTATCAAGGATGGAAGCTTCCCGCGAAGAAGCCGTCCAACTAACCAAGGACATCTTGGAGAAACCCGGCGGCGTCTGGGACGGCATTCGGGACAAGCTCTCAGAGCAAGTTCGTCCCACCTCTTCATCTGGAGACGCTGCCAGTCTTCAGCATCTCGCCGACTTGGCAACGGCGCATCAAGGTGTCGCCGGCGGCAGCGAGGAGAGCACAGCGGGGCCACCGTCTCTCACTCAGGGATATTTGACCGTTTCGTAATATTCTTACTACTGGCGATCTTGTAATGGGGTTCGCGCGGGCCTTTCCATGTATGACCTAGGGCAGAAAACCGGCTTTTAGTCAACCTAATTCTTTTCTCCTGGAGTCTGGCTGCATTGTTTGGGGTAATGGAAACATGAAAAAAAGGCAACTTAAAAAGATCGCCGTGTATTGTACTATCATATTATCTAACTTGGACTAATGAAGACTCCATCTAAATTCTGTCTTCCCTGTACTCTTCCTCGCTGAAGAATGTTGAACTCTGCTGATTTTACTGAGTCTTTATACAGATGGGAGAGGAACACAGTTGAACTCTAATATCATGTCTTTCTCCCATCGGAGCTTCAGTAAACTCGCCGTTACAGACAGCTTAATCCCATCAGAGTTCGTCACGAAGGACGGGCCTTTGCCTTCCCCGTGCCGAGGAAGTATGTAAAACGGGATGTGGATCCATAAGAACTTACCGGCCTTAATTCAATTTCCTTTCTGCCCATTACGTACGTACAGATAGACTATTACTCCTGCGGCGTGGGATATACATTCCAGGGGCTAAAGTCAAGGCCCACGCGACAGTTGCGGGTTCCTGGCGCCAGCACTGGCCTGTCACCCAGTTTTTTTAGCCTTCAGCCCAGTGGTGGCGCCAGCCTTTCCAACTAAACCGTACAAACGGTTTTTTTTTTTTTTTTTTTTTTTTTTTTGCCCCCTGCTTCATCGTCTCCTACATCACTGACTTAGTCAACACAAGAAGCAGCAAAAAAAAAAAAAACTTACACGTGCAATAGCAACGAATTACAGACCCTTGGAAACTGGCCAAGAACTAACCATCTGCAAGGCTTATTCCCTGAGGCTAACCCTTTGCCCACATAGTGCCGTCATGCTGAAACTCGTGCTGTCTGTCGCCGGCCCTTGGCACCAGTCTTCTCTGGGGTGCCGGGGGGGCTCCTGGTCCTAGCATCGGAGATGAAATATGGAGAGAATCGGAACGCTCGTACGGGGCGACTGGGGGTTATCATTAGTGGATTTGCTGTAGCCGATGTCTAGCTGCGAGTGACGCCAGACGGTTAGTGCTGGGTTGCTTTGGTCTCTCCACAGCCAGCAACCTGATAACCAAGGTAGGAAAAGCGCAGTCTCGAGCGCGAGTAAGTACATAAGCGATCGGCTGTCGGAAAAACCGACCGTTAATAGAAGCACCGCTTGAAGCGCACACGTAATGAAATAACATAAATCGCATGAATCAGGTTGCCGGAGAGGCGATCGACTCGGCTGGCTCGCTTAATTCGTTTGTTTCTGAGCGAATCGATTGTCTATTGCACGCACCTCACCGGAAAATGAACCGGAGGTGGAATTTCATGAGTCTAACACAAGTCCGTTGTTGCGCCCCATGTCCGCCGTGCCATCCCTAGGGAGGTCAGACCTGTCATCAATGATCTTCTTCGTATGGGTAACTCCTAATTCGAGTCTATATCGCCGTCCCACTGCGCCATTCGAAATCCAGACAATTTGCTGCCGTAGCTTTGAAGCCACTTGCGTAGTATATATATATATATAAAAAAATGCAGTTCTTTTGCTTTTCGAATTGTCAAGTTGTCCTTGAACGCCGTTGCCAACCCTCTTGCCCTGATGCCCCACCCCACTAAAAATGCCATGTAAATCCGGGACCCTATGGTGTATAGTCTGTCTATCCAAAAAGGAATGCGACGCAGAAAGAAGAAGGAAATGATGCGAAGTGATTCATCATCATCATAAATCAGGCTGATGGATGTGCTTCTTGGCCCTATGAAGCCTTGATGCACGATAGAATGACTAGTTAGGTGATAGCCGCCTAGCCCTTCAACTGTGTTCCGTCTCGCCTAACGAAAAGCCACGAGCACATGTGTGGTATGGCTCACAAAACAGCAAGTCTATAAACAAATTCGTCACTGTGCGTTATCAAGCCCGCCACTGAGTCCAGGCCAGTACTCGAACTCAAAGGTCCCAAAAGTTGCCAGCAGCAGTCGGGCCCATAGGATCTGGGCTCTCGTCCATGATACCATCGTGGTAATTTGGCATCCAGAACGCTGGATCTTCCTCCACCATGGACATACCAGTGCCAGCTACTGGGTTGTGCTCAGTCCCCTTGTAGAAGCTATCGTAGTCAATGCTGCTGATATCGGCAGTATTGCCGACTAAACCCTGACGCATCAACCCTCCACTGAAGTCAGTGTCAGCCCCAGGCATGAAATCTTCCACCTCAGACACATCTCCAGAATTAGACGTGGTGTTGACAAGATTGGGAAGATGCTCAGAATTGCTCGCAAAGTCGGGGAAGTTGCCGAAGCTTTGAGTACCGGCTTGGCTGTAGCTCGAGGGTCCGAAGTTGTCACCTGGGAGATCGTAATGGCTCCAATCAACGGAGGCAGCGCTGAGGCCCGCGCTGTACAATGGCGCATCATTTTCGGGGGAGAAGCCGGCCCCGAAGAGATCAAAGGTGCCATTAGCCCCGTTAGGTGCGTATGAGGAATACTCGATGCCGGAAAGGTCAAGTGGCGGAACAGCGCCGGTCATCTGGAATCCTGGATTGGAGATTAACGGCGATGCTGCCTCGGATTTGACGCGGCGCTGTGCAGCAGCGCCTCGGCGGCCATCGGCCATGCTGTCCGAGCCAGCGCCCAGGCTGCTGGTGCTAGTCGCCGAGTTGACGCGGTTTAGCTGGTACGGGCCAACCTTCTGCGATACTCTAGTGTGCTTGCTTGCTGGCTTGTGGTTGCCGTTTTGGTCAAAGGAGAGCATTCCATCGGAGTGGACGGTGTTGGCTCGGCGGCGACGCGTTGCGAGTTTGGGGCGGGATGCCGTGGTCTTGACGCGAGCCTCGCCGTCGGAATCAAACTCTGGAACCGTGTCGAGGGTAGACTGCAAGTCTTTCTTGTGAGAGCAGGAGCATCGACCTCCGTGGTTGCAGCAGCACGTCTCTGTTTCAAATCCTCTGTTAGAAAAGGAGCAGTCACAAGCATTGCGGGAAACACAAGCGCCCGAAGGGTAGCTCACCAGTATGTCCCTCGACGGTTGGCTGCAGATGAGCGCACTTGCTCGTCTTTTCACCACAATCGCATTTGACGTGGGACGAGCGCGACTTGCGCATGGCTCGACAGTGCGAGCATTGCGAGACGGGTCGCCCCTTCTTGTTGATATGCTGGAGTGGGCGGTCTGCGCATTAATTGCCATGGTTAGCGGACGATTTCTCAATAATTAAACACGCTGTGCTACGACGCATGCAAGGCTATGCCCCTCGCCGACTCGCATGATCGCGGTGTTGCTGGTTTCTTTTGCGAGAACCCGACTGTTGCGGGGCATTTTTTGGGCTGGCCCGGCCGACCCTGCATGCTAAGGCATAGGCTGAGAGACGTCACTAGGGAAGTGCTTACCCGAATGTTGGCAGTTGCTCACGCGATGGCCTCGGACGCAGGCCTCGCAAGCCCATTTCTCTCCATTGATAATCATGGCTGTGGTGGTTTACTGGTTTCGAAGCGGTAGAGTGGAGAGTGTCTGTTGAGAAACGAAGTTGAAGGCGGAAGATCGGTTAAAGAAGGCCACTGGCAAGGCCTTGGGCTAGGACCGGGTGGTGTGGTCGGCCACGGTGGTGGTAGTAGAAAAATCGGGTGGCACCTAGGTAATTAGGTGGTGCTAACAAGCTGGGCAGCTGGTAGGCTGGTAGGGTCGCCGGTCCGGTTGCGACCGAAAGTGAGCGGGTGCGTTGAAGAAGTTTGTGTTGCTCTATTTAGAGTCTTGTGTCGTGGTGCCACGGCTGCGCTTAAGTCGGCAGCAAGTGTGGTGAGATACTGAAGGGTGGCTGTACCTTCAATCTGGTTTTGGCTGAAGGGTAAAGATGAGAGGATGAGGTAGAGAGAAGAGAAAAAAGATGAAGACGGATTCCTCTAAAGGTCTAAGATGGAGTCGAGGTGTCGAGAACGCGACAAGAGGGCCAAGCCAGTGCAGAACTGGGTAGACCCGATAGCGGCAAGTGGAAAGCGAGCTGCACGACTTAGGGTCAGTCAGATTGTCAGGCTAGGTCACTAGGTCACGCTAGGCGACCTGGCCACTGGGGCAGTAGTAGTGCTGGTAGACGACTCCGCCTGTAACTTGGTAAGGGTAGTACTCTGAGAACCAGGCAAGGTACTCCCGAGTCGTACTCGTAGAGATATTCGCCGGGTGCAAGGAGCGAGGTTGACAGTGGACTGGAGGGCTGTGGATAGTGGAGAGTAGTACTTGTAGAGAGAGCAGTGGACCACCTCTACTACTACTAGTACTCATAGTACCTAGTCTGAGTGGACCAGGACCCGTGGGGTGGATGCAGGTGGGAAGGTAGTGGTAAGTGAGTCGATGGTGGTGTGCAGAAAGTGTGAGTGGGAATGCATGTGGGATGTGGAACGTGTGGTTGGTGGCAGACCTTCTTGGGCCCCCACTGGTTTGGGATGGCCTGTCTGCGGTCTTGCGGCTTGGGGTGGTGTTTCGGCGCGACATGCGCGAGGTGAGGTCAGGGCAAGGGTAGGGGCCTTACCTGGCCTTGAGTTACTCGTACTACTGCACGAGTACAGTAGAGTATTATAGCAGCAGCAAGAATAGTGGGAACTCGACGAGGTTCCAGGTCAGGTCCAACAAGTCCAGTTTCGAACCTCGAGTTGGCTTGTCTGCTGGTGTCCGTCCGTGTCGTCGCTATTGTCTTGTTTGTCCGTCTGGGCAACAAGACCGAGAGTGCCAGCTGCACGTACTGGCAAAAAGATAAGACAGAGAAGGTCCTCGGGCTTGCCGTAGAAGCCTTCCGAGTTTGTGTCGAGAGCGTTGTAAACCGCGTTGTGAGCCCTCACTTGTCGCTGCGGCTGTTGACGTCGATATCGGCGCGACTAAAAATTCATCGGCCGTGGGGGTGTGCAAGGTTTGTCCACGGAAATGGTGGCTCTCCGCGCTGATCGGAATGCCTAATCTTCGCTTCTTCTCGGCTTCAACACAGCAGCTCCTTCTTTCCCAGCGTAAAAAAAGGTTTGAAGAGGAGAGAGATGCCTTCAATTCAAACGACAAGATCGAGTCTGTGGTACTTTTCCGTTGACGTTGTCAGTTGTTCGAAGCCGTTTGCAGCTCTTTCAGGGTCATGGACCTTAGGTCAACGGGTGACTGTAGGTTTCGGCTGAGTGGAGATGGAGATCGGGAATTTGGGGTTTGCTTGTCCCGCCGTAGTCGATCGGCCAGAGACGAGATATCCACCAATATTGGGTTTCCAGCGAAGAATCAAAGGCAGAAAGAAGTAATGCTCGATTGAATTGGAAGCACCTTGACCACACTTAAGCGATCATAACTCGTGTTCAGAAAAGTCTGGATGAGCAAGACGAAAGACGGGTAAAAAAGGCCCGACGTGTAAATAGAGTAGAGTACGAGAGTTGCAATGAGGCGGCGGATAAAGCACGGAATTGGTAGGAGTTCGGATAGGCCAACTAAGTGCCCAACCGAGACAAGCGCTGAAGATGATGTCGATTCGAATGGTGTTGTTCAAAGAACAGAAAGCCGAAGAAACCCCTACCGTTGCACCCTGAGCCCAGACAAGTTTGGCTCGAAATTTGGCGGCGGGCAACGGTTACGGCTGCCAGAATGATGCAAGGCGGAAGTCGGGTGGAGAGGCTTGGCTTTGGATGGTCGGGTGAATTGGAGGGCGGCGACCAGGTGTTAAGGTACTTGCGAGCACTCGTACTAACTCGTACGGGTTGGTAGTGTTGGTTTTAGAGTGTCAGTCGTAATACACGATGGTAATTCACAACAGCAATACACAACAAGAGAGAGAAAGAGGAAGGAAGTCACGATATCGGCAGCGGACGCATGCCAGTACTAATACTAAGGTACGTAGCAGAAGAAGGATTGAGACTCGAGCGGGACCGAAGCTGTCTGAAGACCAGAAGGCCAAAGGCAACAAGAAGCACGGATGCAAGGATGGCTCTGCCGTGGGATTGGCTGGTCTTTAATTTGGATGAGCATGAGCAGCACATGGAGGTTGCTGCAAGGCTCCTTCTCCGCCTTGCTGCTTGCTGTTACAGTATTGTATTACCTTCGCACTTGCTGTAAGCTCGATCTGTTAATGGCGGGACGAACATGCTCTTCAACCGCCGTTGGCTACTATTACCTTTCGTTAGGTAAAATAAGGTGTCAGCGAGGAAGTTACAGCGGGTGGTGCTTTCCCAAGGACAGCTTCGCAGCTTCCCACTGGCAGGTCTCTAACTTTCCCATTTCAGGGCGCCCAAACGTCGGGGCCAAGCACCGCAGCCAAGGCCTGCAAAGGTACTAATTTAAGAGGAACCGTCGTTGGGGTTGCGCCTACTCTATACGTAAAGGCTCAGGCATTAGGTAAGGACGGAGTATCTATTCTCGGCCAGCCAGGGCGCGCCTACCTCGTCTCGCAGCATCGCATTGCCCACCCGTAAACGTATAAGTACGAGGATGCGCTAGTGCCCCATCTGGTACAGCGCACGGCGCGCCGCAGCAGGACACCGAGAGTGGGGATTTGCTGTGGAAATCCAGAATGACGACCTCGTCGACCTGTGCGATGGCGCTGCAGGGTCACGGTTCTAGAGTACATGCACATGTACAAGTGTTCGTATGTTGGTCGGCTTGGGATGCTTGGCTCCTTTAGGGCACGAGATGATTTACAACCAATTGAGCGCTGCGTCTGGTTGCAATGGTTTTGTTTAGCTGATCGATCATGAAATGCACTCGGCCGATGAAGTTGTGCCTGCCTCTCTTCTTCGGATTGCCGTTTCAGCACATACCCGCAGCTAAGGAAGTTGCAGCACAGTTGGCCTTGCCTTGGGAAGGACCTCATTCTGGACAAGGAGTAATCAATGGACGGCATCTTTACGACTCCATGTTCCATAGGTAGTTCAAGGAGCACACGTACTTAGGTAGGTATAGTAGTAGCAACCATGCCACAACTAGTACGAAGGTAGAACCGTGCTGCAACAAATTACAAGGAACGAGTGCCCACATTGCTTGGAACAACCGCTACTATAATTAATTACCACATGTTTACGACTACTTTCTCATTACTATTAGTAGTAATTACGAGAGAATCAAAGACGAGGCTCGCAGTCCGTTAGGTAAGGCCCTGAGACTAACAGCACAGGTGCAGGAGCTATTCCAGGTATTAGCACCTTCAGTAACAGCCTGAGGTTGACTGTGCCCCCCCGGCAGCCGCCCCTACCAAGTCACCAGGCAGCCACTCAGGAGCAGAGATATCATTTATCAGGCAAGTACGGCCCTTACCTTAGTCATTTGTATGTGGTAAATGTACACACATAGGTACATGTACTGCGGCAGCCGTGTCCGACCTGCCAAGAGCCCTAACTTGGATGCCACTCGCCAGCTCTCATCCAGCCCAGTTGCAACGCGACTCCGTGGCTACCTTACCTTCTACCTTAGTTCCCCTCTCCTCCCGAGCTCTTGAGGTAGCCACAATCTTTCGCAGCTTTCAATTGCCAGTTATAGCGACTTTCTGTGTCCGCTTGCCTCACTTCCAGAATCTCCGGAACCGAGCTGATCGGGCGTCCACATCTTTTCCCAAAGCTGACTTAGAAATACTCCATAAGCAGTTTCAATTCACTCTAGCAAAGGCACAGCAAGTCAGCAATAAAAGGACGATGGTCTGGCGCGTGCACAAGACCCCCCAGTCTTCATCCAAGGCATCCTGGTAAGTTGCAGCGCGCCAGTCCAAAGAGGGATGACTGCGATCGAGGCGGCCTTGGCGCGTCTCTCGTCACCAGCCTCCTCGTCATAATCCTCCTGTTGCTCCCCCAGGAGTTCGAGCCCTGCCCCTCAGTGATCTCCCCACGATGGGAACCATCGCATTTGTGAAAATATGGATTTGGCCGTCCGTTCATGTCTACGAGTATCTAAAGGTCCCAAGAACAGTTTCGACCTGGGGAAATCCGGCGGAGGATTGTGAAGCTGTCTGTCTCAAAACAATTACCATGTTTGGGTATGCTTCTGATGGGCCAAGAATTCATTATGGTGCTTGGAACGACCATTTACAGTCCATCTGATTACTACTAGCATCCAAGGTAAGCCAAGGCTTTATGCAAATCTGATTAACATTGTACATGAGGGTAGAGGGGGTGCGTCTTCATACTATTGGGTGAGCACTGGGTACAAGTCCAATAGGTTTGCGAGAGACCTGCCCTGTCGCCGAGCGCCTTCAGAAAAGTTTTCTTCTGCTGCATAGCCGCGCGCATTGCAGGTAGGGATCGTTGTTCCGTACATGCTTGTTCAGTCTCAATTGGCACATTCCGTCGGTGGTAAGTGACCGGCCGTTACGGGCTGATCCCGACAAACAACCGGCCTCAGTGTGACATTGAACCGACCGTGTGATCGTTCGTTCCAGTGTTGGCACGGCGCTCTGTCCGTTTACGTCTGCGAAGAGATGCAGTGGGGACCCCCTTGAAAAATTTCGTGGTAATACTGGGACATATAACATACAGCGTGGAGAAAGCATCTTCCTGGATCGTTCAATGACCTCGACATGTACACAAACTATCAGGTGGAATTTAGGAGTGGATGCTAATTGTTTGCTGCTACTTGAGGCGATTGGGTTGATGGCGTCTAGAGAGGACTACCTGCCCCAACATGCTTACGCCGAGGGGCACCTCATCCCGAGTCAGGGTTCCCGGAGACCTGCGCATGGCGTGCATAGGTACTAGTGTGGCGAACTGTACTGCAAGACAAACACAGGGTCTTGCCCATTCGTCTAAATATGGACGAAGGATATCATCAACCCACAGAGTCTATCAAGACCGTCCGGGCTAGTTGTAAAGGCGGCTATTCCGCCGTCAAATTCTGTAGATGCTGAGGACATCGCTGGCCTGTGTGCACCGGCACAAGGACAATCGTATCCGACGGGCGTCTGGACACGGAAGATGGATTCTGTACACGACCTTTAAATGCAGGGAACAGGGCTCCAATGTGGATGGCAATGGCTACGCTGCAGTGCTGATCGTGAGGTGCGAGGGAGCGTTGCGGCTTACGAAATTGCAACGACACATCGCTCGATGCACCGAAGGTCCGTATTGTTCCATCAGATTTCTTCGGCCCGTTGGGTGGCACAGACCTCGGGGAGGGTCGGAGAAGCCTTTTGCCCTTTACCCGCTACGGATGGCAACCCCTCAGCTTCACCCACGCTCTGTTCACGTTCAAGTCCAGGGTCTCCAGGCTCCTCGTTGGCTTGGCCGACCACAGCGTAAGACTAGACTCTGACTGGCTAAGGTACTCATTCCAGTTTGTTGTCCTTACGCTTCATCTGATATCCAACTTTCCAGGATAGCGGGATCGCGAGTGTTACGCACAACAGACCGGCTCGCGTATGAATGTTCTCAACAGCACTCAAGCAGAAAACATCTGGTTGCGAACGATATGGCTTACAGCGAACAACACCGAGGACTGAGCAATCCAGAAAATCGACGGGCGCACAGCTTTCCAGCGGAGTCTAATAGAGGTCGACAGTCCTAACGCTCCGGTATAGTCTTCTTCAACGCTAGCATGCACTGCCGGGGCTGGCACGGTCAACCGGATGATGAACGAGTATGCAAGCCTATTCTTTTGGCCCTCCTGGGAATTATGGCTGGCGGCTATGCCAGGACGCTTTGACATTCCCACGGGGCCGCAGGTATTATGTATTACCACATACGTACGTACGCACATATGTATCAATCAGCAGGCTTCCACATTGCTTCTGGAAACCAGGACCCTTGCTCTCGGTGAGCTTTGACCAAGCCTTGCATATTGCCTGCCTGCTCGTCTGCTGCTCGTACATACCCGACGAGTGTGTAATTCAGAATGCAGCATTAAGTTACAAAATTTTCAAAGGCACAGATGCAGCAAGTCACTACAGGATATTGCCACCATCCACTCGCAATGACAGCTGCGGAACGGACTGCAACTGCCCTGGATTGGGAGAGCAGCGCCTAGGGTGCCTAGTGTGAGGCAGAGCTCCAACATGCGAGTATACAAATAGCCGCCGTTGGCGAAGAGTTCATGCGGCGGGAGCCCTTATAGCGGATAAGGTATCACTGGACCTTGGAAAGCTCGCGTTGCCCAGCCCCGCGGCACAGTGATGGAATCATGCATCAAAACGTATTTATTGGGTGAAGGTCAGCGCCGGTGGTGCGAGTATTGACTATGCTAAATTGGTATTGGCCGGGCGAGTCTCTGTGGGTGAGAGCGAGTGTCTGCATCTTCGCAAAACCGCTCCGTAATTAGGTCTTTCTTTGATTGGAAACATCTGCGCACTGCCTACCTCACGCGCTCCATCAACGTTGGCCACCTTTTCCTTGGGTTTCTTGGGTTTCTCGGAGCAACGGTGGCGTCGGCGCAAAACCCGACGCCTGTTGGGAGGCACGGCATATTCGCCGGGAAGACCGATCTTTTTGTGTCACTCTCACCCTTTTCTTCACCGACTGTATGGGATACTGAGGGTATGACAGCTGGTTTGAGGTAAAGATTACCCACCAATAATTAGCGCCCGAACCACATTGAGCCTGAGGTTGGAGCCAAAACCAGGCTCCACAATTTCCTATTTCCCTGACAAGCATCAATCTCCAAGCAAAACTCTCTTTTCCATTCAACATCGTCCATCCCATCCAACCAGACATGCCATCCACGAAGCTGCCCAACCGAACCGTCCGTCTGTCGCGCCAAGTGGCCGTCCGACGATCATGGCGGCTGGCAAGAGAGACGAATCTACATTTTGCGATTGACAGATCTCTAGACACCCCTCCTTTGCCGCACGCGCCAGATGAAAAAGTTTTTTTTTTTCCCACTAGCATCAGCGTAGGGCTTCAAGTTGTCCTCACCGCATCTGTCAAGCTCGCGCCATCTAGTCATGTGCCCTCGAGCATCGTCATATCCAAGAACCGGGCCTTAGTACTTGTCATTCAAGTCATTTATCAGTGGTTGTCCTTTTCTCTCCCGGGCGACGATCTGCTACCTCGCGTTGAACCAGTCGCCTAACTTGGGAAGCACTACTTGATGAGTAGAGTGTTGCACATAAGCATTTGGCAATAGTTTTCGCTTCGGCTTGTCAGATGCTCTCAGGTGAAAGCTCTGGGTAGCTGTTTAGCCCACTCTAAGTCTGAGAGACGATATTGGGCCAGGTCAACCCTCAAGGGAAGTGGCGCGGCCTTGGTTATGGGGATGGCTATCGGTCAACTGTTTGATATATGATGGCAAACCGACGAAAGACATGACCAAAACGTAGATTCCTTGCCAGCTTCACGTTGTTCGCAACGTAATATCGACATTCAACGTCAGCTTTCTCTATTGACTTGGATGTTTTCGCACTGGCATATATTACTATCAACCTCGTTGCTGGGCACCCGGCTTTGAGATGTCGTCTTGACTGTCTCGGAAAAGCCGGGAATCAGCTGTAGGTACATGCTAACATTTCCATTGATCTGTATTCACGTAAAGCAGAGCAAGCCACTGCACCCAATAGACGATTGGCTACTGATGTCTGTAATGGTTTTCTGCTGGGTGTATGGGAGCAGGTTTTGCCGACCTGACCCGTCGGTACTTCATCCTTCCCCCCCTTCTCTCGCATTGCCTTGTATGTATATGTGCCCCCGTCGATCCCACATGGGGGTGAATATGGGTGGCTGGCTGAAGAGGTAATACAAGTTCTGCTGGACAACGTGATCCGTGGGCGCCTTTACGCATCTCGTCCCTCATGGGTCACGATCATCATGTTGGGCAGGTTAGCCCGATGCAGAAAGTCGTCATATCGCATACCTTTTCCAATGCGAAAAGGGTCTAGAACCCGATATGCGCCGCATGCCTCACTTTTCAACCACATGTGGCAGTAAGCTTGGGTGTGATTGTGATAAAGCTAAGCTAACCTAAGCTATTGCTACTAGTAGTAAGGTAAGGTATGGTATGGTATGGTAGGGTAAGGTAGGTGAGGTGTTACCTGCCTATGGGAAGTAGAATAGGCAGGTAAATAGCCTATGGAATTGTATGTACTTCATCTGTAATCATTGCAGTGAACCAAGTCTCTGGTTCGGCAATAGCTGTTGTCCCATGTCCCAAAGTAAAAATCGTATCTTGTCATTAAGCGCTCCAAGCAAAAGCTTACAACAGAGCTCCCCCGCATCAGTGGATAACTTGAACTTGAACTTACTGCGGCAGCCTAAGGCACTGGCTGACAGTTGGCGGGTGCATTGCGGGGCTCTCCCTCTCCTCAGGCTGTCTCAAGGGTCCGACTCGTCATCCCCATTCCCGAATTCTCCTCGAATTCCCGACGAACGGCTTGAATCAACTCCGGGAAATCGCCAATCGCCAACCACGGCATTACACCCTACACCATTATCGGCGAATCCGCATTTGCCCCCATGACGCTGTCTGCCTATGCACACCTCTTTTGACCAAGACGTTCCTTCAACCAAGTGCGGGTTACCGAACTAGGACGGGACCGGGCCGGTCGTTGTTGATATTCCTTGACGACTCACCGAGCTTCTGTCGGCAAAGCCCCGAGACTGACAACGATGGCGGAGACAAAGTAAGTGGCAAGAAGCTTCACGCCTCATTTCTTTCTAGCTTTTTGAAATGAGCAAATGGGCAGAGAGACTAAGGTCAGAGGGAAATGCAAAAAGACATGTTAACTGATCATCAATGTAGCAGGAGAGTGAACTTGGTCTTCATTGGCGCGGGGGCCGTGGGGTGCTTCTATGCCTCGAGATTGCATCACGTAAACGCTTTCCTCCCCTCCCCTCCTTTTCCCCAGTCATGATATCAATCTACTGGGCGTGATGAATGTATCTGTGTACTAACGACTCTGTGCGTAGCCCGCCAAAGGACTGCATGTATCGCTAGTGGCGAGGTCCAACTACAAGGCTATCGAGAGCTCTGGCGTAGAGCTCAAGACCAAGACGTTTGGTGATTACACTTTCCGTCCTGAGGCTGCCTATCCTTCTGTTGATGCGGCGGCTAAGGGGCAGCATGGGGACAAGAGAGATTGGGATTTCATCTTTGTTACCACTAAGGCTCTGCCGGATGTGAGCGATGACTCGGCTATGATTGCGCCGCTGGTCGGTCCGCGGTCGTGTATTGTACTCATCCAGAACGGCGTGGGTGTTGAAGAACCTTTCCGGAAGAGGTTTCCTTCTACCCCCATCGTGAGCGCTGTGACTATCGTCAGCGCTGAGCAGACTTCTCCTGGTGTGATCCGTCAAAACCGCTGGACACGCATCAGCATTGGCCCTTTCACAGACGGTCTCGGCAGCGGCAATGAACTTCTCGCCAAACGAGGAAGCGAATGCACAGAATCTCTCACCCGCTGGTGGACAGACCTAGGCGTCATCCAAGACGTCGAACCCCACGATGAAGTCGGTCTCCAAACCGTCCGCTGGCACAAACTCTGCATCAACGCCGCCATGAACCCCTCCGCCGTCCTCTCCGGCGGCCGCGGCAACGCCTCCATGGTGCTCGACCCAGAACTGCGCCTTCACCTCTCCGGCGTGATGCAAGAAATCCGGGACGCCGTGCCCAAGATCCTAGGAAGAGGGTTCCCAGATAGCATGGCGGATCCGGAGCGGATTTTGCGCAGTACGGAGAGGAATAAGGGGGCGAGGCCGAGTATGTTGCTGGATTGGGAGGATGGGAAGAGGATGGAATTGGAGGTGATTCTGGGGAATCCGGTGAGGATTGCGAGGGAGAGGGGGGTGGAGATGCCGCGGTTGCAGAGCTTGTATGCGTTGTTGAGGTCGGCGCAGGAGATGAGGCAGGCGGCGGCTAAGGAAAAGGGGAAGCTGTGATGGTTTTACTTGCGCGTTTGTTACTACGAATAGGTGTAGATATATCGTACTTTTTTGCAAAGCGACACATTGCAATTCATTTCGTCGGTACGGTGAACTTGGAAATTGTTGCATATTACAAGTCTCGTCCGCACATTCAAAGTACATATCTTTCTTCTAGGTCCAAGTCACCTAAGATAAAGGGGCTTGCACTTAGACTGTCAATATTGGGCTCTCACTAGCAAAGCAAGAAGGAAGACTTCTCTTCACTAGTCAGCTTTTGTAATATGTCTCTCATGTAAAACAGTACCAAGGCCAGTGGAGCGAGCTCGAGTTGTTTAAATAGAACTGGAAATATCCCGGGAAACGCACTCCTACCTCAGGTTGTGTCTCTTAGCCCAATGCTCCATTGTCACTTACTCTGGAAAGACGAATGGAGTCACTTCTCCTATTGACCGTCGTGTGGCTCCAAAGAGGTACCAACAGGAATATGCGTTAATAAGCACATAGTTTATAAAGCGAATATACAAATAAACACACTCAAGTTACATCGATCTCTAATATAGCACCTATTGAGATGATGCCATTGAGTCTTGTTTCATGATTATTGTTTCATGATTATCAGTTCACAGACTTGACACATTATTAGGCAGAATACAAGCTTGGGGCTTTACAACGGTTAAAGCGATAGGGAAAGAAGCATTGTATTCGCTAAATGAAAATTAAGGCCTGCCTTATGTGAAATAGAAAGATGGAAGAAGCAAACAAAAAAGCACGGTCCCAACTCTCTCTGAAGTGCTCCTCTAACATGACTCTATAAAATCTTGATCCAAGCTGGAAAACGCCGTGTAAATGTTCAAAACGTCCCTCTTCCTCCGAATCCAGGCACCTAGGGATCTTTATAACTCCTTATTTTTGCCCAAGCGTAGTATTTTCAATATCCAGTTCAAGTATGATTCTTTTGGGCGAGGCTTGACGCTTGTGGCTTTGATCATCCTGACAACTCGAAGCCCTTGCCAGCCAACTGATTTGGCCATGGCAGCCAGAGCACTGACCAATGGAATAGTAAGAACAGTATCGACTGAATGCCTCATGACGTGATATTTGGAGCTATCAATCTGAGAATTCCAGGTCCAAAAATCGGAGCATACCGGACCAGTGACTCTCCGGCTAACAACGCCTGCGTTGATGGCGGTGATTTGGTCCCAACTCCTTGACTCCCAACCCGTGCGGTTATGTGGTAATAAAGTAAGAAATTCAGTTGAAGCAAGCCGCCAGATTTTGTACGCGACTCTGGTCGATGTAATGTGCTGAACGACGAGTGATGCGGTTAGCTTTAGCGAAACAAGGATATCATGTCAGAACTGTGAGAGGCAGCCAACCACGCCCCATGACAGCGTCCGCTGCGCCCTATTAACATATGGCTACAGAGTAAGGAGTCTGAAATGTATTGGGTTGTAATTGACATCAAAACGTGCGGGAAAGTAAGATGGCACTTACACTGCTTCTGAAGCAAAGGTCCCCAGATCACGCAAGCGCTGAGCACGTGCGTTCACCCCCTTTAGACGCCACTTTAGAGAGCTGAGCCTTGCATATAATAGAGGAGCCTTTTATGCAGGATGAAGACAGCCCTGTATCGGAGCGTGCCGACGCTGGGACCTTTCCTAACGAGGACTTGTCACCCCGACTTAGTTGGGGATGCAGACAACGTGGACGTTGGCGGGGACGATGAAGATGTTACTGAGGAGGAAGATGATGAAGATGCCGCAGTCCTAGAGCTCGTACTGCTTTGAGGATGCGGAGCCGAAGGGAAAGCGTAACGGAACAGCACGGGGGACGCAGGAGGGAGGTAGATTGGACCCTTGGACTTGGGTTTGTCTGCATTATTGGAACTGCTTGGGTCTGCCATAGCTGGGATGTCGATGTGTAAGACTTATGAAATGTGAAACTTCGCCGCACGTGCTGGTATCTTTCGTCTCAGCCCTACAGCAACGAGGGGGGATCTCGTCTGTTTTAAATCAAGAGACGACAGCGTGGTTATTTCGAGATGCCAGATTAGCATGCCACTTGCATACCACGTCAAGGTGAAAATAGACCTTCTCGGCCGTCCTTGGAGAAAACATGCTTGCCCCCCTGTTCTGCTACTGACGAATGATGCATCGCAGCTCGCAGTCATTTTTCCTGTTAAGGAAGAAACGTGCGGCCCCAAATTAGATAAGGAGGATGAATTAGCTTCTGTCCAATTGATCTAAGATGGGGACATTCAGCCCTGTGCCGCATCCTTGGGCTCAGCCATGAGCGTGACTGGAGGGTAGGGAGATAGTCAGCGCCCCAAATGTCCATTTAGGGTTTAGGACCCGTTGGCCTAGGGCGCCGTGTTGCGGGTCGATCATCCGATGAAGATTCACACCCGTTCGTTTGGAACATTATTTCTTATGCGATGTCGTGCCCGAATGTAGCATGACAAGCTGATGGACAAGAACCGAATCCTTTGCCGACGCTTGTCATGAGTGCTTGTAGACAGCGGCGAGAGGCCCCTGATCCTTGCGCGATGAGGAAAGCAGTGCAAGGTTCATACATTGTCGGTACGGCCCATCCATTCGCTCGCTCGTTCATTCATGTAATCCTTCTCGTGTCGCGTGATTGACCGACGCTTAGCCCTCCCGACCATTTGTAGAAATGCAAGGCTCCATCTGATAATCGTCACTGTATATGGCACTCGGAAGTGGGGGCAACTAGTTCGGCTTCGATTTCTTCGTCAACATCAGCGCTGCCGTTCCTCGCCCTCGACCGTCTAGCCCTTTCTACTCGTGCGTCGTAGTGGGCGAACTTTTCCTCCCAGAATGTCACATCTCGCTTGCCATACCACGTATCATAAACCCCCATCAACCGGTGGAAGAGATGCCTGATGTGGACTCGTTGCATGGGATCCGTCGTCGCCGCAGTACACACGGACAACCCGCTAAGAGCAAACCATGCACCCAGTGGTAGGTAGCATATAGAGGCCTCCGTAATCTCTATAAAGTCCTGTATCATAGTATTCATTTCCTCTTTCAGTGTCTGGTTTGAAGGCTCATGTGGTTGGAGATGGCGGTTGAAGATTAGAGACATGGTGAGCGCAATGACATATCGCCCTTGGAAGGCGCGCTGCGCTCTCGAAGGCATAAGTCGGTCTTCAGGCTCGGTGGTGAATACCACTTGGACCTCTGGATCCTGGCGCAAATTGTTCTTATCCGTCGATAGCAACTCGTAACCGGCTTGCAGTTTGGATTGATCGAGAGTCGCCGGCTCCCGTATCAGGGCTGCCAATTGAGAAACGACGCGAAGTGACAGCGACGGATACATGGAATATCGCCCTTGCCTCGAACGCTCGAACTCGTGCGGCGCGGGTTGCGGCTCAGGCCCGCCATCAAGTTTGCTAATAATAGTCGAAAACCATGGCTCCAGTTTCAGCCGTGGGTTGCCGATACTTTCGAATAGCTATAGAGTGCAACAGTTAGTTTAAAAAGCTTCCGGGGCTTGCCCTAAAGGGATACTAGCTAGCTTGTACATACCACAGTGAAACACATGGTCATTAACATGGTCATCTCAAAATGGGATTTCCAATCTAGGTTCAGGGATAACTGCAGCAGGTAGGCAACTCCTTCTGCATGACCAGCTTCTGATCCACGATGTGTGATACCCATGTTTTTGACACCCATGAGAGTCTAGAACAAGACATATGTGGTCAGTCTGCAAGTCTTAAGGATACTCATAATGATACTATTAACAAATAGTTCTGAAGGAGGAGAAGACATTACCTCATTCAGCATAGTGATGTACACGGCGCACAGAAGTTCTGCATGTTGATGCCGGGGTGGCTCTTGCAAGAATTCGCGTAGGGCTGTTAGTGTATGGCCATGCTTGACGAGTGCCGGGACAGGCATGTCCTGGGAGTGCAAGACAGTGCAGGCTTCGGAGAATGTGTCGACAGCGAGATCGAGAACCTTGCAAGTGCCGATGCGCTCAGGGATATAGGCCAGGAAGACGCCATAGCATATGACATCGTAACGAGCATCAGTGACGGACAGACGAGATACATAGTGGTTGGCTACTCGTGAGGCCTGGCTAGTGGGACTGCGATGGAGTGGCGCTGCAGTCACCGCGAGCTCCCGCTGGTGCTGTTGCTGATCTTGGTGCCGGTATCTTCGTCTTTGGTATTGGTGCTGGTTTTGCTGGCTTTGCGGCACAGTCTGGTTGACGAACTTGAATCGCTGCTTTCCCGAGCCGACGCACTCTAGTTCCATGCGCTCGCAGCGAGTACAGATCGGTATCTTTTGGTCACACTGCAACAGACGAATTAGCAACTAGACTAACTAAGGCTGTCTAGTCGGTCCGGCGAAGGACGGCTGGATCCTGGCCTCCGGCGCAAGCCCCTAACCTCTATGCCTACTAGACCTATAGCAGGCGTGCAAGCACGAACACAGAGCTTCACAATGTACTCGTACTCGGATATGTTTGACGACAGCAGGGAGGGGAGTGTGGATAGGTACCGACTAAGATACATTAGAACAAGACTTACCTTCTTTCGCTGGATGCGACAGGCATCGCAGGCCCGCCCGGACGGGACGCCAGGCATTGCGTGAAGTGGGGTGGTTGAAGAAAACGAGGCTGAATGCCCGGATTGACGGGAGAAAGCAGGTTCTGGGGAAGCATCCGTCGGTTTGGCCTGAGCCCTGCTTGAGAGGAGGGTGTTTGGGGTTCAGGATTCAGGGTGGTATCCAGGGTTGTTGTCAGGGTGCTTGGAGGAAAGACTGTATTGGTCGGATCATTTGCCATCCGCATTTGCATGAGTCGGAGGCGCCGCATCCTTCCAGACAGGTTCTCATATTATCAAACAGGATTGAAGTTGCGTTGATCGTCGTAATGGTCGGGATCTGATATCCGTTCCGCTAGGAGCCGGACGAAGGATGCTATGCCTGGCTGCCATGGTCTTATACGCAAAGTAGTCTTTTATCAAGTTCCCCAGCTATACAAATATTCCAGGTAGTTGATGGCCTTTGACTTGGAGTTCGGAGATTCCGCGAGGCTTGCATCGTGTTGCTGCAACGGATATATGCGTACGAGACAGCCTCGCAAGGCATATCGGATGAATCCGTAATAAATGAGGAATCTGAAGAATATGTGGGATAGATAGTGCTAAGATCATCAGCATCCCCCACGTTGATTCGACTTTGTTTCAATGCAAGACAGCCTGAGGTGCCTGAGGTACAAAGCATGATGCAGGCCTGCTATTGGCGGGTTCTCGGGCGGGCGCCGCAAGTGCCATCGTAGGCCCTGTAATGATTATTTTTAGTGAGAGTTGGTGCTGTCAGTTACTGTGTCACACACAAACTGCAGCTGTCAGTGCGTTTCGGTGCGGTGCAGTGTTGGCCACGAGTCCCCCAAGCCACAGGGGTCCTAGCACCCAACGTCCACCAGCCAGCGACTCAGCGTGGGCCTCTGGCGCCATAATTCCTTGGATCTTCACTAAAAACGTCACTGTCGCAGCCCACACAACAATTTGGGAGCGCGTCATTCTTCCCGATTGGCACCGGTGGCGTTATGACCTAACTGCGTAACTGCCGCTAGTGGTGGCTTTGTCCCTGCGTCTCCCTGCAAATAGCTTCTACCATTCACCCTTTGCTGGTGTATAAGAAGGATAGCCAAGTCCCTGATTCCAAAAGAAGGATTCTGAACTCGAGATCTCCCCTTTGAGTATTTTACGAGAGCCCGAATATTACCAGTAATACCAGCTGATCCATCAAAATCTCGTTTTCGGATTTCACCGACCACTGATTGCCATCCTCACTTACATCGGAATCACCATTTAGCATCAATACGAGCCTCGTCTCGCCTCTGCCAGCTCACCTGCATTTACACCTGCATTTGCGACAATACCTCGCCTTCCAAAAGCATAGAATTTGGCCCCCCGACTTGCCATTAGCATCATGGCGTACCACGCAAGCTATTCTCATTCACCACAAGGATATCAACAAGATTATCAACCGCCACCCGGCCCTCCGCCTCCGCACCTGTCCGCAACTCCCCGAACCTACCAGCAATACCAATACCAACCTCAGACTCAGCCTCGGCCTCAGCATCAATTTCATAACAACGGCCCGCCACAGTACCCTCAGCAAGGTAAACCCTCAAGACACAGCTATGGTGGCCCACCACCTGGGGGCTACAGGCCTCGGATTGGCTTCACCAATCTACCAGCCAAATTCTACGTCTGGAACAACATGTCCCGCGGTGGCACCAACTACCTAGAGTGTGGGCCCCGACCCCAGGGCGAGGTCGCTTACTCGGCCAAGATGGACAGCGACAAGTACAAGATCAAGCCCGGTCCCTACAAACAGGCTTTCAGCACCATCTGCGAATTTGAGGATAAAAACTTCTTCAGCAGCAAGAGCTTTGTCAAGTTCCAAGGTTTTCAATCTCTATTCGTGGAGAAGGATGAGTACACCTCGGAAAGTGCCTGGCGTGTCGAGGTCGAGGTTAATGGGCGGACGCAAAGCTTCCATTGGAAGAAGAAGAAGGTTGAAGGCGGCCTGCTGAAGCGAATTGCCGGAAGCGCCTCGACTAGAAAGTTTGGGGACTGGGAATTCCAACCTGTTGACGCACCCCAGGGCAGAGACGTCCTGGCTACCTTCTCCGGCTCAGGAAACGGGGCATTTGAGGATAAGGCGGATCTAGGCGTGTTTGAGTTCCACGGCCCCGCGGCTAATGGACAGCTGGGCGATGTTTTTAACAACACAGCTATCGCGACCTTGTTGCGCATGCTTGGACTACATTATTGCCATAGGGTAGCGTCCAAGGCTTCTTCCGCAACGAATGCTGCTGGGGGCGCGGCGGCGGCTAGTAGCAGTTGTTGAGAAGTTTTAGAGAGGGAGCTAGAATAAGGAGCAGAGCGATATTGATTGCCCAAATGTATGTTGTTAAGTGTAGGATTATAGAATCGACTTCTTGTCATAAAAAGATAGTCTTGTTGATGGTTCCCATGGTGTGGTAATCGTACATAATGTGCAAGATATTAAAGACCGAGCACAACTCCTCAACCATCGAGAAATATGAAAAGAGTTCGAAGTTCATGCCTAAACGTATAGAGGAAGAGTCGCGAACTTTTATCCCACTGATATCGACTTGATAAAATGGATATTTGAACTTTGTCAAATCCAAGGGACTTGTCATTCAAACATGTGTTTGCAATGGTTCCCCTAACTAAATTTTAACTACAGCAGACTATGTTTTTCATTGTGAACTGGCTTAGACTGCTTGGACTTACACGGTCCCCATCCTTATACTTGTCCCGGCAACCTGCTCAGCCGACACAACAATAAGTGCCTATGTTAACGCCCTTGTAACCTAATATTGTAACAATACATGGCTTGAATAATTCAGCAAAATGTATTGTGAGTTTCGTGGTATCTTTGTTGATTCATTGTCAAAGCTGAAGAGTTGTCTTCAACTACCGCCTCGGAGCTTCTGCCCCGTCGGTGGACCATCAAGTGGGGGAAAGCCGCGTTTTAAAGTTCCATGCGGAGCGAAGCGCGCGGGTGGTCTTGACACATGCAGTGCAAAATTCGATGTTGAAATTTCGGTTTGACAGTTGCTCAATTTTTTCTCTCTAGGACCTTTTTTTCTTTTTCTCCTCCTTTTTTTTTTCCCTTTCTTTCTTTTCCCTTTCTAGTAACTCTAGTGTCGACTTGGTTTGGCCCTAAAAACCTCTTGTGTAGTGGTAGTTTGCCGTTGCGCTTTGACAACAAAACACGTTTCCTTGCTTAGGGATTAGGGGAACCAGCAAGCAGTGTTACACATCAAGAAATATAAGCAAAGCCAATGCCCCTATAGTTAGTGATTTTGAGCTTACTGACTGCATCTGGTGTATGCCTTATCGCCCCCAATGCGAGGAGGCAATTACCACCCTCATAAACCCTTTCCTCCCTTGGTGGCACTGTGGGGCGAAGAAGCCGTGGGTGCTTCTATATTATATGATTCATCAGTATCGTCTCAGGGCGTATTCCAACAACCCGGTAGCGGGGGCGGGCACACCCATGCGGAATCATGTGTGCAAGACTGCCATGCCAGTGAAATCTCATCAAGCTGCTAACCCTGCGCGGGACTTCAACTCCCGATCCTGTCTCTACAACTTCCCTCCGTTCATCAAATCTACACCGGATCGAGTCGTGAAAATCACGGCCTCTTGGCGCTTGGCTTGGAGCCAGCAATCTGGTCAAGGCTGATCAGCCTGGTCTCGACCCAAAGGATTACCCACAGACTCTTGTTGCCACCCCTCTCAAAGCACAGTGCGATGAGGCACTCCAACGCTAAGGGTCCTCAGAACGGGACATGATCGTCATTCCCCCCCGTGGATGTTCCTTACCACCGTGAGAGGGGTTTAGAATGGGAACTTTCCAAATTGCCCATGACTCTGGTTGCTTCCGACCGCTGCGGTGGGGGATTCCGCCAGGCGCGTTGGATCCTCCGCCAGATCCTCCCCTCCCCTCCCGCGGCCCGTGGTTTTCGCCTTGAGATCTCTTATCGTGTAACAGAGCAAGCGATATTATGGCTGAGGATGTCGCTGGTGAAAACAGGCTGGGAAGACGTCGTCATCAGTGGCTTGAGCGCCAGTCATTGCATCATAAGGCACTACCTACCTATACAAACTGAGCCTGCTGTAATTACAGTACTCGTAACCCGTACCTTAATAGAGAAAGCTGGCAAACAGGGCAAATTGGCAATGCATGAGCAGTAGATCTGCCGCATGTTGTGTGGCTAGTGCGAGGCACTGTGGATCCCGGAGCAGCTCTCAGCACCACTAACAGCATCGTAATCTGCCTGGTCTATCCACTTTCCTCCCACTTCCTCCCATTTTCCTCCCAATTTCAAGATTTATCCCACGGTAAGCCCACTAAATTTCCAGCGAGATGTAGCCACCTTTCCAGGGCTCTCACAGTGCAGAATCTCTGGACTGCAATCGCAGTTGAGGCGACCAACCTTCCTTCCTGCCTGCCTGCTCGCCTGCTTGCCTCAACGGAACTCGCTGGCCTTATTTTAGCACCTAAGGCAATCCTGCCAGCCTTGCTCTCCTCTGAGTCGTTGTCGTCCGCCAGTGAGCTAAGGTAGCCGCCGGAGTAGTACCTTAGCGGCCACCTCGATCTTTGCAATCAAACCTGGTACAACCCTCCTGACAACTTCGACCGTGCCATCGCCCTTCCCAGAACGAGGATTGCTGCTGTCATCCCTCATCGCCTCCAAAACATCGTACCTTGGCCAGCTAATAAGGGCGTGGTCAACTGGCTTTCCCTTGGGGAATCATAACCTCTCTTGGACCGTTGCTAGATCCCTCTGCCACCAACTGTCGTCCGCCATGTTCTGAGGCCGATCGAGGCTAGCCGTTTTCTTCTTCCCACAACCACTTCTCCAAATCGTGTGCCGTCGCTTGCCTCGAGCCGGCTTCGAAGCTGTAGACGGCTTCATAACCACACGAGGCTCGAAGCTTTTAGGTTTCGAATAGGGTCGCCATGGACGCGCCACAAGATAGTAGTCCTCCGCCGTCAACGCCTCCCCCAGCCGAAACCGAACATGAAGCCTCGGCTGAGACACCAGGACGAACGATTCGAGATGGAGGGGAGCATCAAGCCCAGCAGCCGCAGGGACAGCAGGAGCAGGAACGCGAACGGGAGGAGAATCAGGACCCGCCGGCACCGCAGCAGCAGTCTTACCAGGACCAGGTGCACCGGCAAGCCCCCCCGCCAGGCAAGATCCAGATATCGCCCTTCAACCCCGCTCAACAGTACCAAGGCCAGGCGCCTTTCACCAGTTCAACCGGTGCGGGTGCAGGGAATCGCAGCAACAGTATAACTACGACTCCAGGACCTTTCTCGTCATGGAGCGCTGGTTCGGACAGGCAGCTTGGGCACATGTCGGGGGGCTCTGATATCTCGGGGGACCGAGTCTTTCCTATACGCTCCGTCATCAGCGTCGATCCCGCCACCAGCAAGACCTCTGGCGACGAGTATACCCCGAACTTGTCTGATTCAGAAAATCGAGCCATTCCTATCCATCGCCCTAGCCATCAACGCGGCGAACCAAGTTTTGAGCAGAAAATGTCCGAGACAGGAGGTCCTCAGTCACCACGATCTGCCTCTTCTCGCGAGCGAAGGACATCCGGGGTGCGACGATCAAATACCATCGGTAGTTCCGGAGGCCCTGGGCAGTGGGATTTTGCTCGCCGTACTTCCGCTATGGCGCCTTTGAATCTTGCCACCTCCGACAAGGACTCCGAAGAATCGGGAGCTCTGGGAGCGGCTCCAGCCGATGTTGAGGGCGGCGCCCGGAGCACCTCAAGATCTTCCCAGCATCCCTCTCTAGCCGATGTTCCACATGTCACTACCCGCTTCACCCATATCGAAACCGACGAAGGCCATGCTGTCATTACTGGCCGTGACGGTACTCTTCAGAGATGCGAGGATGAACCTATCCACACGCCTGGTGCAGTCCAGGGCTTCGGCTGCCTGCTGGCACTGCGGGAGGAGGATGATGGCTGTTTCGTTCCTCGATATGTCAGTGAGAACTCGGAAAGGCTGCTTGGTTATTCTCCCCGGCAAATATTCAAGTTGAAAAACTTCATGGACGCTTTAACCGAAGAGCAACAAGATAATCTTCTGGATCACATTGATTTCATCCGGGACGAGGATGCTGACCCAGCCGTCAATGGGCCTGAAGTCTTTAGCTTATCGATACGGCCTCCCAAAAGTCGAAGCATCAAGCTATGGTGCGCTATCCACATCAACCCAGCACACCCAGATTTGGTAATCTGCGAATTTGAGCTCGACGACGACCAGAAATTTCCTCTCCGACCTCCAGATGAACCCTCATCCGATGTGCCCGAAGACACTCTGCACAGTGACCCCACAACGGCGGAATATGAAGAGAGCACCGAAATTCTGAGCAAGCCCCTTCGAATCTTGCGGAGCGCCAGAAAGCGGAGAGGGGAGCAAGGTGCTATGCAAGTCTTCGATATCATGTCCCAAGTTCAAGAACAACTCTCATCGGCTGAGAATTTGGAAACTTTCCTGAAAATCCTCGTTGGTATTGTCAAGGAGTTGACAGGGTTCCATCGCGTCATGATTTACCAGTTCGACTCCTCCTTCAACGGCAAAGTGGTGACAGAATTGGTTGATCCAATCAAGACCAAGGATTTGTATCATGGTCTTCACTTCCCAGCTACGGACATTCCACGTCAAGCTCGAGATCTTTACAAGTTGAATAAGGTTCGCCTTCTTTACGACCGCGATCTTGAAACCGCCAGGATTGTCTGTCGCAGCTCAGAAGATCTTGAAACCCCCCTAGACATGAGCCATGCTTATTTGCGCGCCATGTCTCCTATCCACATTAAATACCTTGGCAACATGGCAGTGAGGTCTTCCATGTCGATTTCTATCAACGCGTTTAATGAACTATGGGGCCTCATTGCTTGTCATTCTTATGGCAACCACGGTATGCGAGTATCGTTTCCTATTCGGAAGATGTGCCGTCTAGTGGGCGATACTGCATCGAGGAATATTGAAAGGTTATCGTATGCCTCGAGGCTTCAAGCTCGCAAGCTCATCAACACGGCACCGACCGACAAGAACCCTTCGGGATACATCATCGCCTCGTCCGATGATCTCATAAGGTTATTTGATGCAGACTTTGGACTACTCTCCATTCAGGGCGAAACAAAGATATTGGGAGGCATCGAGCAAAGCCAGGAGGCGTTGGCATTATTAGAGTACCTCAGGATGAGGAAGCTAACATCTGTCGTGGCTTCGCAAGATGTAAAAGAGGACTTCCCCGATTTGAAGTATCCTCCGGGGTTCCAAGTCATTGCAGGCCTCCTGTACGTTCCCCTGAGCGTTGGCGGCAGCGATTTCATTGTCTTCTTTCGCAAAGGCCAGATTAAGGAGGTGAAATGGGCAGGCAATCCTTACGAGAAGATCATTCGTGATGGTACTGCCGGCTATCTTGAACCTCGCACGAGTTTTAAAACCTGGTACGAAACTGTCGTTGGCAAATGCCGTGAATGGAATGAAGAGCAAGTGGAGACAGCTGCCGTGCTTTGTCTTGTGTACGGTAAATTCATCGAAGTTTGGAGGCAGAAAGAGCAAGCCGTCCAGAACAGCAATCTTACTCGAATTTTGCTGGCAAATTCCGCTCACGAGGTTCGCACACCTCTCAACGCCATTATCAACTACCTCGAAATAGCCCTTGAAGGGTCCCTCGACCAGGAGACGCGTGAGAACCTGGCTAGGTCTCATTCTGCCTCCAAGTCGTTGATTTACGTGATCAATGACTTACTTGATCTCACCAAAACTGAAGAGGGACAAAGCCTTGTTAAGGATGAAATATTTGACCTCCCTGCATGTATCAAGGAGGCCACTGAACCATTCCAGAACGATGCCAGGCGGAAGAATCTCGAATATGAGGTAATGCCGCATCCCGGCCTCCCTCGATTCGTCCACGGCGATGGACGTCGCGTTCGCCAGGCAATCTCAAATGTTACAGCCAACGCTGTGGCCCATACTACTGAAGGTTTTGTAAAGGTCGAAATTTTTGTATCGGAACTTCAAGAGGCAGAGGGGCAAGCAGTAGTTGACTTTGTCGTGTCTGACTCTGGCACTGGCATGTCTACTCTCCAACTTGATTCCCTCTTCCGCGATCTCGAACAAGTGAGCACGGAAGACTCCGAGAACCCAATCCTACCAGAAAACGAGAAATCTTCTGATCGGACCTTGGGTCTCGGCCTTGCGGTTGTGGCTCGCACTGTGCGCAACATGGATGGGCAGCTGCGCTTGAAATCCGATGAGGGTGCAGGCTCTCGATTTGTTATACAACTACCTTTCCATATCCCGAGCGAGTCTCCATCTACTGGAGAAGAGAGCAGTAACGATGACGCCACGGTAGCGCCTAACGCCAATACTGCGGAAACAGCTCCAGAATCAATTACCGCACCGCCTGAAGGAGAAATAATGTTGGTCGATCGTGGTAGTGCGCTTAATGTTAGCACTGAGCCTGAGAGAGCTGCAACCAGTGCAGCTGAGCGGAGCGAGGGCAGACCGCGAAGCATGGAGACCCATCGAAGCCAAAACAGTCAGAGGAGTGACGCTGACCGGCTTATCGATGCGATCCAGACCCCGTTGTCTCTGCATGATAAAGAACCTACCTGGCCAGTGTCGCGATCAAATTCAAAGGGTAGCTCGGACCGGCCCGCCTCGAAGGGATCCCTCAACGTTTCCTTTGGGAACTCAAGCCCATCGAGCCGCCGAAGAAAATCCATACATCAGCCTCAGGACGAACCTGGAACAGCCTCCGTTCGTGACTCCAAGATGCCGATTCGACCTGTCAAGATACCTGATGAGTACACTGATATGCCACAGCGTCCACAGGTCGGAGAGAACTCGGGTGTCCTCTACGAGCTTTCAAGCGAACCTCGCTCTCGAGCTACCACTGAAAGTGTCACTAGTGGTGCCACTGGTGATGGTCAGCAACTGCTGAAGGTTTTGGTCGCTGAAGATGACCCCATCAACATGAAGATCCTACGGAAGAGACTTGAGCGCCATGGACATGAGGTGCATCACGCGGTCAATGGAGAGGATTGTGCTACACTTTACAGAGAACGGTCGAATTTATTTGATGTCGTTCTTATGGACATGCAGGTAAGCGACGTTTCCTCATTGATGAAAGCTTGACCAATGACGCTAATTACGTGCAGATGCCCATTGTCGATGGCCTAACGAGTACTCAAATGATTCGGCAATTCGAGAGATCGACAGAGCATCCAGGGCTTTCAGTTCTTGCCGAAGGTAACGGACGCATACCTATTTTTGCTGTCTCAGCTTCTCTAGTGGAGTCCGAGAAGCAGAAGTATGTCGACGCAGGTTTCGATGGTTGGATTTTAAAACCCATCGACTTCAAAAGGCTCAACACGCTCCTTACGGGGATAGTAGATGACGAGACCAGGAAAGGCTGCCTATATGAACCAGGCGAGTGGGAGCGTGGAGGTTGGTTTGCTGAACGAGGCGACAACAAACAAGCCGAGGAAGATACCACCCCAACGGGTAAGGAGGGAAAAGAGGAGATTCTTGCGCCCTCTGGTGAAGCTATTGCCGAAGCTGAGAATCCGGCGGAGACGTCTGCGAGCTCAACTGGTGATGGAGTTCTTGACTCTTCAGACAAACCCTCTGATGACACACCTCAAACAGGCACGCCTGCAGAAGAAGAAGTCAAAGAGAAGCAGGGCTCGCCTTGAAACCCCTTAAGATTCCCTCAGATTATGGAAACCCCTCTGCCTTATGAAGGAACACTACGCCACTTTGATTCATACTTTGGCCAGAGGCGAATATTTATGGCCGAAGGAGAAGTGGTCGCCGGATGCACCACGGGAGTTTAAAACAAACAGGAGCTTACGGCGCTGGAACACGATGAACACACGGAAACGGACACGAACTACGGATGGTACACGACGGGATACGGGAAAAAAACGACAGCATATGGCGTACGGTACACAGGAGCATCGGAAGGACCTAGAGAGGACGGTAAACCCAACGAGAAAGGTCTAATGTTTGCTTCTTGCTTTTTTTTTTTTTCTTTTTCTTTTTTTGCTTTTCTTTTGCTTTTTCACGTTCTGCTTTTTACATAGACAAATGATTGTACAGCAAGGATATGGGACCATGACAAGTATACGGCATAGCATGGGTTAGGAAACGAGTCTTGGAGTTATGATGGCACGGATACACACGGGTTGTGCCTTTGGTTCTTTTTTTTTTCGTTGCTTTTGTTGCTTGTCTAATACTGGTTGAACTCTACTACCCTCTTTACTTCCTATAAGAGGGACAAAAAGGGGGCATATAGGTCACGAGTAAAGGGTTACACCATGCACTGCAGGGCTTGTATGTGTACTGCTCAATTGATCACATAATCTGATTATTGAATTTTGTTCCATTTGCAGGTATTTGGTGAAGATCTATGTGCTACTGAACTGTAATTGATATTTTGAGATTTGTGGTAGATGCGTCGTCTATCTGCAATACAACCGTACTTACACACTTCTATGAAGACGAGATATAAAAGAAATAATAGTAGTAACATATGTCGATCATGACTTCCTTGTGAACATCCTCTTCCAAAACGCCTGCTTCTTGCCATCTTCATATCCCTCCTCTTTCACGTTATGTTTGCCCACAATCGAAAGGAACACCTGATCTAGCGTTGTTGGGCTGACGCTATAATGTCCAACGCGCAGCTGCTCCTTATTCTCCTCCAGCAACACAACGAGCTGCCCAATAGCACTCTGGTTCAGATCGATCTGCCCTTCGCGGGTGATTTCAGGCTGCGGTTGACTGCGACCTGGCTGTGTGGAGGCGAGTACATCATGAGCGGCCACGGAGAAGCGGAGTTGGCCGTGGTAGGTGTTATCCTCGATGTTCGCAGAGGGGAACATGTTGCGGATCCATTGGATCACATGGTCCATAGCCTCAGGTGTTGTCCGCGGTGCGTCGAGATGCACAAGATGGATATGTAAAGCATCGCCGAAACGGTGGCGGAGGTCGTCTGGTGTGCCCATGGCGAGCATACGGCGGGCCATGATACCTGCGCGACCGGCTAGTGCGTCGGCTTCTTCCATGCTATGTGTTGTGAGGAGGATAGACCGGCCGGGTACGGTGGCGGCTAGAGTCTTCCACATGATACGCTTAGAGGCAGCATCGAGGCCTGAGGATGGCTCGTCGAGTAGGACGACGGTTGGGTTGCCCATGAGAGCGATACCGAGACTGAGCTTACGCTTGTTACCGCCGGATAAGGCGTGGGCCATGCGCGAGGCGAAGGCTTCGAGACCAACAGCGTGTAGAACGGCAGCGACTTGGGGTTCCACGTCTTGGATACCTCTAACCTTGGCGTAGAATTCGAGGTGTTCGCGGACGGTCATAGAATCCATAGCGTCGATTTGTGGACAAACACCAAGATTGGCACGAGCATCGGGGAGACTCTTGGTCACGGAGACCTCCTCGACAAAGACATCGCCGCCATTGTGGCTGGGCTTGATATCACCTCGGATAAGAGAGATGGTAGTGGATTTTCCAGCACCGTTGGGACCGAGGAGGGCAAAGACTTCGCCGCGTTTGATACCAAATGTGACGTTGTCAACGGCGATGTTATCCTTGAAAGCTTTGGTGAGGTGCATCACACGCAGGCCATCCTCATGTGTGCCCGAGCTTGTAACGCGGGTAAGCTCGTTATTGACCTCTTCGTCGGACTGGTCATCAGCGGGTTCGACCTTGTCCTTTCGGAACAGGCCACGGACAGAAGACCCAACGGAGCCACTGTCGAACCAAAGAAGCAGACCAAATAGAACGAAGCATTGGATGATGAGGTACATTATGGGAGAGCCATACTGTAAGAAGCCACCAGGGTTGGATGCAAGCTCATCGTCGTCGCAAGCTGCGGAGAGGAAGTTGACGGCCAAGAAGAGTGCCCTGGTAGCTGAGCCAATGGGCACAAAGGCCGAGACGACAAAGTTGACAATGAGCAAATCTCTGTCTATCTCCGTCACAGGCGAGTAAGTGTTAACGCACATATACGCAATCAAGTAGACCAAGAACCCGACAGCCTGTATACAAGCTGTGAAAGCATACGTAGACAACTGGGTCTTGGTGAAGAGAGAGATCACGTAGCCCATCAAAATGGCCGCAATTCCATACAGGAAAAAGACGACAAACACATATTCCACGTGGTACCAAATGTCGGAGAGGGCTACCCAAAGAACAATAGCAATGGCTGTACTGACAAGTGCAAAGATGAAGTCAAACAGGAGGTAGGCCATCCAAAGAGGGAATGGTCTAACGCCATTTGAGTATTCCAGACCACGCACAAAGCGGCGGCGCTCGTTGCTAGGGTAAAGAGCAAAGAAAGCTGGGTAGCAGGCCAAAGCGAGGGCCATGTAAACGATCAGATTGAGACCATCGCCGGTTTGAGGGTTGAACGGAACGTCAAAGGGAGACCACGTGGTTTGGATGGTTGTGTTTGTGAGGATGGTATCGAGGAGCTGCTGCGCCAGAATTGGGCTTGTGACGAACAGATTGCCGACCCAAGCAATGGTGGGTGCATCATTATCGTTGCCGAGCCAGAGACCTGTTGTAACACCCTTGCGGTTGTTCTCGATAAAGTCGGTGAATTCGCCGTAGGAATCGACAGTTTCAAATTTCGGTTGGCCACCAAGGGGACTACCGCCGTCTCCAGAAGAAAGAGGTTCGAAAAGACGTTGGAAGGCTTGGATAGAGAACTGCGAGGCTGGTCCTGCTAAGAAGAGGATCTCTTCGTCTTCTTCCGCACCTTGGCTGAAGGCGTCTTGCGCAGACTCGCCCGAGGACTGATCCCCAGGTTTACATCCCGGAGTGCTCTCATCTCGAACAAACAGCGTAGTCAATCCAGCAGCGAGAATTGGCAGGAGGAATGCAATGACGTATGGAAGGTAGTTCCTCTTCAGAATCGTCAAGCGTTTCATGAACAGAATCATAGCTTGCTTGACGTACCCCACGCGTTTGCCATCCAGAAGCTTGATACCACTGGAGCTCTCGTCGGAGTCCTTCTCGGACGTTTTCTCAGTCTCGTAGAACTCCGCGCCTCGGTCCGTGCTGCGGAAAGCCTCCTCGTCCTTGATTTCATCGGCGAGCTGCAGGAATACATCCTCGATTGTCGGCCCGGAGAAGCGATAGTCAGGGATGCCCTCTGCTTCCAACTCTTTAATGACCTTGGCGGAGAGATTAGAAGACGGTGAGACGTAGGTGATCAGATCCAGGGTTTCTTTCTTCTTCACGCCCTCAATATCCGGCGTGCGCTTGATACTAGGCGACTTTTGGATCATGACACGGTAGCCTCCACCCAACTTGTCCTTCAACGCGACAGACGAGCCCTGTGCTCGAAGTTGGCCCTTTGACAGGATAGCGATGTGATCAGCAAGCAGGTCCGCTTCATCCAAAAAGTGTGTTGTGAGAATCATGGTACGTCGTCCGCGCTCGGCCAAGAGAATATCCCAAAGTTTCCTGCGAGACAGGGGATCAATACCACTGCTAACCTCGTCCACGCAGCAAACGGCACTTCCGCCCGTCAACATCATTCCGAGCTGCAGCTTGCGCTTCTGCCCGCCTGACAGTGTCTTAGCAAGAGCCTTGCGCTTCTTGGTCAAGTCAATTGCCTCGATCAGTTCTACAATCTCTTCCGTCGATGCTTTGTTCTGGGGGCTCTTAAGACGGTTAAAGATGCGAAGGTGCTCCTCGACGGAGAGGTTATCCCAGAGCACGTTCTTCTGAGGAGCAATACCTAGACCACCGGTTCCATCGATGGTGATGTCACCGCTGGAGAGTTTGTGCAAACCGGCGATAGCGTCCAGCGTGGTACTTTTACCACTGCCATTAGCACCAAGCAGGGCAACAATCTGACCTTTGCCGGCATTGAAACTCAACTTATCCACAGCCACGACGGGCTTAGCTGGGTTCGATTTGGAGGAAAACAGACGCGAGAAGAAACCTGGGTTATAAATCTTGGTGAATCCCTCCAACTTGACGGCGTTGTCGCCCAAGGTATTACCCTCAGTGGTGCCGTACTGAAACTTGCGGCCCTTGGTGGAGGTACCATACAGCTGGCGCTCGATAATAGCACCAAGCAACGGATAGACGAAGATGTGAGCGATAAGAACCACCCAGAAGAAAATGGCAGGCAGCGACCAGGAGCAATCCGGGGGTCTTTCTGTCAAACTGGCCGCTGTATTGATCCTCTCAAAGTGCGAGATGGTCGATACAAAGAATACGAAAGCGCACGGGGTGAAAAGCACAGATAGCACAGCAACAATCCCAGTACCAGGCTGCGTGACGGCCTGGGCAAGAATACCTAGTAACAGGGTTGCTAGAATAGCCGTGATGCCACTGAGCTGAGCCTTCTTGAAAAAAGATGCGTACAGTATGGACATGGATGTGAGAGCAAGACCACTGATGATGACGAAGATGACTAGCATGCCGACATTGGTGTTGGCGTACACACCAGAGCGCACAATGAAGGAGGACAAGATCCAGGCAGGGGCGTATATGGCAGTAAAGGACAGATGATGGGCAATAATGCGAGCCGCCAGCCCCATCCACTGTTTCCGAACAGGCATCATGGAGTCAATGAGGGTGGACATGCCGCTCTCTCGCTCCGTAGCGATGAAGCCTGTCATGTGGTAGGTAACCCAGATGACCGTCGCAATAAATACAATGCCCATGAAGTTGATGATGGCCCGATGATACAAACGGCGAATCTCCTTCTCGCGCTCATCTTTTGTCAGACTAGTAAAGACGAGCTCGCGCGTGTCAGCTAGAGGGTCGTCGCTATCCTGGTCCTCTAGACTGGCGATGATGGTGTCGACAGCGCGCTGCATGGGTATCAGGTAGACCTGCTGGGGGTTGCTGTCCTTGTCCACCTCAATGCTCAGTGGTGACGAAGCTAGGGCGGCGTCGGTGCGAATCGTGTAGTTCCAGATGCCGCCGTTACCCTCATCGGGGGAAGAGCGCATAACCAGGGCGTTGAAGCAGGTAGAGACGCCGCGCAGGCTGCTGCGACATTCAGTGGTGATGTCCCTCTCATCATCAACGCGAACCGTCTGTATCTCCGAGTCCGCATTGCTAATTTCGTCCTCAAGGCGCCCGAACAGATCTTCAATATCTCCACCTGTGAAGCCACTGTTGACAAGAACGACCTTATCACGGCCGCTACTCCGACCGGAACTGAAAGCATCGGCAAGGCTGCGAATCGGTTGCGCCTGGCCTACGCCAAACTCGGCGGGAGGTACGAAGAGATTCCTTGCGAAACTAAAGAAGGCGGATAGGACCAGCGGGACGAGGAAAGCCATGAACAGGCATATAAAAGGGCGGCGAAGGAGGTTGTTCCGCCAGTTCTTGACCATCAAGGTCCAGATCTGCTTGATGAGGGCCATGATGGGCGGTTCGGTGGGCGGCACACCCCGCGATGGGCGCGCCTTAGGAGGATGGGATCGTCTATCGTCTGATGGGAAGTGAAGCGCACAACAGCAGGGCAGAGTCGAGTTTCAGGATGTAAGGTAGGTAGAGAGTGGGAGTCGGTCGTTACGAAGGCATCGGAGATAGTCGGTTCGCCGTTGCGCAGTCGTCCTGATCGCGTCAAAAAAGGAAAGAAATATCTATCTATAACCAAATCACGGGGAAGGAAACAAGAAGAAGATGATGATGAAGAAGAAAAATAAATGACATAAAGGAAAGTCTACAACGTGGATGACAGATGGATAAGGTAGAATCCATCGACGCGGGAACGAACGAGAAAGGTGGGCACCGTACCCAGACCGTACCCATTTGCGACAAGTTTTGGTGGAGCCGATTGAGGGAATCGGGGCTTGGCTGCTTGGTGTCTACGCAATCGACTTTTTTTTTTCCCCCCAGCACGTACTCGTATAAGCCGTATCGACCGGCATTCGGACTCTACGGGCGTTCATTGCCTGTCGTGTCTCGAGGGATAGATTGCAATTCGGTTAGCAGTTATTGAGTCATGAGTGGTATATTCAATTGCACTGCCTCCTTTTGCGATGCTGCCTTTTAAGTTACGCATGTATTATGCATATATATACTCGTACTATGAAATAAGTTGCCGACATTCCCCATTCCAGAGAATACATTCAAGTGCCTCCATGTGCGTCTTGTTTATGGATGCGAGGACTAACCGTTATCCAGATCGCATCTTGTGGTGATCAACATTACATAGAGATCTAATAATTACGACTCGTATCATGTCGTATGGCATGGCATTCGACCATTCATTGAAGCCCGTCTTGACAGCATCATCCTAGCAGAGTGTGATCCCGAAAGCCAATTTCCAAGTCCTCCACAAATTAAGCTGCCCTCCCTCCCTCCTTCCCCTCTTAGTACCTTGTCGCGGGATGCTGCAGCGCCATCGGATTTCGGGCAACATCTCAACCCCGGCGGCCTAATTAATTAATTACTATCCAATTCCAGTAATCCCGATTCTTGGCTGCTTATTCACGAGCACATCTACCCTGCAAAATGCAGGTGACAATAAAATCATTCTTTTGCCAATCGTCTGAGACAGGTTGACAGGAGGAACTCACAGCTCTACGGGTAGAATACGCATTAAGACTTCTACCGTGGTATTAGCTTCTTCTATTTCTGGGCTCGTTAGTCCGGGCAACCAAGTGTGTTGGTCAACGGGTTGTCATGGCGTTGAAAGAGCAATGGATAAAGAACCAAGGAAAAAGTATTATACTGTAAGATATGGTGCATTTTGACTTTTCCTTTCTTTTCCTCATTTTCCATTTCCAATAGATGGTGTTTCCTAAATTGTCTAGTCCAATGGTTTGACTGTCCTGAGTTCAGTCTCAAGGAATGAACCCGCCTCCGCCTCCATCATCATCGTCAACCATAAAGCCCCCGCCTCCATAGTCATCATCATCTTCCTCTATTTCAAACTCCTCTGTAACATCGCTCGGTGCTTCTTCCATCTCCAACTCCATGTCGGCATCCCGCTCGGCTTCGCGCCTCTCCTCCGCGTCTACACCCTGCCAAACCCGTTCGCGTATCCTCAACGACATCAACAACCGTCTCCATGTCTTGAGCGCCCGCATTCTGCGTCGCTCCTCTTCCATTTCCTGCTCCAAATCACCAAGACCCTCAATCACTGCTAATATGGCTTCCTCGTATTCTCGAGCCACAACGATACCCCTGAGCACCGCTACTCCTTGTCGTCCGTCAAAGGAGAAGCCAGTCAGAGCTGGCGCGTAGTCCACACCCAAGAGAAATGCAGCGCGAGTTGCTTGTTCATGTTCCATATGAATAGCGCCGCGGGGGATCATGCTTGGCACATAAGCGTCAATGTTACCGAACTTGTTCTTCGGTATTCGGCCATTTCTGACCGGTGGAGGTATGTATAAATCGGTCTGATCCTGTCTGTAGAGCGGCGTCCCTGCAAGGCCTTCATCGTCATCATCTTCGTCATCATGAAACCGACCATTCCTAGGCTTGGCTTTCTTTGGGAGCCATTTGGCAGGTATCTCGTTGGGTTTCACCTCACGCCCCATGCGATACCACTTCTCTGTTGTTCGGGCGATTCGCACATCTTTGCGTCTGTAGATCTTCTCCAATGGGCCCTTGCTGCCTGCTCCCACCGTTCCCGAAGGCGTTGCATCGGGTACCAGTACCTCATGCCTCCGAAGATGTCTCTCCAATGCGTAAACCGGATGGTTCTTGAAATCTTGCACGTTTCGTGGCATGGGCTCTCGGGCTTCAACGCCAACCAGCTCGTTTTCCTCGATCTGATCCAAGTCTTCTAGGCGCTTTCGTCGGAACGGCTTCATCGCCCGGCGCCACCACCCCTCTCCATCTTCGGCTGCCGTTTCTATTCGTAGCCGCCGCGTTTTAGCCGTGTAGGCTTTGGCATATCTCCTGGTCACGTCCTTTGCGGTGCCGTCTGCGTCGAAAGCAACAACATAGGTCAGGCAGTTCTCTTTATCCGTAATCGGTGGTTCCAGGGACTTTGGTTTCCAAAATGTATGAGTGACCACCGGATCTGCGGGTTGCCACTTCTGATGGCCCACATCCAGAACTTCAACCCAATACACAGGGTACGATGATTCTCGTATGCGCTTCGGAGTTTTGAATTTCGGCTGTGAATCTTTGGGAGGGCGGCTCGGTTCGAAATTGTACAGCGTTGCTCCGGGATGACCTAAGCGCCGACGCGTGGTGGAGGATCCGGCCTCCGCTTTCACTTCTTCTCTCGCAGCCTTTGTCATGCGCTCGTGGTTCGCCATGGAGGCGCGTACTTGCTCCTCCTTGCTTAGTTTCGATGGTGTCTTTTGCTTCGGTTTCGGTAGTGTTGGCGCTGTATTTCCGGGGGCCAGCGGCTGGAGAGAGCAGACTAGGCGTGCCCTCACACCAACACTTCGTAGCAAAGCGCAATACAGCTGTGCGCCAACATCGCGGGACCCCTGTAGCGTTCTTGCTGCGTCGCGGAAGTCGTCTCGATCGATACAGGAGTCCAAATCGTCCGGCTGTTCATACTATCATCTGGTTAGCGTAATCACGAATCGTTCGTCGCGCCTAAATACCTCCTGTAGATGCTCCACGTCCTCGGCCCACAGAGCCCTTTTCAAGCCTCGTTCAACAGTGTCGAATTTGGCTTTCCACAGCTTATCGGCTTGCGCAAGGCCATCTTTCAGGCTCTCCGCCCGCCCGAACTGCGAAAGATGACCGCTGGGGTTTAGTAATGCAATCTGCTTGTCCGTGAGGCGCGGGCGCAAGGCCTCCTGGACCTTGGCATCGTTGCACCAGTGATTCCTCCTATGCACGTGCGACAGCAGACACAAGATATGTGTCTGGTGTACGTGAACGCGACGCTCCTTCTCTTCCTTGGTGATTGGTTTGCGTCGCTCTGCGTTCTTCTTCGATGGCGTTGTAGCTGCCTTTTCCGCCGACAAGTTGAGTTCGAGATCCTGGGTTTCGGATTTGGGTTCCTCGCCCCTCAGCCACGCGTTAAAGTCGACGTCTTCAAACTCCATGTCCTCATCCTCGTCCTCCGAATCTCTCTCCATAACCTGCATCTGAGGCACAGGCGGCGCTGCGGTCTCGGCATTGTCGAGCGCATCTTCGTTTGAGTGACTGGCTTCCGCGCGCCTCCGTTTCAGCGGCGGCTCTTCGCTGCCGCGCCGCTGTTGCTGGTGCTGCACGCCAGCTTCGGCCAGCATATCCTCGTAGATATTGCGACCATTCTGCTGATGGCCATGTTGAGGGGCGGTGCGTGCCCTCGCCATGACTTTGGGAATTTCAGATCATGATGTCAGTGGTTGAACGTGAATTCCGTTGTGGTGGTATTTGTACAAGTTCACGTAAGCATCCGATGTCTTGGTGAGCACCGCCGAAGTAGTGTGGGGCAACGCTGATGGGTCCGGCGCCGATCATCAATCTTCATGTGTAAGACTTGTACGGCTGTCAAACAGATTTCCTATGGTAAACACGTCTAAATATCGTTAACTTGAGTTAAAGTATGTTAGATACAATGAATCCGTGTATTTTTGTCCTGGAGTTTTCCCATATTGGTCATCTCTATGGGTAAGCTTTTCTTCAACATGAGATTCTAGCCTTATATCTGGTATAATGGACGGAGAAAAAGCCGTACTGAGACAGATGGCTTGTAAGCATGGCAACGTTAGCTACTCAGACGGGAAGTTTTCCCCAATATTCCTTCTTCAGAAGACAGCGCGAGGCTTATATAGCAGGTGCAGAGGGCGCATGGAATGCGCAGACAGAGTACTCGTTCCTTAGCCTACTCTTGCGCCGACAAGAGCTAGCTACTTGTATTGATTATACTGTCCTTTCATATGAACCCCCCAAAACCCCAAGGCCAGGCAATGCTTGATTGGCACATACGGAGAGGGCTTGAGCAACACTATTAATTTGAGCGATTTCAATTCGTGGAACAAGAGCTCCGGGAGGCTGGACTCGTGAGAATATGGGCGGATCGGCAACTTTATGGTCATGCATTTTTCAAGGCACCATCATACTTTGCGTCCTGTATTTGCCTTACCGATCTCATAGCGCCGGAGATCACAAAATTTATCGAAGCTGTGTGAGAGATGTACTAACCACTGAGTGAGGAGGCTATCGAGGAGATCCTCGCTAGTTACGGCATGCATCAGGAGGCGTAAGATTTAGATCAAGACTAAGGGCAGGGTAACTCGGTTAGCAATTTGTTGCCTATTAAATGTACCGAGCATGATAGCTTTTCGTAATACTTGTTGATATCTGACTAGCAAACCCATCGTCTACCCCTGAACTTGCTGACTTACATGCCTACTAATCCGTATGCGTTCTCAATTGCTGCTTCTTCACACGGGTGCACCCGAGGATACTTTTCAAGATGCGACGATAACCGCCTCATGCCGAGGTGAACAAGGTCCACTGTGTCCCGGAAAAGGCTCAACAAGTGTTTTGATGAGGCTCTTTACGGCACGTGTACGTCAAGTTCCATGTAAATGGCGATGATAAGGTGTATTACGCGCACTAGCGCGGTAAAGGCTATACAGTTTGGAGCGTTAGTAGCCGGGCAAAGTGGGCGCCTGCCGGAAGTTCTCGGTAATAGAGCACCGATCATCGGCTTCGGCTTTTCCGGTGAGCAAGGTTGACGTAGGACTGAAATCCGGACAGTTTTCCGGAATGCATTATGTCGTTGGATAGAGAAATAATTGTAAATGATGCTTATTTGGATCTATATCGAGTTGATGTGTAATAGTAGCCACCTCTTTAGACGCGATTGTGGGTAACCGCGAGTCGATGGGGAAGGCCGGGTAAAAAGATCAAGGTAGAGAGAAACGAGGTCCAGCCCACCGGGCGGGCGGATACCGTGACCAGTGCCAATGCCAGTATCAACAGTAATATTATTACGAGTACCTTAGTAGTCAGCAGAGCAGTGGGTCTACTGAACCGGCACCCGGAACAGTGCTGGGACCTGTGCGTCTCGGCTTTGTGTGGGCATTGCATCATCCATGGGTGCTCCCAGCAGCCCCCCGTATTAGTGGCTTCAATGCCTGGACTAGCTCTGAATCGCTTGACGCTTATTAGAAGGGCTCGATTCTGAGGCATCATATTGAATAGACCGTGGGTATACGCCAAGCTGAGATTTGCTACCTGGCATGTATAGGCCTGCCACGCTGCCATGCCATTAACAGGCGCGGTCATTACATACTCCGAGTATGAATTGTCGCTGACCTTCGGCGCCTCTTCCCGATGAGCTGCCTGGGGTCGACCCGCCAGAGCCACAGAGGGCTGAGAGGGGCCGCTGGCCCGCTGTACATACAGTAGGCCCCTTCCCCCGCATTGGTAATGCTGTATTATGATTGGCTGCTATGCCCAGCTGCTGCAGATCCCTGGCCTAAGAGCATCACATCAGTATTACCTTAGCTGTTAGTTGTGTGACGGTCGGCGTGTAATGGCAGTCATGCTTGCACAACTGAAAGGTCTGGATTCAATGCCTCCGTCTACTTTTACTCGATACAGACAGTCTACGAGTAGGAGCACAGGTGATCAACAGAACAGTTGGTGTTTCATCCTGCAGCACACCGTCACCCTCCCCATTTACTGCTGTTGACCCGAGTTGTGCTGCTACTGCTGCTCTATCACTCTTCCATTCGCAAGATGGCTGTCCATACCTCGGAAATACACTTTCAACCGACGCGAATCTGGATGGATTCTTCGCCACGGCTATCCGTCGGGTCTTCGCTCGCAAGACCGAAGAGACTAAGGCACAAGTGTCTCAGATAATTCAGAAAGTCTAATCGACCCATTAGCCCGCCATCCCTTCCACCCCTTCCATCCCATCCGGTGTATTTCAACCCCGCACGCGACACCTGAGTAGCAGTATTACTTAGTAGTAGTAGTAGTATTCACATGGGTAGTAATGGCGAACGGTGAATCTGGACTATTGGAGAAGATACGCAGCGATACCCAACGCGCCGTGCTCCCCTCCGCGTCCCCTCAGGTACAGCTACCTGACGTGCCGGCGCTGGTGAAGTCAACCTATATCCGAATGGGAAATCATCGCTGACATTGTGGAGGGTGGTCACTGGATGGCAGCTCCCAGTGACTTCATCCATCAACGGGTGCAATTACCAGTAGTAGCATCGACCTTCGCGCCCTCCCTCCTCGTAGCGCAACAGCTTGTTTGCGTATGTGTGTGTGTGAATGTGTCGTCGTAGTAGTATTGCCTATCGCCATCCCCCCATCTCGGCCATTCTCATCAGGTTTATGCTTTTGACGGTGCTCTTCTCCTCTCTCTTCATCACATCATCGCCCATCTCCCATCCCATCCTGAGCTGTTCTGTATAAGCCACCACCTTCATCCTCGTCTCCCACTGGCTGTCTCTGCAGTGATACGACTGATGAGCCGCCGCTGATCCCGCAACGCTGTTGACTTCTACTTCTCTCGGTGAACGGACACTTGTCGTTAGTATCTCGCACGGCTGTAGCTTCATTCCATTGTTTACAGCTTTCGCTACTTCCTATTTCTCCATTTCAGATTGCACCTTCCAATCTTCCATCCGTCCTCGACGGTCGGGCAGGAGCCAACCCCGCAAAGCCCGCCCGCGACTTCCTTCAGGAAGCTCTGTAAAGAGCTCTGATTCTACTGTCTCCTTGTCCGGGTGACTCGTCACTTCAACCCTCAATCTGCTCAATCCAACCTAATCGGTCTTTGTTGTTGTTGTTGTTGGATTTACGAAACCTCGTTCCACAGGTAAGTCTGAGACTTTTCCCTTCGTCTCATCCGCCCTGTTGGTGACTCCTTGCCGTTCGTCGCTGCGTGGGCCGTGGCCCATTGACAGCCGGGGCAGACGTCCGAGTCCGTGTCCTGCTCCACCCGATCTTAGACATTCCCAGTTGCAGCTGTGGTGCCCACTTTGGCCATGCAGCTCCATCTATTATTCCTCTCAACTCTCAACTCTCAACCCTGCACTTCCCGACGGGTATCCACCCTCAACTTCCCTATGCCAAGCTTCTTGTTAGTTTGGAGTCTTGGATCTTCGTCACGTCGTATGCCCGAGATGAACTGCCCGGACGAGCTTCGGCCCAGCCCTGCCATCATGCAGTTTCGCCCGAGATCGGCTATGACCCGCGACCCTGGAAGTCCATTGGGTTGGGATGCAACTCTTTGCCAGGCTATTATATAGCTATCATGTCGCCCGTCTTATTCATGGAGCTTGAATGTAGCTGACAGGAAGCAAGCTTGACGAAACCGGTTTTCATCAACTTCCCAAAGACTCTCTCACTCTCTCCGGCTGTCCTCGCCATTCCAAGACCTATCATCACCACTCTCCCCTGTCCTCGCTAAAGCTCTTCGACACTTCGATAATTCATCATGACTGGCGGAAGCTTGAAGCAAGCGGCTGAGTCCGCGCGAAACAAGACGACCGAGGTTGTGGGCTCTGCCAAGCGAGATGGTGCCGCCGTGGCCTCCAACGTTCTACACAACCCACTTATGCGCACTGCCTTGCCCTTCATCAACGGTGGTGTTGCAGGCATGGTAGCTACTACGGTCATCCAGCCGGTCGATATGGTCAAGGTGCGCATCCAGCTGGCTGGGGAGGGCACCTCTGGCGGCCCTAGGCCAGGTGCCTTTGCCGTTGCTCGTCAGATTGTTGCATCTGGCAAGGTCCTTGACCTTTACACAGGCTTGTCGGCTGGACTCTTGCGTCAGGCCGTGTACACAACTGCCCGCTTGGGATTCTTCGATACCTTTATGGGCAGACTTACACAACGTGCCAAAGACCAAGGAAAACAAGTCGGCTTTTCCGAACGTGCAGCAGCTGGTCTAACAGCTGGTGGTCTCGCCGCCATGGTCGGAAACCCAGCCGACTTGGCTCTCATTCGCATGCAGAGCGACGGTCTTAAGCCTCTGGCTGAGCGCAAAAACTACAAGTCAGTCATCGATGCCCTGGGCTCTATTGCTCGCAGTGAAGGAATTGGTGCCCTCTGGGCGGGTGCCGCCCCAACTGTCGTCCGTGCCATGGCCCTCAACTTTGGTCAATTGGCCTTCTTTAGCGAGGCCAAGGCACAGCTGAAACAGAATACGGAACTCTCACAACGCACGCAAACTCTCAGTGCTAGTGCCATTGCCGGTTTCTTTGCCAGTTTCTTCAGTCTGCCCTTCGACTTTGTCAAGACTCGTCTGCAGAAGCAACAGAAGGGTCCTGACGGCAAGCTGCCGTACAAGGGTATGGTAGACTGCTTCACCAAGGTGGCCAAGCAGGAGGGTCTGCTGAGATTCTACCGTGGCTTCGGCACATACTATGTCCGCATTGCACCTCACGCGTAAGTCTACAGATCCCAACCACACACTAAAGTGTTTGATAGAGCGCATGCTAACTCCTTGCAGAATGGTGACGCTGATCGTGGCTGATTACCTGGGGTGGCTGACCAAATAGATGGCGCCAAAGATAGAAAAAGATGGATCATGGGCGTGGGGGACTCTGGGCGTTTGGTGCGTGATGATGTGGATAACCTTACGAAGCATATTTTTATATACCTATTAGTTTTTTTTGTCAGTTTGAATGCGCAGGAGGCCATCATTATGGTTGATCTTTCAATGGTGTGCAAGCAGAGTTTTGTGGACGAGTATAGTTTAGTACTTACCTAGTAACAAGAACCACCAACGAATCAGCTCTGTGAAGGAAACGTGTTCAGCCGTCCTCCATCGACGATCACAACTTCACCGTTGTTGTAAGCGCCCGCCTTGGAAGCGAGATACAATAGCGTCCCGCCCATCTCTTTCTCATTACCCATCCTCCCCATGGGCACCATTTCCTTGGGGACTGCACCGGGTTTACCCGAATCATCGGAATAGGCCTTGACAATTGGCTCCGACATTTCACTAGGAAACACTATCAAGAGATAAGATAGTCAGCATTTTGCGGCTTAACGTAGGATGCGGCATATTAAAGAATGAGGGACTTACGGCCCGGTGCTATGCAGTTCGCCCTGTTGAGCAAGTGTCCCTTGTGGTTAGTCCGAGAATATCCCCGTAAGACGCAAGACTATCAGATTTTAATATAGTAACTCACCGGATGTTCCATTGCGGCAAAGCCACAGAGAGATGTTTCGCCGCAAGGGTCGCCGCGGCTTTGGATTGTCCATAGGCCCAGCCGCCAGGAGCCTTTTTGTTAAAGCTGGCAATGGAACTTGTGACAATGACTTGGGAGGTTTGCTCCACGTTGCCTTTCTTATTGCCACTGTCTAATAGAGGTAGGAAAGCCATAGTGGTGTACCATACAGACGCTGAGTTGATAGCAAAAGTATTCATGTACGAGTCAAACGGCACGTCAAAATTCTGCGCAGCCCAATCCTCCAGTGACGTCTCTGGCTTCAGAGGCTTCACCTGCGGGCCGCCGATTCCAGAGTTACACACAAGCAAGTTAAGATAGCCAGACTCTTTCTGAATATGCGCGGCGGCAGCTTTGAGATCGTCCTTGCACGTCACGTCGCACCGCAGGGGAGATACATTGGGACCAATGGAACGGGCTGCTTGCTCCAGGACGTCCTGCCGACGACCGGCGATGTAGACCTTGGCGGCGCCATTGTAAGCCAGTGCTTTAGCGAACATTAAGCCGATTCCTGGGGAGGTGAAGAAGGAAGAGTTAATGATATGTAATTATTACGAATGGGAATTTGAAGAAGTCGGGACGTACCCGAGCCGCCGCCTGTGACAAGGGCGATGAGGCCGTTGACCTTGAAGAGGGCGTCGGCGGAGAAGTCGTTGTCGGATGCCATGATGGACTGCTTCCGTGAACGGATGCTGTTGGAGAATCTTGAAAGTCTGGAAGTAGCCGTGGTTATCAACGTTGGGGAGCGCGGTTGGTCGATGACGCTTGTGGGTGGTGTCGACTCCGATCGTGGGTCTAGCTGATGCATGATCCACCTTGCTGTCGATGTTACCCTACGGGAAGTCTATAAGCAATGACGGGAGCTCTTGAGCTGATAATAAGATCACGTTATCGTTGTACTACTCATCTTTAAAAATTTATAATAGTTTAGTAAATCTTAATAACCAAGTTTATCAAAGTATAGACTCTCGAAGTCACAGATTTTTTATACAGCTGTGCAAAACTTCCTTTTTTGAAAAGGGTCTGTGGAGTAATTTTAACAAGGGGCCTTTAACATTCCAGATTAACTTTTCACAACGTAGATGCTTACTTATACTCTTAATTTTGATTTAAAATTCAATTTTTAAAATAAACATATTAAAGTACTTATTCATTTGATTTTTAATTTATTGCTTTAATCTGGAGGATGCTACCGGCGATACTGTCGAATACGGCCGTTCCCAAACTTTCCAGGCGCGCTTGGGGCATACGTAGAAGCACATCAGGTCTTCGCAGAGCAGTTAAATTACTTAACAGTCTATCCATATCAGCTCAACAGGGACCGTGGTTCGGCTTCGCAAAAAGAGCCGAAGCTTACGTCGTGAGCGCAACCGATCTTAAGCTTATCTTGCTATTATCGCTTTCGCATCCTTATAGCCTGCCTATTTATATACTCTTATCTCTGTTGTTTATTATATCCTGAAAGACCTATATAGATTTGGGATAAACTCTTTGTTGTCATTGCCAAGCATGGGCCTACCTCATCAAGATTTAGACTTCAGATAAATTAGACATCTCAGAGATAGCACAGCCTAATGGCTATTGACTTCTGAGTGATGTGAAACGTCCTTCGTTTCCCTACACAAGAGCAAGCATTTCCCTGGATCTCTACCGCTTTTGCAATTACGACTGTGGATGCAAGCATTGGGCTAGGACGTCTTGGGAAAAAGTTCTGAGCATTGGTTTTTCGATAAAGAAGTCTGACTTTCAGATAAATGATATGAATTAAAAGACTTTGCTACTACTCAAGTTCTGTGACAATCAAAATCACACGTGCAGACCCAGTGCACATCGTCCCCATCGTCCCAAGTGTCGAACACACCATCAAACTCCTCGCCGTCAATAACACAGTGGCAGTAGTCACCCTCTGCGGCCCACGTGAACTCAATGCTCTCTTGCACGCCGATCTCGCCGTAGTCAAGGCTATGCACGGGACCGTCCTCTGGCTTCTCCACGCTGGCTCTATCCGATTCCCAGACGGAGTCGCCATCCTCTGCAGGAATGAAGAGATTGGTCTCGACCACACCACCGGCGGGGTCGCAAGGGAAGAACAAGAAGCAGTCCCAGTATTGAGCCTCGTGACCCTCAAAGCGGCACCTCTCGACGTCGCCGGTGCGTTGAGGTTCAATAGTGGAGATGGTCTCTGAAGGCTCGTTGCACTTTGTCTCCTCTGCATTGGTCTCCACAGCATCATCTTTGCAGACCACAACATATGAAGGCCCCCACTGGTTCGGCACGTCGGTGTAGGTGAACGGCTCTGAGGTGGTGGTCGGCTCCTCTATTGTGGTTGGCACCTCTGTTGTGGTTGGCACCTCTGTTGTGGTTGGCTCTTCTGTCGTGGTTCCCCCAGTAGTAGTCGGCGGTGCTGATGTTGACATGGAGGTACTCTCCGGCCTAGTTATTGTCGTCGAAGCTCCAGTAGATGGCGTCGGCGACGGCGAGTTGCTGGGCGGAATCGTCATGTCTAAGTCATCCATGAGCGACTCCATGGCCTCGACGATCTCAGTGTATTCAGGTAGAGCAGTGGTGGAGACAAAATCAGGAGGCCTTTCAGTGATGTACGTGACACCCTCAGTGTTTGTTGTGGTCTCGCTTGGGGTCGTCGTGGCTGAGGGTGTTGTAGAAGTAGGCTGTTCAGAGGTAGTTGGCTCAGATGTCATCGTCATGTCCAAGTCGTCCATGAGCGACTCCATGGCCTCGACGATCTCAGTGTATTCAGGGAGAGCAGTGGTCTCGACAAAGTCAGGAGGCCTTTCAGTGATGTAAGTGACATCTTCGGTCTCTGTTGTGCTCTCGCTTGCGGCTGTCGTGGTTTCAGGTGTTGTAGAAGTAGGCTCTTCGGAGGTTGACTCCTCAGTTGTTGTTTCCTTGCTATTGGATTCTGTGGCCGATTCATCTGGATCATCCTCATCCTTCTTTGAGTCCTCAAGATCTTGCTTCACTTGCGATTGTGCAGATGTTACAGCTGCCACAGCTCCTGCTGGGCCCGAAATTGCACCCCCTAGGACGCCGGAGGCAGTTCCAAGAGATCCACCCAAAGCCCCAAAGCCTAGATTGATCGGGCCAATAATGGCAACAACTAGATACTTGTTAATATTTCGCGCCCTTCTTTAAATAGACCAGTGTGGTAAAGTACTCACGGTTTGATGCCTCATCGGCCTTATCCTTAGCCTCCTCAGCATGCTCCGATGTTGGATCGTCAATGAAAATGCCCATCAAGTTGATTGTATCTTCAACCGCCTCCTTGGCCTCATCAGTCTGCTCTGGTGAAGGAGGGGCGGCAGTTGTGCTGGAGCTCTCAGTGGCAGTAGACGATACATCTGTGGTGCCGGTAGTTTCAGTGACAGTAGAAGACTCTCCGGGAGCACTAGTGCTTTCATTTACAGTAGTCGACTCTGGAGTGCTAATACTTTCACTGGAGCGGGAAGACTCTTCTGTAGTGCTTGAACTTTCAGTGAGAGTTTCTGTGGTAGGAGGAGGAAGTGGCATGGTAGTTGGGGAAGGCGATGGAGTAGGAGTTGTTGTTCCATTGACAGATCTAACGTCGAACCAGTCATTAATCCTACGCTTCGGAAGACTGGCCGAGCCAAAGGCTGCTAGTGAGCCTACTGCCCCGACGAACAGTGTCCATCTCATCCTGATTCGGGGACAGAAGTTCAAGTTTTTTCGTAAAGAACGTAATAGTAATTGAAAAGAGTGTTAGAGTAAAAAGAATGTGATAGTAAAAAAAAAAGAGTGTTACTGCAAAAAAGAGCGTTACAGTAAAATTCAAAGCGAATGTACAAGCCCAATAGCAAGGGATGTGACCGCAGTCATGGACGTCTAGCTTAGAGGTGGTGAGGTTGGGTATATATGACCCTTACAAAGCTAGTAAGTGCGGCTCACGCTGCCATATTGCACCATGTGCTATTCAGAGTATACCGCCAAGCTTAGGCCAACAGACATGTACGTATACCGTAGCTAGTCGTTTAGACTACATCTTGCCACTTAGGGTATTCCATTGCGATCAGCGCCATGCTCCTACATGCAATTTCAACTTCTTACACCAAGCCTGTTTTATGTTACGATTGCTTTGGATGTCAAAATTCTCTCTGAGGACTAGTGCTTAGTGTGACAGCTGCGCAAGTCGGTATAGAAACATTGTGATCCTTCTCATGTGCATAATGAAACCCTATGCCTTACGACAGTCCCGCCCTTGTACAGGGTCTTGTTACAGCCCTTAATGCCGTTTTCGAGCGACGATTCTTCGCTATACCTTTATGGGAAATATGCAGGCTACAGCTGCATCGAAACAAGGGGCTTAGTTGGCAATGATCCTAAGACTATTACTGAACAGGGGATACTTCCAGCTCGAGTAGCAACACAAACTTGATTCTGTAAAAAGCTACCTAGCCTAACATGTGCACTACAGCGAGGTTGTAGCGTGGTGGCAAGGACAAGGGGTTGACCCCCATCTCTTGTTTCCTAGTGCAGATGGGTACGTATCATGTATCTGCAGATCCGGACTGTCTCTTGGCTTTTTCGGCCCCGGCCTACCAGGTAGGTCTCCGTAGTATCCGTCTGCCCTACATTTTACCCTTCACGCAATCTATCACTTGGTTTGAAGGTGTTTGTATTGTGGCGCCTTTCTACTAAGACGATTTCCTAGTGGTATCGAGCAAGATATGTCGAATAGCTCTCTTTAGCTACTAAGTCGAGGTTGCCCGGATTTAGCTGCTCAAAAGCTAGAGTGCACGATTCAACGCTCCGGTTGGCACGATTGATAATTTGACGATTCAAAAAGTCCCTAGGCGATACCATTGTGCCATCATCTGAGCGGAAAACGCCCGGTTCGTCCATCATACGATGCTCACTTTGTTCATCGCGCCAGCTGGAGATGAGTACAAAAGCCGGGGTTGTGTAATCAGATTTGTCCCCGGCGGCCGCACTGTCGATCCCCACGTCGATGAGGTGGACCCAGACCCCGTCGATCCCGTTGAACGGTATCTCAACACCTGAATCAGTTGATGTATGATGTGCCTCCTGAAGCTCCTCCATGGAGCTTGAAAGAATTTCCTGCGACCTTCGATGCAGGTACGAAGAGAAGAGCTGCAAGTCAATGTTCAAGCCTTGCCTCGTTGCATCTGTGAGATCCTGGTCGAATTGAAGGTGGTATATGTGCGCGATGGCGAGTGGAGCCGGATCTAACCAGCCTAACTGGAGGGGTGCCAAGGATCGCCAGTGACATGGTCCAGAAAGGGTAACATCATTCGGTGTAGGCATAGGCGTAGACTCGGGACCCTGGAGCGGACTTATCTTAGCCAGGAAATCCCGAAGGCCACCATCATGCAGGAACCCTTCCATAGCTGCTATTGACGTCCATTCTCCATGATTCTCAGTGTCAATGCAATATCTTAGTGCTGATATGCTTAGCCATAACGGCTTGCTCAAATCAACTTACCATTGATGAGGTACATTTGTTGTGCTTTGTCAACAAATCCCCATGACGTTTGCGACCAGCCATCCTGCTTGGCCAGAAACCTGAGCGCTGCATACCATATTTTGCCTTGCTCTGACTGAGGATCAATAAGTCTTGTGTCTTTGCGGATAGCAAAAATGTGCCCGGATACTGTTGACATAGTGATCTGTTGAAACGGACAATTTTGTTGCGCACGGTAAACGCGGATGCGTTACAAGTAGGTTGAGTGGGACGATGAAACTTGTAAATATGACAAAAGTAAGCTTTACAAATTAGTGATGAAAGCATATAAAAGATCGTACGACTCACCTAGAAGAAAAAATATAAGAGAATACGAGGTATAGCTTGGATGGACACGGACCGCGTTGCGCTCTTGGTGGAGGGAGCCAAAGGAATTAATTATAGTATGTGTTGAGTCGGAGCAGATCTATTCTGTTTAGGGAGTGTAGGAATGTGGGATTTCTGCCATGTGCGCTGTAGCCTTATAAGGACTAGAATCACGCAATTAGTATATGGCGTCTATTGAAACGAGGGTTGATGCACGGGCGTGGTATGCCGGTGTGCCATAGCCACCACTAGCCGTATGAGGCAACCGAGGATGGTGGTCCGGCTTACATCCACGATCTGTAAGGCTTCTGTTTCACCCAGGGTCACAACTTACGAGAGCGCCGAAGGAATGCATCACGCATCGGTCGCTCCTTGTCGGCAGTCCTTCATCAGCAGGCGGCTGAAACTGCTAAAACACAGCATTTTGACTCTAGAGCTTACGCCCTCCTCAGTCAGTCTTTTCTGTAAGCGGGACCAGATTACAACATTGGAAAAGGGGGGTTCGGTAATTGAGTGGTGTGCTGGATGTATCTGTACTTCCAAAACAAGGATCTTCAACGCTGGGACTGTTGTGCTCTAAGTGGCCCGTGAGACTTGGTCCCTAGGTTGTCTCTTTCCTATATATCATGTTTAGAGTGGTTTTCGGAGGGGCTCCAGATGAACTTTTGGAGAAGGGGATATAAGTCGACTGAAGGCTGCCAACCACCTCTGTGAGCTGCCACTCTTCCCATTGCAGTACCCAGCTGTATTATCGCTCTTTATTCACTGTTCTTTATTCATTCATTCTTTTTAGTTCTTTGTGCATCTAGTTTGCATCCATTCTTTACAAACACTCTTTCAACCACCATGCATTTCAGCATGATCGCTCGCCACGGCTTGGTACTGGCGCCCCTAGTATCTCTCAGTCTGGCTCAAAGTTACGATGTCCGCGCTCAATGGGATTGGATCGATGAAAGCTGCCAAGGCTTGGACGATCGGTTGAATAAAGCAGGCGAGGACTATACAGCCATGGTCAATGCTGCTTTGGGCTGGGTTGGCGAGGGCGCCGACCTACCCAACAACGAAATGAAAGAGTTGACGGTATCGGCTTACCTGGGAGGCCACGATGAACATGCCCGGCTGTTGGAAGCAAAGTGGAAGAAGCTTGCCCAGTATACCAATGGCAAGTCGGTCCCCTACAGCCTCTACTGCGATGCCAGTGCCTTCGAGTGGGTCACTGAGTACCAGGAGGGTGACAAGAAGGGCGAGCCACTCTCGAGCTTCAAGGAGGGAGGTGCCTGGCACACGAAGGAGGGCCGTTATGATACTAACAAGGGCCCGCTCTATCTTGATGGCGGTGGCCCAACAGATCTCCGCAAGGACTACTGCCACACTCCAAAGGGTGACGTCGCTGCAGGAGTTTCCTCAGTTGGTGGGAAACACGTTGTCCTCTGCGAGTCCGCCTTCAAATACGCCGAGAGCATGGACCCCGAGATTGAGGCCGAGGTCGGCACCCTCATTGACAAATTTGCCTCGACTGGTGGTACGCTGCTTCACGAGATGACACACGTCGTTCTCAGTACCGGGGACTCAGCTTATGGTGCTACCCGCTGTCTGTTCACCAACCTTATTAGCAAGGGCAAGACGGGCCAGAAGAACGCTGATAGCTGGATGATCTTTGGCATGGCTGCCCTTCTCGAGAAGCGTGCCTGGATGATGGGCCATGCGCAGCCCCTCGACAACTACGGACCTAAGGGCCCTAAGCTTAACAAGCCATCATCATAATTATAAGCACCGCTGGGAACTTAGACAATTCATAATTTACTCTTGCCTTGACATAGAAGTTTCACGACGTTTCTTTCTGAATCCCCCAATTCACATGACTTTTTGATGTTCCAAAAGTAGTATCGTTCTTCCTAACATCTAAGTGAACCATTGTCATCGAGGGCATCCATAACACTAATGAGATCTCTAGCGAGCGTGACCGTTCCTATATATTGGCCCAAATCCTTCATGTTCTTGTAGCACGAGTTGGCGACTATCTCCGAGGCAAACCATGTATTCGCTAACGCAAGATCAGAACAATTGCTCAAAGGCGGATACTGTGCGTTGAAAGATATCTGTGCCTCGCCATCCATGCAGTAAGTTCGAAGTTGATTGTCGGTGCCACTGTCGGCAAGTAACGGGTCAGTCTCTGCAGCATCTCAAAAATACGTTGAGAAACGAAGGAAGAAGTCTTACCATGGATCGAAAATTATCATATCATGCACGTAGTCCAGTATAGCGGCATACATCGTCGCAGTCTCCGCCATACTTTCGCGACCATGATGTCCAGGTCCTCCGAGTTTGAACAAGATGCTCCCCTGATTAGGATCTTTGGATGCCTGAACGCGGAGGAGCTCTATGTCAACACTGTCACTAATGTGAGCATCCGTGTAGTCAAGGGCCACGGTAAGATTGCCGCCCTTGACCTTTTCAAGATCCTCGGAATATTTGCCCAGCTGATACTATTCGTCTCTTTTGACTTTCTACCGACGACAACATCCGCAAGTAGGCACAAGAAAAAGGGAGAAATAGTATTTATTTCGGCAAGGTATGATAAGAAAAATGGAGGGCTTCAAGTGTTGGTAGGCAGAGTATTGAACACACTGATTAGGAAGAAGGAATTCAATCATACTTATACTATTTTTCTGTCAAATAATTGGGGTGCTTATGACCTTACTCTCACTGTCAGCAAAACTATGCTTAGACCTAAAACAATGGTCTAGAAGTGTTCCCTTTGCATTTTAGTACCGTAACCGTGTGATAAAAAAAAATTAGAATGGGCTTCGGAAATCTGCAGTCAACTAGCCAAGCAGTAGCCGTTTTGGTTGACGAGCTCGTTGCGAGAGTCCATTCTGGTACGCAAACAGAATTGTTCTCAGGACCTAGCCACGATGAATCTCTCCCCATGTCCATAAAATGGCTCACCAACGCATTAGAATATGGTATAGGCTTCTAGGTTCTAAGAACACACTCAATTCAGGAACTTGGGCATTTATATTTGTTTAAGAAGTGCCTTTAACCATGGACCTTAACATGATTGTAATAAGGCCTAAAGATAGACATCTACACTGTCATGTCCTCCTGGTGTCGTGTCAGTGTACCAAAGAAGATATTCTACAAAAGTCCAAATACCAAGCTTGAAGTTAATATCTTGAACTTCAGAAGCAACCCCCTGCCCTTGGGGCTTACTACACCTCTTTAGGGAGAATGGCGGGAAGTTCGAGGTTCTATAATAGCTTGTTACAAGCCTAATACATACCCTCTACTGCTACAAGAACTTAAGACGGTTTCGAGAAGGCAGGTTAGCGTATCAAGAAAAGAAACATATAGTTTTGTCAAGCTGTAGGCTTAGGACTCATCACTGCGCCGCCTGGATAAGGCTGAGAGATGACAGAGCGGCACAGCAGTTAGGATCTACTCTCTTGCTCATATCTGGATACTACTAGGTACTCAGATATATTTAAAATTAATGATAAAAATAATAATATATTGTTATGAAATTTCGGTAAAAAACTAAATTTAAAAAGCCAGTATAACGTGCTAAATACACCTACCTTTATAATTTCTCCATAAACCTTTATGAAGAAAGAGCGTCTCGTAAGTGTGGCGAAACTTGACCCCAAACTCTGCACCAAAAAGGTAGTCAGACTACTCTTAGGTACCCGCTCGGCCCCACAGCCTCTCCCGTCTTTCAACATGACTACTATAGTTATCTATCACAGCCGAGGCAGCGCAACGACCTTTGTTGCAATGTCACCGCTGCCAATAAGGTAATTAGGAAACGTTGAGTGCTTGTCATCCAGGGATTCGTCCGCTGGCATATAGCTGTTAAAGTCCCTATTAGGGCACAGGACGTCTTAGGCTAATAGTCTATTTCCCTTACATTTGAAAGGTCTGACATAAGATAGCGGAGAGCCTAAGGACCTGGCCCGCAAGCACCTAGTTATCGAGCGGGCCATCCTGCTAACTGTTTCCAGCGTGACATTTTTCTTCAGTCTGTGAACAAACTATTACTTAATTTTATATCAGCTCAAAGGTAGTTAGGATTAAGCCTATCAACTGCCAGCGGGTAATGGGAGACAGACAGCAGTCATAAAGTCCTTTCTTATATTCTCTAATTTAAGACGTTCTTTTTATGGCGTTTAGAACTGTAATTCGTTCCCAACGAATCGACTGTAAGACAACGGGCGGATTGACACTCACACCACTTCGTTAGTCAAGCCTGGGAAATTATGAATGAAGGAACAGAGTGATCGATGATACACACGCCTAGTGGCGAATGTAGAAGCGGTAGAAGAACGCGCTTGCTTTCGCTATCTTGACGAACTGTTATGCATCTCTTCCGATTGCACGGCGGATTGCCACAGTTGGTGATGGCGATAGATCATCCGATGTCATGGTAGCACCTTGTGGCAATAGAAGAGATAGTCTGGCGCTTTCTAACACCTACAAGCACGGTTGAGGAGCGTTTCTTTTCCTTCGTTCGAAACTAGGGCGGCAGTTTATAAAGTCTCTATGGTAGCTCCATACTGCTACTAAGTGATAGAGTATTAGGGAAGAGAGCATAAGCTCCAATGAATATTTATTCATATATAATAAGCTTAAGACGTTAAACGTCTCTTAATAATAGTAGCTTCTTACCATATTTAGAATATATTCTTTGGGTTCTACTTCGTAATCCTTTAAAGTAGGCTAATGTTAGAGTCTGGTCAAGAGGCTCTGGCAGGGTGGTTCCCGCTTTCGTTAGTACACCGGCTTGCTCGTTGCCCGGACTATTGATGTATGCTAGGGGACTTAGCTAGGGCCTGGAAGTCTAGGAAGACATCCTGTGAGGAGGTCTCATGGATAGCCTCGAAAGCAGACTGCTACGGTTAGGTTTTCGAGGCAGGCGACAATATCCTTTCTTCGGGTTCCTTAGATAGATAGGGCAGCCCTCAAGTCCTCGAAGGCGCCCTTAGTTTCGCTACCTTAATGCATACTAATGCTATATCTGGCTATGCCTTCAATAGATTTAAAGCCGTCAGAGTAAACTACTCAAGTAAGTCGCAGCGCTAGATCGAGCTATTGTCAGAATAAGGCTACTAATTCCTATTTTATTGCCGTCTGTAATTGCTTATTATAGTCTACTTGTTGAAAGCTTATTATAAAAATTTGAGTTAGTAGTAGGTAAGTATCAACATGTTTGTTCTGCAAAGGTGGATACACAATACGCTTCATAGTATCTCGTATTTAAGCTTAATACGTAGGCGGTATGCCACTCATAATGAAGCACAGCGATCGGCAAGGATTCGAGGCCAGTAGCGACTAACACAAAGTGGGGAGTAATATGTTTCCAAGTATAGATATCCGTACAAGAGACCACAAAAAATTAAGTTGAGATGACTTTCAAGCCTACTTGATAATTCGCTCAACATCTTCGGCCAGTTTTGAGAGTTTTGTAAGGTTGACAGACCCATCTTCAGTAACTGCTACCGTCTTCGATGCTGATACAACGTGAATATTTAATATTCAATACGCTTATTGGATATAACAGTAACAAACTGTATACCACCAACGTCCCAATACTAATCTAGGATTGCCTTATGAATGTGTTAAGAGTGGACTGGGTCGGCGAAATACTTGCGAATAGCATATTCGCAGAAGCGAATTTAAGAACATTAGCTACTTAAAGCTTATAGTAAGGTAATGGGATATCTTACTCCAGGTTCGGCTGTGACTACGCAGCCTGCTGGGAGACATGTTCTTTGACCTCTAGCCTTTAGGTTCCTAAATATCACATCCGGCTCATCCTTCTTTGGACGCCCTTCGACGTCGTGCGTGTTCATACCCAAAAAGTAGCCTAATCCATGTGGCATAAAAGCCGGACTGGTCCTTGCCAACAAGATCGATTCGGAGTTTCTTTGTAGAAATCCTAGCGATAGGAGGCCCCGGATTGCGAATTTGTGGATATGCAGATGAAGATCGTCTCATAGAAATCGCTAGCTTTGTAAAGTCATCGCCTAGTTGTGCCTGCTAAACGTAGAAAAGTCCTCAAGCTGCCTCAATAAGAGGCAACCCTTTTACCTTTGGCGACAACTATTGCAATACTGTGATATACTTCTTGCAGCCGCGATGTACTGCCAGATTCGTGTGCGTGAGGCCGGCCAATAGGGGAGTGACAGGGTATGCATGTTGCAGATAAGGATGTGCATGATGTAGTATTCTATGCATGAGCCTAGCAGCTGTTTGGGGCAGGCTTAGTAAGACGCTAAGGAGAAACGAAACCCCATATTGGGCCGTGCACCTCTGTTGTTTGAAAATTAACCAACCAGGCCACTGAATCGTGAAACAACGGAGCAGATGGAGATCTCCTTGGCTGCCATTAGGCTCCTTCTACGAAACAGGCCCACAGCACCCTGTCTAGGCTCTCGGTACAAATACGTTACATAACATAGTAAGTAGGTAGTAGTCGGAATTAGAGAGATTGAAAATCAGCATGCTATAGCTGTATGTATAGGGGATACTTATCAAGACTTATGGCGCACACTAATTGCACACTAATTTATGTGTACTTCTTATGTTCTTTTGTCTAATTGGTTATAGACCCATACTGTTTCGTAGAAGGAGCCTGATGGCAGCCAAGGAGACTGGATACTGCATTTACAAACCTTTTAATTTTAATCTTATCTTAAACGGGCAGGAAGCTGACTTCACAATGCGCCCAAAGCTCACATCTTTCCTCTAGCGACAATTCCATTATCTGCTGATGTTTCTATTCTATATATTCAGTCTTTCTCCTTCCAGCGCTTTTGTCGACAAATTTTTGCATTCTATTCTCACCATCGGAGGTTTTTACACACTTTGATTCACACTGCCTAGTCCCAAAGATGCGGTCCTCAGTCGCTGTAACCTTTTTGGCCTCGGCCGTTCATGCCCATTGTAAGCAATGATTTAGGCGTGAAGGAATAGCTGCTTAGAAGAATAGACTAACCCTATATTTCAGATCAGATGGATCTTCTGGACAACACCATGGCCACGCGACGGACGGAACATGATTTTAGGTTGTACGAGAGCATGGACTTCATTAACACAGACGCCACCAGCCCCCGAGCCGCCTGTGACGACGTTGAACTCTTCAACCCAACCTTTGACCATGGAAGTGTCACCCGGGACTATGCCGCCGATGAGCCGAGCGGCGTGGCAGTTCAATCAGTCGAAGCCGGGTCATCGCTCACCTTCAAATTCACTAGCCATGCTGATATGCAAACCATGGTTCATCCGGGGTTCGTTCAGGTGTATATGGCCCTGATTCCGCAAGGCAGTAGCTTTGCAGACACCCCTGGTTTCGACGAACGCTTGCAGTGGTTTAAGGTGTACCAGAGTGAAGTAACGCCTCTCACGGAGAAATCCGCTGAGGAGGGTTACTTCGAATGGCAGTACTTCATGGAGCCGACGATGGATGTCACAATTCCCTCCTGCCTTGCCCCCGGCGAGTATTTAATCAGAGTTGCCGAAACGACCATGCACCGCACAACATTGGAAGAGCCTGTCGGTGTGCCTAAAAACGAATACTATGTTGGCTGCTCTCAGTTGGAGGTTACCGGCTCTGGATCAACCAGCCCTGAGGGTAGCCCTATTCCTGGCGATGGTTGGTGGACGAAGCCCGCGACCTACCAAGAGATGAACATTTGGGATGCCTCCTCCCAGAGCGACGAATTCGTGCAACCCGGTGGCGATGTTTTCCAATGTTAAATCTGAAAAAGATTATACAACAGCGCCATAACCAGGCACGCCTTGCACATGGACTGGATGCTTGATGACTGGAAGACTTTTATGTGTTCCGATCAGACCTCTGTAATCGTATTACATTGCCGGAGTGGTGTAACGCGTTTGGTATACTACGAAGGAGGGTCGCCTCCGTAGCTACATTCGCGAGCGTTGGAAAGGAGCCTCTGAGCTTGTGTTCTAATGCTGTTGTCTGTATTACCGGCAAGGTCCTGCCATTGCTGGTTATCTGAGACTGCGGCTGAACAACGAGCCTCAGAGGCAGCGATCTTATCTTTCAACGAGTCTTGTACCCTCAATGAGGCTCAATGAGAGAATAATGGGAGCTTTTTAAATGGAACGCTTTTGGCCTCCGTCAGCGACCGTGTTGTAAGCCTCAATAGCGGTGGAATGCAGAGACAGGCAAACCAAGAAGGGGTAGCCAAGGTGGAACTGATTGGTGGCGTTATCCTGAAGATACCAGAGCTACTGCTGTTTGCTCAAACCTGTATATATCGTGGCTAAAGGTTCAATTTATATATTTCTTTAAAGAATATCATAGTCGCAGGGAACGTGCTCACCGCCTCTTCCACAGGTGTCCCTCCTCACATATCTAGCCTCAGACAAGCCATAATTAAACAAATCTTACCCTTGCTCTCTCAAAGTGCCAAATGGAAAAAGACCCAAATGCCATGATTATTGTACATAAGCTATAAGTTCCACAATCGAAATTTTTCAGGGCCAGTCGTCCTCTCCTTCGTCGAGAGTAAGCAACAGCCCTGTGAGTTCACCAATCTGCGGGGACGCTAGGTAGTGATCGACATTACCTCGCACCATTATCGTACGTAGGCTCCAAATAAGCTTACACGAGGTAGCCAAATAAAGGCGGTAATAGTAATAGTTTCAATCTTAAGCTGGTTTTTTCCTTTCTTTTTTTTTTGTGACAATACTGGGACCGTGGGATGTTTGTCGTACGAGAATGGGTACTCAAGGGCCCTGTTTCGTAAGTGTCTTGATAGCGGTAAGCCGCTCCTATGGGTAAGCTATCCAGAAATAACATTGTTGGAGTATGATTACAATCTTAAGCAAAATTCAATGAGCCCGAAGTTCGTCGGAACAAGACTTACTGCGCAGGGCGTAATCAAGTATGATGCGATATAAGTAGTCGTTGGGATGCTCCCTCCTCGACCTCATTCTCACTTACACTAACCACCTTGCAAACCACCTGTCAACGCAAGTTAATCGAGGCCATTTTCCAACCCAATCAACGTATGTGTTAAAAAGTCCATTTCTCAATTTAAGACTCGTTGTAACCCTTGTAACTAACATGGTTCAGGAAAAATGAAGACCACCCTCATTGCGAACTTGGCCATGTTGGCTCTAGCCAACGTCAGCAGCGCCTTCGTAGTCGAGACTTTCGCGGGTCCGAACTGCGAGGGCGATGTACAACAAACGGTTAATACTTATGACAGCACATGTGCTAGCTGGCCTCATGGTTTCCGATCTGTCAGAGCAAAATACTATGGCGCTGAGTTACAGTTCGGCAAATTCTACGAGGGGGATGCTTGCGTACCAACCGCGAAATGGTGGGGGTTATATGTGGATGGAAAGCATGATGCTTCGGGTCGATACGTTAAGGGTACGTGCATTGATCTTCAGTTTGAGGCTTCCGCCATTGGATCGTACAGGGAAGGATAAGGAACGGGGAAAGTTGATGGATGATTCAAGACGAGATGCACTCGCAATGAGATACGCTCTCGAACCGCAATGTCTTCATGGTAGCGTAAATGATGTCTCAATACAAATATATCGCTCTTCTGAAGTATGTACAGCTATGCTGTTTCACATCCTCTGATGAGGTACAGGTATATAATATTACGAGAACATAAGCAGTACGGCAAATCAAGAAAACAAAGACGAGCTTGCAAGAGCCACATAAATACTACTACATAAGCCCAGGTTCTGATAATTTAATTTCAAAGCCCCAATCTCGCTACTATCTATTGTTTTTCTATCTCCCTGCCTTGAATTTTTTTTTTTTTTTTTTTTTTTTTTTTTTTTTTTTTTTTTTTTTTTTTTTTTTTTTTTTGTGTTTTTTTTTTTTTTTTTTTTTTTTTTTTTTTTTTTTTAATTTTAATTATAAATTCCCGCATAAAATATCTCATTCACATCCTTAGGAGCTCTCTACTGTTATCATGAATCTCAAACAAGGACAGGGTGACTGGCTAGGTAGTCAAGGACCTGGTGGTTTCGATTTGAGAAGTAAGTGTCAGTCTATTCCCTTGGATGAGAAAATGCATTTCAATAACAGATTGGTCCAATTCTACATAGGCGATACCAAAACGTCCCCGACTGCGACTATGCTCGCTGCTATTCAAACATGCGCTTTGAGGGATGATATAGACAATGAAGACGAGGTCACACAAGAGCTAGAAGCGCATGTGGCTAAGCTGACAGGCAAAGAATCTGCCCTATTCACGCTCTCGGGAATTATGGGCAATCAGCTTGCCATGCGCACCAATCTCACTCAACCGCCTCACAGTGTTCTCTGCGACAGCCGTTCCCACATTGCTGTGTGGGAGCCAGCAAAGTATCTCTCTCTCATACAATGCCAGTGTTTAGTCCAGCTTTGACCCCTTGAATAGTGCTTATTTATTGAGCAATGCATCGCTTCGGCCGATAGCCCCGGGGAATGGCCTCTATTTGACTTTGGAGGATATCCAGGCCCACGTGGTTCTTGACAATGATATCAAGGGCATGCACGCTTGTCCGACCCGGCTCATCTGCTTGGAAAGCCCCTGTCACGGCGTAATCTTCCCACTCGAGGAAGTCCGGCGCATCTCTTCTTTTGCACGCAGCCACAACATTAACATGCACTGTGACGGCGCCCGACTTTGGGAAGCCGCAGCCGCTGGTGCTGGCACGCTCCCTGAGTACTGCGAGCAGTTTGACACCATAAGTATGTGCTTCAGCAAGGGCCTTAGTGCCCCTGCTGGGGGTGTTGTAGTGGGGTCTCTGGCTGCTATCAAACATTGCCGCCGATATCGCATAGCTATCGGCGGTGCTATTCATCAGCCAGCTCTTCTGACCGTTTGCGCACGGGTGGCCGTTGACGAGGTGTTTGGCACAAAGCCTGATGGAAGTGATGGTAAATTGAAAGACTCTCATCAATTAGCAAAGGACGTTGCAGGACTCTGGCAGAACAAGGGAGGACGTCTGATGTATCCTACACAGACGAATATGTGCTGGGTTGACCTCGAGGCCACGAAATGTAGTGAGGAGCGCTTCAATGAGCTAGGGAGAAGGGCTGGCCTGAAGCTACATGGTAATCGCATAATAACCCATTACCAGGCCGCCCAGAACAGAGAAGAAATATTACGACGGCTAGAGCAGGTCTTCAAGCAGGTCTTTGTAAAAGCCTGACGGGTAGTATGCAGTAGACGACAGGTCTTAGCCCACCATGTCTACTCGTACGAATGCTAGTCTACTATTATGAATAGCCTCATTTGATTCCTGGTATCGCTCCGGCTTTTTGCATTTGCCCTCTTGACGACCATGGAAACGTAACTTAGGTAATCAACATCAGACATATTTTTTTAAAAAATAAGCTTTCAATCATGGCCTTTACCGCAATCGGAGTTCCTATCAGTAAGTAGATTAGCAATATTTGTCAAGGGGCATGGAGATATGGTGTCGTTGAGAGAAGAGTGTCTTCATAGACCAGAATAGAGAACACAACACTTCGGCACTGCAAGTCGAGACTCTTGTGTATCGTTCACTGGTAATATCACATTTTCCCACATTTAATCTGTCATCATTGGTCATCAATTGTCGGCTTCATTTGGGTCAACTCTAACATCATTCCTAGCCGAGGCTCTTGTGCGGTTCTCATCGTCGAAATTGTGGCTTACATGTACGGGAATAAGTCCTGTTATCGCTTACAAAACCCATCGAAGTCGTGTAGGCGCTGAGTTGTCTACATAGACGCTTAGTCTTCCCTTCTGATATTTTTATAGCACGACAAGTAGAGACACTCTTTAAGGCCACGGTGTAATGCGGAAATTGTGTATGGTAGTCAAATTATAGGATAGCGACTAAGCACGTTTGTCAACGATAAGATTGTGAATGGAAGGTAAATTCGTAATAGTGTATGTTGACCTATGTAGCCCAATGCAACTGGATACATGCTATTTAGTCACTTTCTACTTCAATTGAGCCTTTACGGCTATGCTATCTGTAAGAAATCAAGAAGAGAGAGATAAAACCCTCCTGGTGATCCCAATGTTTCTCGGCACTAGCCTAACGCATGTGCTAGCCGGCGCTGCTTGATGATTTCCCCTACTTAAGAGACCTTCCAATGGGTCCCAGGCAGAGTCATTGGTAATCCCATCAGCTGGAAATATTCGAAAATGAGCGATTAAATGCAAAAAGACGGTGTAAAGTGCCTTGGAGGCTACGTGGCTGGCGACACACATCCGCCCGCCCATTCCGAAGGCAAACTGATGTCGGTGCACTGCAGTCCCTTCTAACCATCTCTCCGGCTCGAAGATATCAGGATTCGGGAACAAAGAAGTGTCTTGATAACCAGTCAGTTCTTATTGCACACTCGCGTACCTTGTATCGGTAAGAAAACATACCTCTCGAGCATGCCCAGGTATTGAGAAATAGGAGAGTTTTAGGTGGTATATTGGCACCATTCCATTTCACTGGGCCGTGGGTAGCTTTGGGCAGGGCTAGTCGGAGGACGACAAAGTAGCGACCAACCTCTTTAACAAAGGCGTCGATATATGGTATATGAGTATGAGCTACCTCAGGAGACAGCAAAACATGATCGTCGGTATCGGCGTCCTTGATCGCTTGATATGCTTTGTTCTGAATGTCCTGGCGGAAGGCAAGGAGCTGCATCGCCCACAACAGAGAGCGCTTGGTGGTGTCGGAACCAGCCATCATACTAAGGCTTATACTTAGTAGCTCACCCTCGGACAGACCTTTGCTATCGGGATCTTTCAGAACATTGCCCTGTATGCTTTGACTCATTCTGTTAGTTCCTATGCCCTTTGTGTGATTGAAATTCAGAAGGGGTATTACCAGGGTCTGTCTGTCCCAATATCAATCTTCTTCCGCAAGTCCTCTTGCAGTGCGGCATGGTATGCATATCGACGTTTTCCAATATCGGCCATGATCCTTCCTTTTCTGGACAGACCCAGAAATTCCGAGAGGATGCTAAAGGGACGCAACACTGGAATATAGTTCAAGTAGTTTCCAGAGACGTCTCGGTACTTAGTGATCATTTCCTCAATGTAAATAACCTCAGATAGGAGAACGTCGTCGTGTAAATCTTTAACATCCTCAACACTAAAGACGAATCAGAATATAAGGATTAGCCTCCTAGTTTGCATTGCTTACCGTGTCCCATAACTGAGTGTCAGGCTAAGATTCAATGCTAGCTTCTGGCACGCGTCCAACACGTTAGTCGAAGGTTGAGTGCCGTCTAGAGATGCTTCGAGTAAATCCTTTAAGAAAGCGCGGGATTCTAAATCTAGAATCTAGTAAAATTATTAGCTGTTGCAAAAAAAGTAGTTCTTTACGGTTATATACTAAAGGAACATACCGGTAGATACGTCTCGACGCTTGTCTTGTTCAGTGCTGTAGCAGCCACCTTTCGACGCTTTTTGCAGCTATGATCCCATTCACTGGTTCCAATGCTTGTTACTGCGCTACCCTTCTGTACCCTCCCATGCAACACGTAAAACTTTGGACGCCCGTTTGTGGCTTCTCTTTGGGATATGAACAATCCTCTTGCAGCTGCGGCGCTGTTTACAACGACAGCTGTAGTGTTCCCGAGCTGCAGCTGGAAAACGTCCCCATACTGCTTAGCCCATTCCCGGTATTCTTCGGCTGGTACTTTCGCACGAAGCTGGAAAAGGCTGCCCAACAATGGATAGCCTCTGGGCCCAGGTAAGTTGGTGATTCTAGTGGAGTATCGAATGCCTTCATTAATAAGGACGTATACGATAAAAGTAGTAATGACGCCTGTTATGACTCGCTCAAGGTAATAGTTCATGACACCTACCTCGAGAGGATAGAGTAAGAGAGATAAAGAGTATTGCGAGAGGAAAAAGAGCGACATTATTCTTTCAGCCGTCACGAGTGCTTCCAGGAAGCACTTTGAACGTTCCAGCAGGACTTGATATGTGTTTTCCGCGGCTTCGTGAAAATACGTGGCTTTATACTTCTGAAGCGGTGACTCTACAATTTTAACACATTCCTGTCATTTCTAGCATTGTAAATTGTAATCACAATACTAGAGCGATCCATTTATTCTCTTCCTGCGTTTCCCCCTGCGATTGACACGATCCATCAATCAGATCGAGCGGTCTGATAAAACGCCCAGGAAATTAAGCCAGAATTATCCATGAAATCCCTCACAAGACAGGTAAAATATTCACATACTTAGAACCCGTGCCTGGGTCCTGAGGCACGGGTTGTATTTCTAATCCATCACGTCCGGGAATAAGACAATGCGAGGAAGGGTCCCCACACACACGGCACCTTCTTGTGCGGAAGTATGCGATTTGTGGGCGATGATAGGCGGGCGTGCGAAATGGTGTAATCGTAGGGCTTCAGCTCGCAATGTTCAAGTTGTGCTCGGTAGGATGCAGGATGAGTTCTTTCTTCATCGGGCTGAGCTTCATGTTTCCGACATCGGGGTGGGAAAATGCTATCTCTAACACCAAGATCGAGCAAGGATCGATATAGGTCTGCTCAACCAATTTTGCGCCGTCAATCCCCTGAGTAAGAAGCATAGGACTCGTATCTGTTTCATGAACGTCTACGAGCAATGGAGAGAACCCAGGAGAATCAACTAATTGAGGTTCGCGAGGAGGAACACCACTCAGCCGCGACTCCGTCGAATACGGATGAGTGGAGCGCAAGCAATACGGCTATCATGCTGCCACGCAAGAACAACAATCAAACACGATCTTGGCTGTATGTTGTCGGCACGCTCGGTGTAGCCATCTTGACTGCTCCTTTGGCGTGGATTCTTCCGAGTGAAGCACCACCAGACCCGACAGACTACGCTCTGCGAGCTCAGAGGGTGCTTCAAACTACCCCTCTGATTGATGGCCACAATGACCTACCCTGGCTTTTACGCGTTGAGCTTCATAATCGGATTCGAGAAGAGACCTTTGATCCCCGGCAGAAACTGCTCGGACACACAGACATCTCGCGAATGAGACAAGGCATGATGGGAGGCCAATTTTGGAGTGTTTACGTTCACTGTGACGCGGCACAAAAGCATTTCGATGACCCATCTGTAAGTTATCTTGAATGAAACGATTCTCTTCGATTTATTAAATTGAGTGTACAGTGGGTAGTTCGAGATACTTTGGAACAGATCGACGTGGCAAAGCGCTTTATCTCGGAATATCCTGACGTATTTACGTACTGCGATACACCCTTGTGCGTCCGTGAGGCCTTTAGTCAAGGCCGCATTTCCAGCATGTTGGGAATTGAAGGCGGGCACCAGCTCGGTGGTTCCATCGCGGCCCTACGCCAAGTCTATGACCTTGGTGTTAGGTATATTACCACCACTCACAACTGCGACAATGCGTGGGCCACCTCTGCTTCCACGGTAGCAGCGGAGGGACCCGAAGCTGATAAGGGTCTATCATCCTTCGGTGCAGCTTATGTGAAGGAAATGAATCGGTTGGGCATGATGCTTGATCTTTCTCATGTGTCGCATCAGACGATGAGAGATGTCTTATCGCTTACGCAGGCGCCAGTCATTTTTTCGCACTCAGGAGCTTATTCGATTTCGGCGCACTTGCGAAACGTACCAGATGATGTGCTGAGAAGTGTTCGGCGCAACGGCGGAATTGTCATGGCTGTCTTCGTGAACCGCTTTCTTAACATGCAGAATCCGGATGCGGCTACCATCCACGATGTAGTTGACCATATTCTCCATATTGCAGAGGTAGCAGGATGGGAACATGTGGGTATTGGCTCTGATTTCAGCGGCACTCCGTACACGCCCTCCGGACTTGAGGTACGTCTTTTCTAACGTAAAGTAATATGCTGTATATGTTATATTAACATTGACCCGGCAGGACGTGTCAAAATACCCAGATCTCGTAGAGCTTCTGATGGCTCGTGGTGCCACGGACCAGCAGATTCGGCTTCTGGTAGGCGATAACTTACTACGTGTGTGGGGTAAGATTGAACAAAGAGGGAAAGAGATACGACTAGAAGAACCCCCAATTGAAGAGGAGTGGGAGGGCAGGAAGTGGCAGCACGGGTACAAGAGCTCACCGTACATGTTCCGCTCAACTCGAGAACTGGCGGCGAAGGAGGACTGGGGTCACCCAAATCAGTTTAGTGTTCAGACAGACGGCAAACATAGCGGACTCAAGCAAGAGAAACACGTTTAGGTGTTAGTACAAAGAATACCGCTTGTTCAAAGAATACAAATCACCTAACATACCCTGTAACGATCTCCACAGTTCCTATAGTATTCTAGTAGCAATGTAGTAAAACTGCACCCAAAGCCACTCGGTCCGGCGCTATTAAGAGCTGACAGAAAACTGAATTAGACTAAGCATCGCACGAGGTCAATGCAACAGCCCCTTTGGCCTGAGTGGCTTGGAATCTAGTCCGGAGACCTATGCTCTCGTCACCAGCTCAAAAAAAAGCAATTATTGAATATCAAACTACTTATTCCCGCGAAACTGGGGCTTCAGTCCACGCTAGTAATGATGGAATCCAGACTATGAGTACCAAGAAAGACACTTGCATGCTATGTCTCCACAACTGGGGCATCCTGGGTGCGCTTGCGCAATGAGACCCTGGTCAGTTGTCATCCGGGTATTTCAGGATATTAAAGCCATGCCTCGCCCGTCAGGCACGGGTTTGAGATCTTGAATTTGCAGCATAAGACACTTTAGGAGGGGGCTGTGGCTCGGCCTGGTGGTGGCATATATAATGCTGTAGCGTCTTTGGTTGTCAATATCAACAGATAAACCAATTGCCTTGTTCATTGTGTTTCAACATTCTTTAACCCACCTTGATCGACGCCCCCAATTATACGGCAGCATGTCTGATGGTGTGCTTAGCTATAAAGTACCTGAACAGGTGGTCGAGAAACCTATTGTTCATAATGCTGCTTCATCCGAGGAAGCTGACATTACGGATCTTGTTTTAGTCCGTCGTCTTCTTCGGAAAACAGACTTATTGGTGATGCCGGGCCTTTGTCTAGCCTACTTCACCAACGTTCTGGACAGGAGCAACTTGGGAAATGCTAAGACCGATACCATTGAACGCGATCTCAATCTTGGACCGAACGAATTCTCAACACTGCTAATTGTCTTCTACATTCCGTATGCCCTTTTCAACCTTCCATGGTCGCTTCTTGCAAAGAGATTCAATCCTTCTATTGTTATTCCCTTCGCCGTGTGTCTCTGGGGCGCGGTTACCATGGTCGCTGTAACATCTAAGAATGCTGGGCACTTGATGGCATGTCGATTCTTTATCGGTGCAATTGAGGCTAGCTATAAGCCCTGTGAGGTTTTCTATCTTAGTATCTTCTACACTCGAAAAGAAATGAGCTTCCGTGTTGGACTGGTCGGACAGATGGGTTTCATTGCGGGCGCTGTGTCCGGCCTTATTAGCTGGGGAGTTTTCCAATGGCGAGGTAGCCTCTTTGTAAGTCTATATATGAAAGCTGACATAATCAGATGCTTGCAAAAGCGTTTGCTAATACTATTTTTTTTAGGGCTGGCAGTATTTGTTTCTCATCGAAGGAGCTATAACGGTTCTGGTTGCAGCGTGGATGTTCGCGTGGGCCCCGCGGAGCCCCCAGAAATGCCGATTTTTCGACAAGAAGGAGAAGGCGGTGGCCCAGGCTCGTCTGGAACTGGACTCCCAAGATCAAGACAAATATTTTCGCTGGGACGACGCTATTGCGCAGATCAAGATGTGGCAAACGTGGGTTTTTGCTCTCATGGCCGTTTTGTATGGAGTAGGTGTTGCTAGCAGTTCCAACTTCCTCCCAGTAAGTCTGACACCTGTTCTTTGGCACATAGGGGCGCGGCTTTTGTCTTAAGCTAATACTACAAGATTAGACCATGACAAAACGTCTTACACAGAATACGGTCCAAGCAAATCTTTACACCGTCGGACCAAATCTGGTAGCCTCAGTAGTACAACTTACTATTACTTGGCTTTCGGATCGCTATCAGGAGCGGGCGTATTATTCGTGTGGCAGCGTCATCGTGTCGATCTTAGGATGGATATTGCTGGGAACGTTGGACCTTGTCAAAGCACCAAAGGCGGGCTACTTCCTCACCTATCTCGTGCCCTGCGTCACCTTCATTCCCAGTAACCTAGTTCCCGTTTGGCTCTCTTCCAACACTCCTACAACCACGGGGCGCGCCGTGTCTCTCGGACTCAACTACACCTTCATGAATCTGGCCGGAATTATATCTTCAGTATCATTTCGCGACAAAGAAGCTCCTGTTCACAAAACGGCTCTGGTTTTAGCAGGTGGCACGCAAGCCGCGTTCCTCGTCATTGCGCTGTTGATGAGGTTTTACTACGTGAAAATGAATCGGAAGCTTGATAGTGGCGAATTAGCATATGCTCCAGGCATGTCCAGACGCCCGAGGTACCGATATGCTACCTAGTAGTGGTAAATCCATCATGGGTAGGAAGAAAGGGAAGTTCTCGGGCGCCACAGAGTACGGAGTCCCGCTGACTACGCCTTCATCGCGACATTGCCTTGCGCGTTGGATATAAGCCCTCTCCTCAACTTGTCACTGCTCCCCCCACCCCTCCTTTTGTTTAGGTATTTTTGGAAGCGTGTCAGCTAAGAGCACACTATAGTCTGGGTACCTTGAGGATTCATCAGCTTTGTAAAAAAAAAACATATGAATCAAGGCCTAAACTCGATTTTTTTAGTTAGTATCACTTGAGAAATTCACGTTCATGTTGATTTCAAAGCTAGTTTGAAGCGTAGCGAGGGCTAATAGGGGTAAAAAATGCTATCAAATACATTTGAATTGATTTATAGGCTGACTCCTACCAAGTGACTCCGACACGAGAAGCTTAAAACGTTAACGAACGAATAATCTGATCTTCTGACATTTTTAACCTAAAACATACGTAGTCGTCTTAAATACTCGAAAGGTCTTTAAGGGACTTCTGTTAATTTAGATGTGAAGTTTCTGGTAATAGCCTATAAGACATCCCCTATTAATTTTTTAAGAAGTATTTTATGGATAACGATGATATTGTTACAAGACCGCTCTTGTTGTCCTCTTCCTTCTTTACTGCGATTCTACAATAAGATGATTCCGAAGTGTTTACTAATAATCATAATTTTACTTGTCTTTTTTAAGAACTGTTAAATAAAATCATTGCTCATTTATTCCAGGAAGCGAGAAAATAAGAGGATCAATGCCGACATGAATACCCGAAGCTAGTGGACAACCCTTACAAACGACATATTATGCTTTCCAACGACAGCCTCTGGTCAGCGTTCTCCTATTATAGGCACCGAGCCGATGGCCGCAGACGTGGATATTATCAATTAGGCTTAGTGGAAGCCATGTAACGCCCTATTTCTGTGGCAGCTAGATCAGTTATGCCTTCACAATGTTGCATTCGAGTCTCAATACGGAAATGTGACCGAGTACCCCTCAAAGTTATTGTCCATGACGCAAAATATCCGCTATGAATCCGATTCGTAGAAGATAAAATGTAATAGCTACAGCAAATATAGATCGATTAGACCATGTGTGGCATTAAGCTATCTTGTGCGGAGGTAGGTCGGCGTTTCTAATAACCTATATAAGCAATTGACGTACTAGAATGAGATGTTGCGCACTTTAACCTCCACAGTGACGACTCTACAGAGAGAAAAAAGACTACTCAGCATGGAGGAAAACTTTAACGAAAATGCCGTCAACGACACTGATCGTGACCTTCATACGACGATTCTCCCGGGGACGGAGATTATGCGCGATGTCGGAGGACGTCATTTCGTCAGAGCTGGTGAAAAGATAGGCGGGGGGCAGGTGCTGGTTCCGCAGCCATCAAACGACCCTCATGACCCTTTGAATTGGTCGCCAACTTGGAAAAGGATCACAGTGATATGTGGAAGTCTGCTTTCATTCAGCTTGAACTTGGGGCCGCTTGCCAATGCCCCTTTGTTCGGTAAGCTGCTAATCGCAAAGTTTTGGGGTTCCCGGCTTACCAGCACTACCTAGAGGCGTACATACAGGAGTGGGATTGCTCACTAGCCGATGCAGTTCAATTTACTGGTAGAAATACGAGCCTGGATCCGTTGAAGAAATATTTGCTAACACAGCCAGGGGTGGCAATTCTCGTTCTCGGATTCAGTAACTTCATCTGGATTCCAATGTCGACGTGTTTCGGTCGGCGCCCTGTTATGATTCTAAGCTCCCTTATTTGTGCCACTGCTTCTATTTGGCGTGCATTAGCGACTAGCTACAACCACTTTATGGGCGCATCAGTGTACGTCCTAACTTTTCGGGCTTGAGTCTTGTTAACAATTCCTAGTTTGAATGGTATCGGGGCAGGCCCTTGCGAAACGCTAATGCCTCAAATCATCGCCGATGTCATATTTCTGCATGACCGAGGCAAATACCAAACTCTATATTTTACAACGTATTTTGGATCGTTGATGGTATGTTCCATGATACGATGCGGCGCAAAGAGGAACTAATTCTTTTAGATTGGACCGACAATCGCTGGAGCCATGGCAGATCATTATGGCTGGCGCAGCTTCTGGTGGTTCAACACTGGTCTGCTCTTCTTTGTCTTTGCTCTTGGCTCTTTCATGTTCCCGGAGACGAGATACGTGCGCCATAATAACTCTCAAGTCGTAACTGGAGGGCCAAGAGTCATGAATGGAGATGTGCCAGCCGGGAACAACAGCGAAGTGGAGGTGGTCGCAACTATGATGGCTAGCTCGGATGGCTCATGGCTATGCAGCGGAAGGCCGTCCAAGAAGCAATTTCAGCCATGGGGTGAGTACCAGGGCAGTCTTTTGCGCGAGCTCTGGCTCCCCTGGTACCTACATATCTACCCGATCGTCGAATTTGCAGCTTTTGCCGTTTCCTTTTCGGCGTCTGGCTTCTTACTCATCAATCTCACCCAGCAGCAAGCATTGTCTCCGCCTCCTTACAACTTTTCTCCTCGGTCGGTAGGTCTCACGAACATAGCGATTTTGATAGGAGGCTTGATCGGTCTTCTTACCTCAGGGCCGCTTTCGGACTGGGTTGCCGATCGATTGACGAAACGCAATAATGGCATCAGGGAGCCTGAAATGAGGCTCCTGGCTGGAGTACCTTATATTTTCATCATGATCCTGGGGTGTGTTGTGACAGCGGTAGGCTATGACTACAATTGGCCCTGGGAAGTAGTAGTTGTGGTAGGTTATGGCTGCCTGGGTATCCAAGTAACGAGTCTGCCCAGCATTGCGTCGACGTACGCGATTGACAGCTACAAGCCCGTTACCGGATCAATATTTGTGACAATAACCATGTGAGACTCCTTGCAGTGTCCGTGAATAGCTCTTGAATAACTAACAGCATTGCAGAAATAAAAATATTTGGGGTTATGGATTTAGCAAATTCATCACCCCATGGGCGGAGAGATCTGGGTTCATCCCCCCTATGCTCACTACTATGGCACTTATTACGTTTTCCTGCAGTACTGGGTTGTTATTCTGGTACTGGGGCAAGTATTTTCGTACTATTAGCAAAGACTCTTCTGTTCATAGTCTTTGAAACGTTTGGGCACTGATCTCATAGAATAATCTTTATTCAGTACATGGATGCCATAGCTGTCGCACCATGGACGTTTTATTGTCATTACGTTAATTTTTTGATTTGTAATTACTATTCTGGTATTTGTGTTCCTCGTAATAAAGGTAGCATTTCCTGGGTGCAATTACTTTGGCAGAAACCCCTACTCGCCCTGTTCAAGCCTTGCTTATTCTTCTAATACAAGTCGAAGGGCTTGATACGCTCATTATGTTATAAATGCCATGAACTGTAAGGATATGGCGAGCAGGAAAAGGCACGCGTATATACTGAGTTTTTATCTGTACATATAAAAAGCAAACTATTCCAGGTGAAACTTTACCAGTCCCTTATAAATATATCTCGCATAGAAGCATTATCAAGGGCTATAATCATGGTGAGGCTGTTGATCAATCAACTCAGTGTGATAGCTCCGCTCCCTGTTTCACTTTTTGCTCTTATCTTTCAGTCTGCACAATTCTCATCTTCTGATGTATGTTCTTGAGTGACTGAACATTAGAATTCCTAAACTTACTGATGCTAAATGTGGTCATAAAGTAGTTTGCCTATGGTAAATATAGCGGATCAAGCCTTGTGTGACCACTAGATAACAAAAAGTAATTAAAGCCCTGTTGCAGGTTCCTACTTTCTGTAGGGCATTGATTGTTAAGATGAAAAAGTCTGAACGCTTACGCCGTTTTATTTCTATGGCTTGGACTTCTTTAAGTAACATCAACATATCTGTGATTAGCATGACCGCTTCATATGGTCGATGTATTGATCGAGTTTGGCCACGGAGCCAGTGCGTCACTTCTGTATTATAACAGCGTTGGTGCTGTACATACGGAATTAATTGCCGCTCGAAACTCTCTTATGTTAATACTGCCTTTCGCGTTTGTTCTGGTATTAAGCTGTATGAGTTTACCAGGAAACAGACGTGTTGTCTTATCTCTCAGTGAACAGAGCTTCTTCACAGAAAAAAAGTATAGAAAATAAATGTTAAATAGGCTGAAATTCTAATAATTGTTAATAAGCTAGTAAGTATATAAATCTAAACATTCCAGGTTTATAAGAGCTTAGAGAGTTAATAGTCCATGATCGATCGAATTTTTTTTCTATAATTTCCAGTACATAATAACAAAAGAAACTACTAAAATGATAGCTGGTGCTAGAAATTTCAATGCGCTAGCTATCATCTTCATGTTTCTTTGCCTCAATCCTCCACGATGACTTTGGCGATCATTGACTCTCGGGAAGTCAACAGTAGGAACCTCCGTTCCTAGGAATTCACATAAAGGTACCCAGCCGCTTCCCAACTTGTAGTCCAATCGTCGTCCACTCTCCAATGGGACTGCCTCACGAACGGACTTGTAGTAGTCTTCGTAAACCTTCTGCGCATTTGATTCGATAGCCTCCTTAGAAAATTCCCTCGCGGCAAAGAATCCAGCATGAACCTTTTGCATAGCATGGATTGCTCTACTCCCCATGATATTCCACACTAGAAATTTTTGCAGCCTGGCGAATGGAGGGTAGAGTGAATCGAATAACTCTGATTCGGCGGATGGCCACCAGCTCTCAAAGTCTCTCTGAACAATAACTACTTTTGCGTTAGGGTAGGTTTTGATAAGCTCCAGGACGAATGGAGATGCTAAGTCGGTAGCAATATCATACTCTCCCCAGATTGCCTCCCAGTCTGTACGCTGAAATGGCGGTCGCGGTACTGCTTTTCCATCATCTCGCGTGTAAGTGTAATCAGGTAGCTTTGCTAAATGTGGCCAAGTAGCTTCGGCAGCCTCTTCAATTCGAGGCCAGTTGTTCTCCTCCACTTTATCTAAGGCATGATGAGTAGCATATCCTAAGATCCGATACGCCTGAGCCATTGATGCCGTCCCTGTGCGAAAGAGTCCAGCGTGAATTACTTTCATGCCTACATCTTCTGTAGGTCGAGAGTGTAGCGATGCTGTAGAAGCTTTTTGTGAGGACATGATAACTAATGCGGGTGGGATGAAGTAACAATTGATAAATATGTAAGAGAGAAAAGAGTATTCAATCTTAGCATAAGGGCAGGTCGATCTTATTTAACGCAGCAATTTTATCTCCATGAAGTAAGCGCTAGGCCAGATTCGCTATGGATGCTGTACAGGCTATATTTTGACCATTCAGCTCCCCCCCAAAAATAGAAAAAAAAAAAAAAAACTAAAAAAACTCCCCATTATATGCAATATCGTGGCCACACTGAAGAGAGCCTAAATACGGACCCCTGCTATACCTGGTCGCGATGTCTCTTACGTGCTATTTAAGAACACAAAACTTTCCAAGCGTGATACCTAAGATCTATACTGATGAGTATTATTTAACCCTCATTAATCTAACCAACAAAACTCTCGAATTAAATTAAAACCAAAGTCGTTTGATAAAACAAGGCGCAATTCCTTATTCCTCGCCTGATAAAGGTGAGGTCGCAGCTAGTGTTTATCGACTTACTCTGACTACTTTTCAGGCGCTAATCTTAATTTACTATGCATACTTTGTAAAAAACAAAAAAAAAAAAAAAAAGTCCAGTTTAGATAAGTTAGCGATCACGAATACGTCTTAGCGAATATTTGCTTTGAACAATGCCAATTAATTTCTCAAAGCGACACTTAGGCATTTTAAAGCTGTTTAGACATTGGGGTGTAATAAACACTGTCAGTGGTTGTGATCCTTATAGCGGTGTAGCGTCATCCATCCACCTTGTTTAGCAACCCTTTGAAAGGTGTTGGAATTGCCGGTCTAAGTTATATACATATAAAAAAGGGCTACTCCCTACCTAACCGTAGTACTGCAACTTCTTTAATTAATCACTTCATTCAACAAAAGGTACTGTCGCTTTAAAAGAAGAGATGGACTTACTTACTATAGATTTTGCATTATACTTTTAGCACCGATGCATAGCTACAGACCCTATTTCGGAAACGGAGGTTCCATCCGACCTTTACGGTTAGGCCCGGACTACCGGAACTTCTATCTTTGGGACTGCAAGATGATTGATGGATCGGATAGCTGTGCCGCGGAGAATTATCATTACGGAAGTAAAGCACTGGACTATTCCTTGAGACCGTGATGTATAAAGTCTAGCAGATCAGCTCTGATAATATCATAATTAATCAACCACTTCATATAATAAATTATTCGTTCTCTCTCTATCAAAACATTCAGTATAACACCATGGGATCTTTCGCATTGTTTCTAGGGCTTGTGTTTGGCTCTGTCCAGACTTCATTTGCTCAAACAGTCTATTTTTGCGGCGATAGCACCATGATGAATGGTGGCTCTAATGATGGCGATACTGACGGATGGGGTACATACATTGGCGAGCTCTTAACAGTCCCTACTGTTAACAAAGCTATCGGTGGCCGGTCCGCTCGATCCTTTACCAACGAGGGGCGATTCCAAGAAGTTGCCGATCTTGCTGTTGCAGGAGATATTGTTGTTATTGAATTTGGACATAATGACGGCGGGTCGCCTAACAATAATGATAACGGTCGCTCCGCTTGCCCTGGGGAGGGGACTGAGACGTGCGTGTCCGATGTCACAGGCGAAACCGTCTACACTTTCGTCTTTTATATCATTCAGGCTGCCCAACTTATGCTAGAAAAGGGAGCCGCAGTCGTCCTTAGCTCACAAACGCCGAACAATCAGTGGGAGACTGGGGATTATGAGGGCGCGCCTAGTCGGTTCGTTGGGTACATGCAGACTGCCACCGATGCTATTGCCAGCGGCGACGTGACCTATGTCGACCATTTCCAAGCCGTTTCCAATATGTACCTTCAGCTCGGCGCAGATGCCGTCAACGCTCTTTACCCGAACGACCATACACATACGAGTGCAGAAGGTGCTGAGCTGTCTGCAAAAGCATTTGTGCAAGCCGTTTACCAGGAGATGAATGGCCTTACTCCTCTGAAGCAATTTGTCAAGGAGCCAGTGGAAATCGTATACGAGTAGCGCCCACGTTAGAAATTGCTGTCAAGTAGAATATCAAGATGCCTATTGCGTTCCGGGAGACGTTATCGTTCTTTGAGATTTCATAGATTCACTTATGCTACTGGATCGGTTGCCTCTAGCTGTACGCCAAAAGCGCCTCTTCTTCTTGTTATGTGCTCGAAGTGAAGTTGAATTGAATACTCGTAATCTTCTCACTTAGGAGTAAGTACAAGGCATTTTTAAAAATATCTAATATATAATCGTCCGTTAGTGTAATGACTGCACTCATAACGTAGGGTTTCCTGTAATCTTAAAAGACTTAGGGTCGTTTGGGTCCATTCGTTCAATGCTATCTCAAGAAATAACTGACTACTGTCAGAGCTAATCGAAGATCATAGAGTTGTCGTGTCGCTAAGTTCCATCGTGTGGGAAAGATGTTCTGTGTTTGCCACGACCGCCAAGGAGGGTACGGCATCCCAAAGCTCTGACCCTATAATTCACGATGACATTTAGGAGTACACTCAGCTTTTAAGTTAATATAATCACTTTGCCTCTTCTCTGTAAGCAAGCGCACGCATTGATCCCGTTACTAATAACAGCGTTGCTGAATTCCAGGATCTAGAACTCGATCTCCATGTGAACAACACTGTTTGGGTTTGTTGATTGGTGGGAAAGCTTAATTGGAGAGATGTATTAGAGGAGAACCTGCTTTACGGAGGGTTAGCCTCCGTTTTATTGGCGTTCTCGACCCACGTCCATATTCATATAACTAATAAGAGTAGTAGGAACTTGTTATAATAGTATTTGGCTTAACATTTTAATTCGTGGAACATAGTGCTTTCATAGTACTAGAGTCTCGGCTCAGTGTGGATAGAAAATACAGCTCGGAATACGCTTAGTACGATTTAGGTATATTAGTCGAGAAGATCTTCCCCAAACTTTCTTTGATAGGAAGTGGAACGCCATTATTACACTGATAAAGACGCACTGATAAGAACGCAGCACAATGGTCCGTCTTCCTTCGTTTATCGCCTTAGTGCTGACCGTGGTCAGTGCCGCTCAGGCAGCCTGTGGAGATGGTTCTTCTCAAGGAGTCGTTACTGGCTCGGGGACATTCACAGCTAATGTCAATGGCAACAACGTCTATACGGGCTCTGACTACCGCCTTGCTATCCAGACAGCCCTTGACGGAGTAGGCTCGGGCCAACGTGTGGTTGTTTGGTCATCGGGTAGTATCGGAGCATCAACTCTGACAGTGACCAGTGGCAAGACGTTCGAGGTCTGCGGCACTATCGAGACGGGATTCCGGAGTGGTCGCGGCGCTATAGAAATTCAAGGCCAGAATGATGTGCACATTCCATACTTGCGGATGACCGGCAACCCCTACTTTGGCCTCCGGATTTCCGGAACACAGAACTTGCAACTTGGCGAAATTGTGATGAACTTCAGCGGAGGTCTGGGAATTCGATTTGATCGCGATGCCGATTTTAACTATAATGTTAGAATGGGAACAATTACTGTTACAGGTGCTGGCAGTCATGCTGTTGAAGTCTGGAATGTTGATGGTCTTGTTATTGATTCCGTTATCGCTCGCGATGTTGGCGAATGTGGTTTGCTAATCCAGAGAACTACCAATGCATGGGTAGGATACGTCGAGGGTAATAATGTCGCAGCGGGAACGGGCTACGCAACACTCAGATTTGCAAATAACAATGGACAACTGAGCGATGGACAATATACAACGACCAACATATGGGTGGACCGAGTCTACTCACGAGGCGGCGGCCGCGGAATCTTTTGCGTGTCCATGTCTGGCGCTGCTGAGATAAAGTATATTGATCTCGGTAACAACGGAAACAATGCTGTACTCATAGAGAACTGTTACAATCTTGCTATCAGAGATGGGGTGATCAACGGAGGCGGGGAGGTCCGCGTTGCTGCTCGCGACGAGTTTCCGAACACAAGTGGTATCTTCTTTGAGGTTGAAGTGAACAATAATCGGGTCCGGGAGTCGCCTTGTGCAGAGAACATCTTCTGGGGTGTTACTGGAAATGCCCAAATGGACGTGTGCTAGTTTATAGCGGCCCATATCAACTTCCGAGTTACTTTCACACTCTCAAGGATGAGCGCCGGGGCAGATGTATTTCATAAGATGATTTTATCTTTGAATATGACACTCTCTTCTATTCTTAGCTTTGAAAATAATAATATAAATGATTTAGAAAGATTACCTGTTTTTTTTAATACTTATATCTTATTTTATTCTCTTAGTAATAATATTCTTTATTCTTTATTTATTATAAAGTTTAAAAGGGTTAGTAAATTCATCATTAAATAGCGTGGTTATATATACAACGCGTGTTCGGTTACGATCAGTATCTGTATAGTGTAGCTCAGTGTGATATTTATTGCACAATTTTGCAGTCCTTATGTTTGCTAATATTTTCCCACTCGTTCTCTGGTATAGTAGCTAAATTGCTTCGTATTAGGAAGTTTGAAAGATACGGACCATTAGTTTTCTTAGCCATACTCTAGAGATGTATAAAATATTATGCTAAAGCATTCGTAAATCGTGCCTTTGATAGAACACATACGAGCAGTCGCGACTTTTAATGCTCGAACTCAGCGATATTAACTCCGCTAGCCTCTCCTAATTCCGTCCCTTAGCTCACTGTCTACAGTTGATCCAGATCCACGAAATTGCTGGATCTGTCCGTAAGCTAGAGGTTGAAGATATATCTGAGATCCCTTAAATGCTGTTTCATGACTAAGTTACTCTCTACTTATTTGTTTACTACTCCTATATTATGTGTGAATATTTCCGAAATCTTCTTCGTATAATTGCCTTTATGTAAGGCATAATAATTACTAAAGCATTAGACTATTAGCTAGATAGCATATCAGCTTGTTTAGCCGATATTCCCCCTCCAATCATATGTTTAGGCCTTATTCAGCACAAAGTCCCACTAAAAGAACAGTAAGCAAAGCTATCGTTTAACTTCTTATCCACTCCAAGCACCTTTCATATTTCAGAACAACAAAGAAGTGAGGTTAGCATCACCATGGCCCACATTGAGCGTATCATACTAGACTCTAAGCCGGGCGCGGAAATCGCGTATTGCTTCCGATCTAGCCAAGGGTCGATCGCAAAGCCCGTGCTGGTAGTTTTTGTTAACGGACTCGGTCTCCCGCAGGCAGGATGGTCGGCCGCCATTGATTCTTTTACAAATTTGCGCGCCGCTGACGATCGGACAATACCTGCTGTTTTAACCTATGATCGCTATGGTCAAGGGTTGAGTACTGATCGTGACCCTCAAGACCAGAAAGCCGAGGATCCAATGCACGGCCACGATTGTCTCGATGCGACCCGGGATCTCCGGCAGCTTCTCACTCAAATTGTCGGAAATAAGATGAATGTCGAAGACGTCGATCAAGTCACCCTGATACTCGTATCAAACTCTATTGGTGCAGCACTCACACGCTTGTATGCCCAAGAATACCCGGGAACTGTTGCCGGGATTATTTTCTTAGATAGTGTGATTGCCAACACGGATTTCATATCCATCCTCCCCAATCCCGATGATCCAGGCTTTAACGTCTCAGCTTTGCCGAAGGATATTACCATCCAAACACTACGTCAGTCAAGAGAGGGCATCCGCAAGATTTTCCATCCTAGCGTCGGAAGCAGGGAAGGTCTAAGCCGGAAGAATCTCAGCACTTTACTCCCGCACAGTGATCGACCTAAGCTCAAAGGCCCTGGTGGCCAGGGGCCATTGATCACAGTTATTGGTCATGAGTCTGATACTTTCGCAATTGAGTCGGCAAAAATGGGACAGCCGGAAGCCTTGACAAAAGCATTCACGAATCCATTCTGGCATAGATACAATAAGGGCCTCACGAGCCTGACGGAGCAGGGTAGAAGCAAAGGACCTTTTCAGGCCCCGGGATCTGGCCATTTCATTCAGAAAGACAATCCTAGTCTTGTTGCGGACGAGCTTGTAAAGATGGTAGCTCTGATTATGGATGCATAAGTTGTATTCTCAGAGGCTGAATCCGTAGCGAGGAATTTTAGGAAGGATATTAAGCAGCACTGGAGCTTCTATCTGCGTATATTCAGCATGTCTGAGAGTACTCTTCTTAAGATATAACGACCTGCTTGACGCGAATAATATTAAACTACTCTATATGCAAGCTGATTAACCACGTTATTTCGGGTGCTCGTGATGTCTAATTTCACCATGGCCTGCAGCACACGACCATTTTCCAATAAAACAGCGAGGACTTTAGGTATCATCTCCACTAGAATAAAACGTATCTTTCGATTTCGTCTCTCTACTAGTACTATAAGATTGTAGTGTCGTGACTTTGTAGGGATATTTCTCTAATTTCTATCTTTATACATTATACAAAGAGATGATAAGGCTTATTGAAAGAGAATATCTAAGCCTCTTAAATTCTATCTTGTTAAGACTTACTTACGCGCTAAATGAAAGAAGAATAAAATTGTGCTCCAGTAATACTAGCTGACTGATATCCTCAGCTTTATATACGCTAAAACTTTATTATCTAGTTGATTACTGTAGAAGACTAATTTGCTCTATTTTATGAGATAAGATGCTAAATTGCTTTGCACCCAATCAGGAGTATAACTAAAGCGTTCTCAAAGTCCTGCTAGAAGCTAACAAATCTCTTACGAGCAGGTCTCTCTGCGGCTTTTAAGTAATCTCACGACTAAAACATCGGTGCCTTAAAATAGACAGCCTATGATCTTTGAGTACTATTGTCCCTATCAGCCTAAATGACTCATTTTGGGCAGCGTGGAAGATTTCTTCTAAGTTTACTAGAATAGTATAAAGTTATTTGTACACTTTAACTGTACTATGACTCAGGAGATAGTATTGTAATAACCCGGGTGTAGTAAATAGCAATGAAATCATGTAAGGCCTAGTGTATTTAAGTTATGAAAGCCATAGATAGTATGTACATCCCAGAGCTTATATCGTGATACAACTAGCAAGAGCCTGCCTTCTTCCTACACTGAGCTTCCGCTTCTATATTTCTCCTATCAAAGTAACATGGATGCGGAAAGCAACGGACTTATAATGTAGCAGACACTGACTAGATATCCGGCTTGTCATCAATTAGCTCCTCGCCAGTCCAAAGCATTCCTCCGGGATAGACAAAATCATCATCAATTTTCTCTCCCCGTGCCATCTCGATAGATGTGCGAGTCCCTGGGGTTGGGTTAGCAACTTGAACTTGACGGCCGGGGTTTTAATCTCTCTGCATAATACCTGGGGATGTATCTTGAACGTCTTCGGGAATTCTAATTCCCTCTGGAAGTGAGCCAGTCGCATCACTCTCAATAAGAATATGTGCGCAAGTTGGGTATAGCTGAGGAGTACCCTCTGAGAGGTCCGAGACGCTACCAGGAGCTATCAAATCCATGCGGAGAAGGTAGGTTCCCGAAGGAGTTTGAGGCGGAATGGCAAATTCCAACTGGATCTCCGCCTTAGCAAAGTGTAATAAGATGCACGATGAGAAGAATTGTCTGCTTACGTGTGGAGGCAGTTGAAAGTTATTATTCGGCAACCAGAAGACCTTGTCGGGGTCGTCCTCGGGACGCCACTCCAACCCTAATGTCCAAATCTTTGTCCACTCTCCACTGCCATCGTACTCCTCGACAGTTGTGTTCTCTGGGACCTTTGAAAGATGAACAAGGACGGGGCCATCGTGGATTAGAACGTTGTCTCGCTAGATAAGAGGCTTAGCTCTGCATTGGCAGATCATCAAAAGAAGGAAGGCTTACTGGTCCGCTGTTGGGTCGAGGACAGGTACCGCGGTTATCAGGGCAGCCGTAGAAATGGTCATCAGTCCAATCTTTCATTTCACGCGCAGTGTGAGCAATTTCCAGGGTATCGCCCGCCTTTATCTTTAAGGTCTCCGTATTAGCTGCCCAAGCCATATTGTCTCTACCACAACGCACAGATTCTTTCAAGTCTGTGTTATAGGTAGGAAAGTGATAGCCTCGTGTATTGTCATTGGTATATGGCGTATGAGGCTCTTCAAATGGCGCCGTTTTATTGCTAAATGGAGTCAGCGTTATTAACTTCGTACGCTGTAAAAAGCAGGAAGTCTGATGATGCTCACCGGATGTATTGCAAAGGCTCTGCCCATACCCCGTTATGGGCAAGACGTATGAAAGTAGCTTCGTCGATTCAGTTTTCAATGCTACAGCGGCTCTCAGAAACACAGTATAAACCTACAATGACCGGAGACAAGAGGTATAGCCAGAAAGGCTAAGAAACTTGACGAGAGTATCATTTTTACGTTTTCGGGCAACGTAAAACAAGCGGTAAATAATAATATTAACCTTTGCAATAGGTTTATGTTAATATCTCAGTATCTCTCAGTACTTAAAGCTTCCCTACTACTCGAAGAAGAAACCTCTGAGGTTATTTATATTAAGGCCTGGATAAATTCATTCGTCCATATACGAAAAGCCCTTTACGGAGACTAATCCTCCGTGTGGCGTCCAATGTAGCCCCCACTCCCACCATCTGTTATGCGTCGGAAATAGATATTTTGCTAATTCCGATAGACTACGTTACTTTACAAATTCAGGCTCTTGACAGAACAAGTAACGTACAGAGGTAGATATTACCATAGGCTGTTACGCTATAGATTACAATAGCGTAACAGTCATGCAACTAACTATCGAACGATTATAAGTCTTACGAAGAATCAGCAGGTACTTCGTTAACTCATTCCGTTGTGGCCCTCGCGTTTGTTGATAGCTAGTATCCACTAAGCTACTTTTGCTATAACACTATCATCACCGTTGAAGACAGGTCTAGTCCACTATTCCCTCAATAACCATGTTCCCATCTAACTTCAAAGGTCACACAGGGTTAGGCCGGTTATCATGCTAAGAAGCCACACCGTTCATGCTGCGACCGACGGTATAGCTATATTTCGAAATACATGCAGCGCTTCGAATGCTTAAATAGAGATTGTGCTGAATAGCTTAAATAATTTAGTTACTATATCTATTCTTCTAGGGCGTTTATGTCATCTAGAGACAAGAAAGTAAAAGCAGAAGGTGGTGGAAGGGGCACGTATCACTCAATAGTAAAGTATATTGTGTACATCACTTTTTATTACTATTTCTTTTTTAATATTTTCATTTATCTAAAGCCTCTTTTCTTACCTATCTTAATTAGAATATAGAATTAGCTTATAAGAGTTATATTACACGCATAATGCATTTAAAACTTATCATAGTAACTCTATCACCTTATATTTCTTATCAGAAAGAGCGACTCCCATAGAGGAGATAGGCCCTGCTTTTATACGAACCCTACCGCCCTTTAATACACTATTAATCTAATAAACACGCAGCTAATATATTGTCTTTTCACCTTTTATTTCCTCTCCATGCCTTTTTTTCTAACTAGCTGTAGTGTTATCGCAAATACTTAGCTAACATAGTATCTCCTTTATTTCTTCTTAAATTTAAGCAGTAGAAATAAGCCCTGCTTTTATATTATCTATTAACTGCTCGTCCGTATTATATAGCTTATGTTTCACCGCTAGTAGAGTAGCTAGTGTCAGGCGACTAATAGCCCTAACTACTGATCCCGCGTGAAGATGTGACGGTTGGGCTTAGCTGTAGGGTAGCTAAGAGTGAATATTGGTTAATGTCCTAGAGATATCAGGATATTAGATCTGTCAGGCGACCAATAGCCTTAACTACTGATCCCTTATGAAGACTGTTGAATCTAACTAATGTAAGGTGAAATTTAGTAAGAAGTAGGATTTTATAAGGGTAAAGTGATAAATAAATATATAATTAATAAAAATAATAAGTATAAATTTATAAGCTATAATATAAAGGTAAGTTTTAATAAAAAGTTATATTAAGTTTTATTCTTATTTTTAAAAAAAGAATCTTATATTTATAATATAAAATTTTATTATTTATTATTTTAAGCTTTTAAATTAAGTTTATTTTTAATAAATACTTTTTATAAAAAGAAAAAAATAATTATTTTAATTATAAAATCTTTATTTTTTATACTAAAATTTATAAATTTTATTATAATATAATTTTATCCTAAAATTATTAAAATTTTTATAATATTTAATAAATTTTATATTTTATATAAGATTAATTATTTTTTTTTTTAATTTTTTTATAGTATTTTTTAAATACTTTATTAATTTTATTATTTTAATTAAGTTTTAAGAAATATTTAAAGCTTAATCTTTTTTTAATTAATTTTTAAGTTTTTAATATTATTATTTTAATAAAATTTATCTTTTATTTTATAAATATTATAATACTTTTAATTCTTATAGATTTTAATAATAAATAAATAATAATACTTATTTTAAGCTTAAAGAATAAAAAAATTATAAAATTTATATAAATTTTAATTATTTTTATAATATTTTTAAAATTTTTTATTTATTTTTTTATAATAATTATTTTTTTATAAAGTTTAAAAATAATATTATTTATATTAAACTTTATTTATATATTTTTAAAATTAATAAACTTTTTTCTTAAGTTATATAAGTATATTTTAAAAAGTTTAATATTTATTTTATTAAAATTTATATTTTTATTCTTAAGATTCTTAAGTTATTTATTAATTTTAATAACTTTTTTTTTAAACTTATTATATTTAAAAATTATATTTTAAAAAGTATTTATAATTATATTATTATTAATTTTATTTAAAAATATTTATTAAATATTTAAAATTATATTATATAAGTAAAAAAAATAATATATTATAAAATTTTTAATAATATTATTATTAAATTATTCTTAAGTATTAATAAATTTAAAAATAAAGTATTTATATTTAATAAAAAGAAAAGTTAAAAAATAAGTAATAAAATTATATAATATATTAAGTTTTTTTAATAAAAAAGTGTTTATTATTTTATAAACTTTAAATTTTATAGATTATATTAATAATAACTTTAATAAAGATTTTATATTTAAGTTTATTAAATTATTAATTTTCTTAATCTAAGTATTATTTTTTTTTTAATATTATTAAAATTATAATAAACTTTTTTTTTATTAAAATACTTATAAATTTTACTTTTTATTATATTATAAGTTATAATAAAATAATAAACTAAGTTTAGTTTATTATTAATAAAATTAAAGTTAATTATATTAAATTTAAATATAATAATAATAATTATATAATCCTTTATTTATTCCTTATTTTTAATATAATTAAGTCTTATTTTCTTAAAAATAACTTTATTAATATAAAAATTAAGGAGTTTTTTATTATAAAAAAAAGTTTAAAATTAATTAATAAAATTAAAAATATTAATATTTTTAATTTTAATAATAGTTTTTTTATTAATATAAAAATAAGCTTTTTCTTTTAATTTTTTAGATTTTTTAAAATATATTATAAAATCTTTTTTAAAAATAATACTTTTAATCTTATTATTATAAAGTTTAATTATTTATTATTTTTTATTCTTAAAATTAAAGGAAAGTAATATTATTTTTATATTCTTATTATTATTATTATTTTTATTAAAAATAATTATCTTATTATTATATTATTAAATAACTTTTATAACTTATTTATTATATTTTATATTAAGCTTTATTATAATATTAATAATAATAAAAGTGTTTTTTTTAACTTTTATTTTATTAACTTTTTTTTTTTTTATATAAAGTTTAATAATAATTTTTTATTACTTTTTATTATTAAATTTTTTAATATTTTTTATAATTATAGTATTATATTTAGGTTCTTAATTATTAATTTTTTCTTATACTTTATTTAAGAGTAATTAGTTATTTTTATTATTATTTTTTTTTATAATAATAAGTTTATTATTTAAATTAATTTTTATTTTTTTATTAATAAACTTTTTATATATTATATTAAATTTAAATTATTTTTTTTTATTTTTATCTTTATTTTATATTAATATTTTAAGCTAGTTTTATTAAGTTAATACTAAATCTTTTATTTTTAATAATATTTTTAAAGTACTTTTTCTAAATATTATAATATAATAAGATAATAATATTTTATTTAAAGAAAAAAATAATAATTTAATTATAAATTTTTATTTTATTATTATAACTTATATTTATATAATTAAGTTAAGCTTAATAATTTTAAGTATAAGTTTATTAAATTTATTATTTTTAGTTATAATTATATTAAGTTTTATTTTTTAATTTTTATAAATTTTAAAAACTTTATTAAAAAAAGCTTAATATAATTTAAAGGATTTAATTTTTTAAATACTAAAGTTTATTTAGTTTTAGTTTACTTAATTTTTAATAATTATAAGATTAAGTTTAGTTATTAAGATAATAGTTTTTTAAGTTTAGTATAAGCTTTTAAAATTAGTCTTAGATTCTTATTATTAAATTACTTAATTTTATACTTAATATTAATGTTAGGGTATGTAAAGGTGAGGCCTTACCGAAAAGTAAGTTCTTAAATAGGTCTTTAAATAGATTATATAAGGTATATAAAGAGCATATAAAAAGTGTATAAAGAGATTTTAGTTAGCTCTAACTAAAATCTACTTTTATAAAAAAGTTATAATTAATAAATATAAGATAATAAATATATAATAAACTATTATATAAGCTATAATAAATATATAATAATATAATATATAAGTTAAGTTTAACTAAAATATATTTTTATAAAAAAAATTATAATAATAATAAATATATATTAATATAATATATAAGTTAAGCTTAATTAAAATATATTTTTTTAAGAAAAATTATAATAATAATAAATATATAATAATAAATATATAATAATAAATATATAATAATATAATATATAAGTTAAGCTTAATTAAAATATACTCTTATAATATATATATTCTTTATATTAATATTTATAAACTATTATTATTATTATTCTTATATTTATTACTATTAATATTATTATTAATACTATTATTAATATTCTTATTAATACTATTATTAATATTATTATTAATATTATTATTAATTTTATTATTATTATTATAAATTTATCTTAATATAATCTTAATATTAATATTAATAATTTTACTTATATAATAATAAACCTAAGTAAATAAATTATAATTATTTATAAATTATTAAAGCTTAAGTAAGTAAATTATAATTATTTATAAATTATTAAAACTTAAATAATAAAACTATAACTATTTATAAATTATTAAAACTTAAATAATAAAACTATAGTTACTTATAAACTATTAAAGCTTAAATAAACAAATTATAGTTACCTATAAATTATTAAGTTTTAAATAATAAAACTAAGGTTATTTTTAAAATTTAAGGCTTAAGTAAATAAATTATAATTATTATTAAAGTTTAAAGCTTAAGTAAATAAATTATAATTATTATTAAAATCTAAGACTTAAATAAATAAATTATAATTATTTATAAACTATTAATATTTAAATAATAAAACTAAGGTTATTTATAAATTATTAAAGCTTAAATAATAGAACTAAGATTATTATTAAAGTTTAAGGCTTAAATAATAGAATTAAGGTTATTATTAAAATTAAAAGCTTAAGTATTATAATATATAAGTTATAATAAATATATAATAACTTAATATATAAGTTAAGCTTAATTAAAATACACTCTTATAATATATATATTCTTTATATTAATATTTATAAATTATTATTATTATTATTTTAATTAATATTATTATTAATACTATTATTAATACTATTATTATTACTATTATTATTATTATTATTATTATTACTATTATTATTATTATTATTACTACTATTACTATTATTATTATTATTATTATTATTATTATTATTATTACTATTATTATTATTATTATTATTATTATCTTATATATAAAAGGTTCTTTTACTTAAGTATTAAGCTAATAACTTATTTTTTTTTATTAAACTTTATTTATAATAGCTTAAAATATTCTTTTACTTAAGCTTAAGTTAATAACTTATTTCTTTTTATTAAACTTTATTTATAATAGCTTAAAATATTCTTTTACTTAAGCTTAAGTTAATAATTTTTTTTTTTATTAAACTTTATTTATAATAACTTAAAATATTCTTTTACTTAAGCTTAAGTTAATAATTTTTTTTTTTATTAAACTTTATTTATAATAACTTAAGATATTCTTTTACTTAAGCTTAAGTTAATAATTTATTTCTTTTTATTAAACTTTATTTATAATAGCTTAAGATATTCTTTTACTTAAGCTTAAGTTAATAATTTATTTCTTTTTATTAAACTTTATTTATAATAACTTAAATAATCCTTTTACTTAAATATTAAATTATTAAAGTATATATTAAGTAAAAAATCTTAATATTTATCTTTTTTTTTAATTTTTTTATCTTATATTTTTATATATTTTAAATAAGGTTTATAAGTAGTTAATTATTTTTTATATTAAAGTTAATAATTAATAAGAACCTTTTTTATATATTTTAAATAAGGTTTATAAATAATTAGTTATCTTTTATATTAAAGTTAATAGTTAATAAGAACCTTTTTTATATATTTTAAATAAGGTTTATAAATAGTTAATTATTTTTTATATTAAAGCTAATAGTTAGTAAAAATCTTTTTTATATATTCTAAATAAAGTTTATAAGTAGTTAATTATTTTTTATATTAAAGTTAATAATTAGTAAGAACTTTTTTTATATATTTTAAATAAAGTTTATAAGTAATTAATTATTTTTTATATTAAAGCTAATAATTAGTAAGAATTTTTTTTATATATTTTAAATAAGGTTTATAAATAGTTAGTTATCTCTTATATTAAAGCTAATAATTAATATAAAGCTAATTTAATTTTAACTTTTATTAAAAATTATAATATTAAATAAAAGCTTAATGTTATTTATAAGCCTTAATTATAATATTAAAAGTTAGTTAAAATAAAATATTTTTTATAAATATATATAATAAAATTTTAATTTAATAAAAATAAAAATAAAAGAAAAGAAAGAAAAATATATGTTTTTTTTACTTATTATATTTATTAATTATAAAGCTTTTTTAAAGTATTAGTTTTATATATTAATTAATATTAATTTATAGCTATTATTACTTTTTTTTATATATATTTTATATACTTATTTTCTAAGTATAAACTATATAAAGGTTATATATAATATTATTTTTTATTTATTTTTATTTATAAATAATATTATAATTATAATAAATTTTTTCTTTTAAATATAAGCTACTTTATAAACTATAATAAAGTTATGCTTATTATTATTTTTTATTTATTATTATTTATTAATAGTATTATAATTATAATAAATTCTTTCTCTTAATATAAACTATTTAATAAATAATTATTATTACTTAGTTTAATATTATAAAATATATAAAAATATTAAATAAAAAATAAGAATTTTTTTTTTAACTTCTTAATATTTATTTAAAATTATTGTAGCGATCGGAATCGTGAAGTGTGTGATAAACATGATTGAATTCTGTCTGACTGATGATGCAGGCATCGCTAGTTAAGTAGGTCCTATCTGCTTATTACTTATCTTATCTTATCTATTAACTCCAGGCCATAGGCTCGATCCTAGGCTCGCCACTTAAGCCAGACCTTGCCTAGTCTACCTTATTATATAATAAGCATAACAACTCCCCCCTTTAAAGGAAGATCTTATCCTAAGATTAATAAAAGCTATATAATATAATTAATCTAAGTCCTAATAATGTCCTAGATATTTTAATTATATTTGTTACTTTATCCTATTACTTATCTTAAGCTTTGTTATTATTAGCAAAAGTTGCGACTACTTTGTTATAATATTTGCATAAGAATGATTTAATAGTTTAGTTTTGCTTAATACTTTGAAGTATTATTTAGATCTTTTAGCTATTCTTTTATCCTTAGTACTAGAAGTTTACTTAATCTCTTTCTCTTATAGTATATTACTTAATCGCATAAAGGTTAAGATATTTAATATAACTAATAAATAAAGTAACCTATATTATAATCCTTATTTATAAAGAAAGAGGAATATTTATAATAATATAAAACGTGAAGATAAAGTTACAAATCTAGTTATTATTATTAAGTATATCTTTAATAATTATAATATAAAGAATTAGGTTTATTAATTTACTTAGTCTTTTTTAGTTATTAGTTTTAGTCTTTTTTTTCTTATTAATCTAATTAAGTTTCTTAATCTTTACTAATAATACTTTAATAATAATCTTTATTTTATTCGTATTTATAGTAAATATAGCTATTATAGTAATATAAGTTATTTTAGCTTTAGTTAATTAATTATTAAGTTAAGTAAAAAGGTTTAAGACTTAGTTTATAAGTTAGGTAATTTAGTTATTTTATTTAATCTTCTTTACTTAAAGCTTATTTATTTTATTATCCTAAATCTTCTATATTATAAGAATATTAATATTAACTTTGCTAATATAATTAGCAATATAAATAAGCATTTGTTTCTATTTTACTATTATTTTTAGCAAGTCTAATATCACTTGTAGATTAGTTATAGCCTTAATTAGCTTTATTACCAGCTATTATTACAAAATTAAGATAGTTTTCTTAACTAGCTTAATAATTTAGTCTATTACTTGATTCTTAATACGATAAGTTTGGTCTACTCTCTTTACTAAATGCTTCACTTTATGCAAATTAGACTAAAAAGTAAGGTATTATAATTTGTCATTTATAAGAAAGTGAAGATACTTATTTAAAAGAATTGTATTAGCTTATTTAATAATTTTTAAATTAGTATCTCCTATAAGAAGATATATATTAAGTTAAACTTTATTAAAAGTAATAATAGTATTCTATTAAGTAATAATAATATTATTAAGGTGGATAATTTTATAATCTATAGATTATAACTTTACTAAACTTAAAGCCTAAGTTTCTAATTATTAATTAAGTATTATTAATTATTTTAAAGTCTTAAATTCAAACTCTTTATTAAGTAGTATAGTTTGATCTTTATTATTTTCATTAATCTTAGTTCTTGAATTAATAGTGTTAAGTAATAAGTTAAACTTAGTTTATAGGTTATAAAGTATATTAATTAGGATAATAAAGTTTAGACCTTCTTACTTTTAGTTATAAACTATTGTAAGAAGTTTTTAAAAAATATAAAACATCTTAAAGGCTTTTTTTAGATCTATGTCCTATTTATTATAAATATAATGCATAATTATTTAAGCTATAATAATAACTTTATTAACTATATTAATATATATTTTTATATAGTTTTGTTTAGCTTAGTTAAAAATAATAACTATCTTCTTCATAATTTTCTTAAAACTTAGCTAATTATTGAATATTATATGCTTTAAGAATAATATACTCTTTAGAAAGTCTTAGATTATTTTAATAAGATTGTTATATTAACTTATCTTTATTCTAATTTTTTAAACTATATTAGTTACTAATATGTAAATAATATAAAGAATAGTTACGTTTAATTAAAGTACTTTAATTATTATATTAAGAATATTTAAGTTATTTTTAAAAATAAGTGTATCTTTATGCTTAAGTATACTAATACTTTTAATTTAATATCTAAAAACCTGTTATACTTAATAGTTTAAGTTTCATACTTTAGGTTAAATCTTTAAAAAAGTAAAAGCTTATTAAAAGTCCTTACCCTTTAAAGTACCCTTTAAAGTCTTAAATTTTAGAAACATAATTATAAAATTTAAGTAATATAATGTTAATAAGTATATAAAATATTTATATAAACTATAAAATAAAGTAAGATAATAGAAATTATTAATAATAAATAGGAGATTATATTAATTTCTAATAAAAAGAGAAAGAAAAAAAGAGATAATATAAGGGTATAAAGTAGTATATATTATGTATACTATATTAAGCTAAGTATATAGTAATCTTATCATTAAGTAAGTTCTTAGTAAGTTAGTATACTCTTTAAAGTAAATTAATTATTAATTTTATCTTAAATACTTTATTAATAATTTTATACTTTACTATTTTTAAACCTTTTATTTATTATACTAAATACTTTGTTTTATATACTAAGATTAATTCCTTAACTATAAGTATAAGATTATAACAAGGCTTCTATTTATTATGCTTTAAACTAAACCCCACGTATCTAATTAAATAGTTTATTATAGATTATCTTTTATATTTATTCACTTAAGCTTTTACGATTTTCTTAATCTCTTAGTTAGTCCTTATCTTATTCTATATTATTAGTTTAAAAGGTTCGTTTTATTTATTAAATTTATCTTCACTAATTAGCACCTTTATTAAGTTTAATACTAATATTATAGAATATATTCTTTATTTCTTAGGTAGGTTTAGTTAGTAAGCTAAAGGTCTAACCTTTTCAATTATTTTAAAAAGTCTTATTTATTATTATAACTATTTTTTAAGTAGTTTTCTAGGTAAATAATAATCTTAGTATAATTTTAAGTATATTTTATCACTTTTCTCAAATTAAACAAGTTATTATTTCAAGTTATATAATCTTTTTACATTTATATTAGCAAAATCTACCAAATATTTCGCATTTTTTGTGTATAATCTTTGCATTATATCTAATATATCTTGGTTAAGTTTTTTATTTAGTATTATCTTATTAACAATATTTTTAGGTCTAAAACCTATAAGTAATTTATTAAGGCTATTATTAATAGGTACATAGTATCCATTATTTAAGCTAAACTATAAAATTAGTAACATATTTAGCTAATTTATGTTTAATATAGTGATATAGTATTACAATATAATTTTAATAATTTAATTCTTTTTTTTAAAAAAATTATTAATTTAAGGATAATAGCTAGTACTATATTATAAGGTTATTCCTAATAGTTTAAATAAGTGTATCTAAAAATCTAAAAAGAATTTAAAGTTTTGGTTACTAATTATCTTAATTAGGATTCCTTAGTCTAATAATAATAATATTCTTAACAATATTTTTACCTAGTTTGCTACTATATATTAAGTTACTCCTAAAATAAGTAAGGATTTATAAGTCTATTTATATATTATTATTATTATTATATTAAATAAATAGTCCCTATTTTTTTAATTACTAAAATAACCTATTTTAAGATACTTATAAAAAGTTAATAATAAAATTTATAATTATTATATAGAATAGTATTAAGGGTAAGTATATTAATTATAACTTATTAATTAGCTTACTCTTATTAGTTATATATGTTTAATAATGCTAATAATGCTTAATATATTTCTTAACTATTTTAGTTATTTAATAAAAAGAAAATCCTTTAAGTGCTCATAAGGTTTTGGTAATTCTAGTATAAAAGTTATTATTATGTGCTATTTTTATAATTAATTAAATGCAAGGTTTTGGGACATATAGCTTAACTATATTATTATATTCTTTCTAATATAATAGGTTATTCTTCATAAAGAATAAGCTTTTAATAGTCTTAATCCTATCTCTTAAGTTTATTATGTTCTTTAGCTCCTTTTATTCCTTAATAATCTTTAATACTTGTTATATTTTAGGATCCCTTTCATATCCTTTAACAAATTTATCTTTTAATATATCTAAAATTATTATTATAGCCTATCCTATATATATATTTTTATCTTACTATAGGTTATTTAACTTACTTAAATAAGGTAATAGTTTCTTATCTTTATTATTAATTCTTAAGAATTAAGATAATATATCTAGTATTAAGTTTATCTTGCTTAAAATATAATATATATTTAGTTAGAACTAACTAAAAAGTATAAATAAAGTTATTAACTTATAGTTTACCTTAACTAGATTAAATATTAACATATTAGTATAGTTTATAATTTTTTATATTATTATATAGTTTATTAGAATAATTAAACTAATTATATAAGATTATAGTATTATTTAAAGCTTCTTATAGGCTTATATAAGGTATATTACTTTTAACTTAGTTATCTTATATCTTATTTTTACTAATACTAAAAGTTAACTTAAAAACAATATTAATTAAATTTTCTTAATTAAAATATACTTTTTATTCTAAGTATTATTAGATAGATAAAAAATAAACAATCTTATTCTTTATCTACTTAAGTTAAGTTTCATAAACAATAAATAATTTAGGTTATAATAGTATAGAACTATTTTATTTATAAGATAATCCTATAATATCTTAAAACTTTCTTTCTTTACTTTAATTAAGTTAAATTTTACTTTTAATATTTAAGTAAACCTAGCTTTTTTATTTACTTTTTCTACTAACTTACCTTATTTTCATAAGTTTACTAATAATATTATTTTATATTATTTTAATAGTTCTATCTTTTGTTAAAAAAATAGTATAAAGTTACAAAAGAATATAACTATATTAAGGTATATTTCTAAATATAATAATATATTTAGCATTATTAATTTCATAATTATGTCTATTTTATCAATTATAATACTTAGCTTAAATACATTAATTTTAAATCTTAGTAAACAAATTAATAAGTATCTAAAGAATGATTTTTTAAGTAAAATAATTAATTATATTAATTCGAAAAGTTTGAGAACTTTTTAAAAATAATTATAATACTTTTTAAAAGTATTACTAAATATAATAACATTATTTATATATACTTAAATAAAGTTGTAAAACTTATATAACTATTAGTCTATAAACTTTTATATATAAGATAGGTTATTTTAAAAGCTTATTAAAGTAATATATAAAACTTTTATACCTTATAAGCTTATTATAACTATTTAATTTTTATACTTTTTTTTAATAAGTAACTAATAAAAGAAGGATAATACGTTTAGTATAGTCATAAACTTTTTTCTTTTTAAAAAAGCTATTATTTCTTATTATAAAAGAATAGAATAAGTATTTAAAATAGTAATTTTATTTAATTACTATAGGTTAACCATAATACAGGGCTAGGGTCAGGGTTAGGGTTAGGGTTAGGGTTAGGGTTAGGGTTAGGGTTAGGGTTAGGGTTAGGGTTAGGGTTAGGGTTAGGGT